>JAUESF010000012.1:642368-655744 GCA_032274765.1 Malacoctenus tetranemus | reverse complement strand
GAAGCGGCACATACTGACCCACACAGATTGAATCTATACGTTCACACTCAGCACAAATAATAAAGTCTAACTGACACTGCCAGATATGTAACATCTCCTAATATTGAGTCATCGCTAAATAAGAAAGTATCCCTCATCTCAGTCCACCTAAAAAACCTAACTGTTGGCAGGCTGGATCTATGCTTCCCTGCTGTTTTAGCCAATTTATGAATAGATAGGAACAGGTAGTATTTTTCCAGTTATCTATCTCTAGACTTTGCCCTTAGAAAAGTTAGTTTGACAGGAAATCGCTTCATCATCAGGTAACTCCTCAGAGCTAATGCTCTATAACTCACTAACAGAAGACAAAATAATGTCTGTTTGAACATAAAGAGAACATCTTGACCGTGTAAACAACCCTAATGTGTTACACTGATGTCATATTGTTGACTAATCAGATATCTGAATTATCAAACAATTATATTGCATATTTTTCTGCTGACTCTGATGCCTAAAACTATTCTGTTCTCACTTGATGCCTTGAGTAGATACAATTCAATAGACAACATAAAATACTTAATGTTTAGAGAGTCAGAAAGTGATATTAATCTAAAAATACTCAATCATTGTGCTCTGAATGCTAGTGTTAGCACGTTTCTCACCCCTTTGACGGTTGGATCCAACCACAGCTCATCTCCGATCCGAGCCAGAGCATGAACAGCTTTCCCAAAAGCTGCAACATTACAAAACGCCATCACAGGCCACAGCCTGTACGAGTCTGATGGTGTTTTTACTGTCAGTATCAAGTGAATTAGCAAACTGGTTCTTTAACAGCATGCTAGCTGGTTTAGCACCGCTAACTCCGGAAAAAAAGAAAGAAACTTTCTTTAACTGGGAATATCTGAAGTAACTCTTCTTCAAATGTTAAAATAATTAATGTCACAACAAATTCCATATATTACTTTGCCCTATTCATACCTTTAATGCAGTTTCCTTCAAGAACACACTTCATATTTTCCGACAAAGGTTAGATTTCTGTTGGCGCTGAACTAAGCCCCGCCTCCTCCTCTGCCTCTGATAGGTTCAATTAGAACCTCTAAATTAGCCAATCATCTGCTCCCATCTTAAACAGACCAAAGATAGGAGCAATATCAGCCAATCAAAAGCAGAGTATTTAGGCCCTTTGTAAATCTTTATTAATCTACAATTTGTCTGCAAACTCAATACTTTTTATTGCTTTTTCAAAACTTAACTTGCAAATTTCTGAAATAAAACTCAGGAAATGTCACAGGAGGTACTCATGGAAAGAAAAGAAGTTGCTTCCCAAACAGATAGATTGGGCTAATGGGTGAATTAGAGCCAAGAAATGTTCATTTATTGTGTTTGTTTGATCAGATTACTTCTGATTAAATTTACGTTTTTTTAATCCCAAAAGGAAAATCTGTACAATTCATTCCTTTCATACGTCAACAAACACACACAACATATACGTAACATAACATATGACATGACACTATATTGATTTTTATTTGGAGGACTTTAATTTGTCAAACACAGAGGTCAGATACAACGCAGTGCTCTTGTTATAAAGGGGATAAAAAGGTCATGCTGGAAAATCCATTTATTGCTCCAGTATGTGCTGATTACTGAGATAAACAACACACGTTGAACTGGAGCAGCTCTCCACCATCACATTTGTCATCGGTTGCCTATTTTTGGGAGCGTGATCTCAGAATTAGCTCTGTTACAGCTTCTCCTCTGCCGCTGTGGCTTGTTCGCCCTTGTCTCGTCCTTCCCGGCGTGCGGTGTGAACGAGGTGTTTTCCCTGCGCTGGTGGACGCCACACTTCCTCCTGCAGGAGTCCTTCGACCCTGGAAGATGGAGAAACGCACGCGTGAGACGGGCTGCGGCCTCCTGCTCGTCGTCTCGGGTGTGTTCGGACGCACCGGACTGGAGGCAGGCGTGCAGCACGTTCAGATAGTGCTGCTGCATCTGCCGCCTCATGTGCTCGGTGCTGTAGACGTTGGCGATGCTGCACAGGTAGCGCCGCTGTCCAGCCGTGAGGGCCGGATGCTGCGGCAGAGACGGATGTGATTATACACAGCAGCTTGGCAGTAACTTCATTACACACATGAGAAACGTCACAGGCATCTCTGCGAGGCCGTAACGGAGCCTTCAAGGGTGAAAACTGGAGAGTGGAGCATCAACTTTGGTACCTGCAGGAAGGGTGCAGACATCAGAGATGTGGGAGTGTTTACTGTCTTCATGTGCTGGACAACGGCAGGCACGTTCACGCGTGTCCCTCTGTACACGTCCCGCACATGTTGATTATGTAGACATTCAAACCCTGCATGAAAATGTCATTTTCAGCAGATTGTCTCAGGATATTTGAAATAAACCCTAAACATGCAGAACCATCATCACACAAGACACATTTCTCTGCATGTTTAAACATTTTGTGCATTTTATGTTTTGAGTCTGAAGCTGATGAAGAGTGGAAGTTATCAATCTTCTTCTACATGTAACTTATTCATCAATCACAAAACACATTGTAGTTTATACTTCTAACTCTTTGACACAATACATGTAAACACAAACCTGTATTCAAGATAAGATAAGACAGACTTTATTGATCACACAATGGAGAAATTCACTCGTTACGAGCAGTTTAGAGGGAAAACACAGTTGGTGATAAAATAAAGGAAAAATGTGCTTTAAAAAACAATAAGAAAGTTTAAAAATAGATAATAAAAATAAAAAATAGTCATCTTGTGTACAGACAAAAATTAACTATTAAAAATAGTGGCATTCTCTCTACATTTTATTTGTCAGACAGTGATAAAGTGGCTCAGGTTTGCTAGACATGAATTACAATTAGATTGTAAAGAGGAACAATTGAATTTTTACAGTAAAATAGCAACACATCTAACTTAAATGCAGAAATGTAAGTAAAAGAGAAGCATTGAAAACACACATTCTTCATCACACTGAAAGAAAAGTTTATTTTAAGAGAAGAATTGTACTTTGAAGTGTATTCCTGGACCTCCTCTCCAAAGATGTACTCGGATCATTTTTTCCTCCCTCCGTCTTTCGCATTAATTTTTCAGCTCTCTGGCTTGTGTTCAGCAACGAAGTCTTTCAATTCGTCATGAAAATTTCATGTTTCAGCTTTTAAACGTCTGACTCACCGTCTGCGCGTCTCTTGGTTCCCTCTGCAGACCTTTAAAAAGACAGACAACGAAAAAACAGTCAAGACCATCAATCCTTCACCAATCCCCCGGTGGCGGCAGCGGCGAGGGCGATACCTCATCAGGACGCGGGCGCATCCGTCCCTGAACACGTTGTCGTTTTGCAGGTGATCCACGAATGTCACGCGCTTCCTCATGGTCGGCCGCCGACGTTTCCTCCACCCGATGTGGTTATCAGCCCAGCGAGCAGTGGAGGGGAGGGGGGCCTGTGATCCGATGCCAGCCCCCCTCTGAAAGGCAACACGGGCCCGCTGGCTTCCAGTTACAGGCCAGAGGTCTGACACGCTTGAACCTCGCACGGTGTTCTCATCGAAAATGCAAAACGCAAACAAAAGCTCCCGGCTGCTCTGTTTACACACTTTATTGAGCATCAAGTCCAATATACATTGCATTGACACAAAATGGAGAGAAAAAAAACCCAAAAAACATAAAACGACTCCAGAACGTATCATGGCGTTAGGGTGGATTACCTGGACACACCATTTTCAGAGCGTATTGCTTCGTGACATTTTCAAACGCACCGAATCTGTGCAAATACAGTGAACACCGGTCAGAGGAGGTCATGGTAGGTTAGAAAACTCGCACTGGAAAAAGGGAACGTCGACAGCAGTTTATGTGATCATCAAGTCTACAGAAATCTACGTTACTGTACACGTCACATTCACCCAGAATGTTCTACCGATGGGATCCTATTTAAACCCACCCAACTCCCTCGAACCTGATTGCATGCGCCAAAAAGATGGTTAGCTAGTTTTGTTTTTCTTTTTTTTCTTCTACTTCTTCTTCTTCTTCAGTGTCAGTCACAGATTAAATCATGTATAACATAATTCTCCAACAAATGTCATCATGGCTTTAAAGTCAGCAACAACATCAATGAACAAAGTCGATGGTTTTTCCAGACTCCACCCGAACACGACCGAGTAAAAACTCCTGAAAACAACAAACTAAATAAGAACAAGAACGGATGCAGGATTGTGTCCATGTCGCAAAGTTTCACTTTTTTTAAATCCGAATGCTGAGTCGAGCCGAAGCGTCCATGGAGCCAGTTTAAGCAAAGGTGATAAATATTATCTAAATTTGCACCAATCGAAACTCAAAGATTGACGTTGAAGGAGCGTCGTTGAAACGATCGAACCAAGAGTCTCCAAGAGCCTCAAAACCTCAAAACCCACGAGTGGACGGGACTTTATTTTAACCCCACACGAAGCCGAACGTGTCACCACAGACAGAGTGAGAACAGCTAGCCTATTTCTACTTCTGGAGACCCTAAAATTAACCCCCACCCCCCCCTACCCCTCCTCCCCCCTCCCCATCTTTGAGAACTCAACCATGAACCCGGTCAAAGTGATCACCCGTGTAAATCGAGGTAAGTGAGCTGAGACGCTGGTAAAAGACTCGCAGCTCGGGGCTTTTTCACAGACTCTCGCGGCGCTTTTTCCATCGGCGCCGTTCTGGTTTCGTCCCGAGTGAAATCGAAGCAAAGCGACAGGAAACCGACGAAGTCCTGCGACGTCACAACGTCAGCGAGACTCGGTGGGACGCGTGAGCTGGAGGAAGCGCTCTGAAGCCGGTTGGAGGAAGGCCGAGCGGGGGGCCGACGGAGACGCGACGCTCGTGGTGGTCCCGAGTTCGGCTGGAAAAGAACGGACTCCTCCGCTGACCGGATTCGGGGAGGAAAAGGCTCGTGAGCGTCGGGGATTAATGTGAACGAAACACAAGAACCGACAACAGTCCGATCCTGAGAAGTTGGCACAAGTCTTCTGTTCGCCACGCGAGTCCCCGACGACGTAAAACCCGAGACTCTCAGATCGCCAAGGAAGCCATTCCGGTTTACATCCACAGCTAGAAACAAGACGGAGCGCAGCTGCTTGAGGGAGATCATGCAGGTCTGAGAGTCCAGGTTTTCACGGCCACGTCGGAGGGAAACGCTGACAGGACGCCGCTTTTCTCAAAGAAGTCAAGACCGGGTGGGAAAAAGTCGCTCCAGAGCGGCTTCTGAACAAACTGGGAGCGAAGGAAGCCAACGAAAGGCAACGGTGAGTCCATGAGGGTGTGGGAAACCAGTCAGAGCGACTGACGCAGACTCATTGGGGTCGATGTGGCGAGTGTGCAGCAGGGAGGACGAGTGCTGACCGAATGACCACAGGCTTTCCTTTTGTTTTTACACAATCTTGACCACTAAATTGCATAAGAAACCTGGTATAAAGTAGAAACTGTTCAGCAGCAGATAAAAAAGCAAGTTAATTTACAGTAGTGACATATCTTACATCATTAATTTTTCAAAATAAATAAAATTAAATATACAATTCCAGGTAGGAAACAGGTGAATTCTTTTCTCTTTTTTTTTTTCGCTGGTAGGGTTTGTTTGTTTTTTCTCAAATTGGCTCATCTGGTGGAAAACGACAACCGTTCACAGAAACGTGGTTGAAGCCAACCAACTCCTTTGACTGGCAAAACAAGGGGTGCAAAAGCCTTTCGCTGAAAGTTTCCCTCTGAAGGCATTTCCTAAAACTGGGAACAAGAAGAGAGGAAGAGAGAGAGAGTCGGGGAGTTATCGTCCATCACAGAGGAAGGACTCACATCGTCTCACGTCGTCTTTACTCACCCTGGAATTTACAGCCGGCGTCTAATCGAAAGCCATCTCTTGACTTTTTCTTACACAGCGAGCCACCTTCCTCTTGAACTCCCCGTTGGGATCCTCCCTCCACTCTTTCTGCAGCAGCAACAGTTCGATCGTTCAGCAGCACGTCCTCAATTTGCACAGACTTGTAAACTCGGAGCGGGAGAGGCGGCGTGGAACTCACCGCGGCGTCCACGTTGGCCGGCGAGTCGCTGTTGGGGTCTGCCAGCATGGAGATGACGCTGATCATGATTGTCTCTACCGTGTGGATGGGCAGCCAGCGCTCCTCCGGCTTCTCGTAGCCGAACTTGTCCTCGCCGGGCTCGTGCAGGATGGAGATGCACACGTCGCCGTTCTTCGCAACTGGGACGAACGAGAGGACGAGTTTCAAGTTAGCCACAAGGACGAGAAGGTGATGTGTAGGGCAAAGACATTTCTGACACTTCATGTCTTATTTCTCAAATATGAGTGTCAATTTAAAAGAGGTCTTTATTTTGGTGCTCCTTCAAATTCTGCACCAGCGTGGAGCATCCACTCCTTGTAATTTGACCCCAGCATCTCCCTCCTGTCAGCTGCGTCACACTTAGTCGATTAGAAATGACCAAAACTCGTGAAAAAGGACCAGAAATTTGCCAACTGAGATTAGAAGGTGGAATGCTGACTTCAGTCCTCTCACTGACTGTACAATAGAAAAAAATCAGGAAAAAGGTGAAAAAAATTACAAAACTAAAGTTTTTTCCAGTCACAAACAAACAAAAGTGATTCCAGGCATCAGATTTCCAGCTTCTCTTCACATGTGGTGACTATAAACAAGCTAAGTGAGTAATGATCAGAGGTTCTGGTGGAGGCGTTTACCGTTTGGGTGCCAGATTTCGGTGATGAACTTCATCTTTGGCGGCCGTAGTGGGTAGTCATAAGGAAAGGTGAGGTACGCTTTGAAAAAGCCTCCTTCACTGCAGCACAAACAACAGAGGCAACGGGACGGTGAGGCGACCAATCACAGCTCAGAGGTCAGACCGACTGTGCTCCTCACTTACAACAGCGTGTCCTGTGGACCGATGATCACAACCTCCCATTTGTAGATGTCGTCATCGTCGATCAGGCCAGCTGAGAAGCCCTCCACGGGGTTTTTGTTGAGCTCTGAAAAACAGGACGTGAACAGATTTGTAGGAGAGCGAATAAAAAGCGCGTTTACTGCGAGACAACACGCGTGAAGAAGGGAGCGTTTCACAGCTTCACTCACAATCCTTTCACCCTTTCATTTGTGAGAGTGACGGTAATCCAAGCCACGACTGTGGGGACGTTTTGACTGAGCTTTTTTCCAGAGTATACGGTAAACCTGATAAATACTTCTTGGTACACAAGTTTTCTTTAAAAACCTGCAAAGGTGCTGAGAGGAAATCCACCCTCTGACTTTCCTCCACCTACTACAGACTGTTCTCATGTTGCACCACCTGCCTCGGATTTTAAAATACATTTACTTTACATGTTTTGCATCGTCTTGTTTTTAGGTTTCCAGGATTCCCACAGAACCGAGGCAGATTTTGTCCCTTCGAGACGGAAAGGATTCAGCTGAGGAACGATCTGACACGAGAGATAAAATATTCAGGAAACTTAAACTTTACGCAGCCTGAATGGGTTTCTCCTGAATTTATGGCTCCGACACCGATTTCCAGCCCGACGGAGGACCTCAGTTCACCTCACACGCCATTAAAACGCACTTAGTTTATTCACTGAGGTAAAAAAACAGGCCACAGCCGCCAAGGTAGATAAACAGGTAAACAAGGCGATTACTGTGAGAAACGCCACACAGGAAACACTTTCTACTGAATATCACAGGAGTCCCAGACACTGCTGGACGACCTGCCAGCCATCAGGAAACATAAAGTCAGCTGCATGGCCACCACCCCCCCCCCACACACACACACACTCTGATTTGCTTCCCAGTTTTACACAAGCAGGAAAAAACAACAAGCCTTTATTACAGCCTGTTTTAAAGCATTAACTGAACTGTGGGTCCAGGTTTAAAGGAAGCACTGAGTTGACATTAAATACTGATTAAAAAAAACCAAAAGTCACAGTTCAGCCTCGAGTGTTTAACCGTTTGTGTTGTCGATAAAGTTTCTCATAGATATGATGTTTTATCTGATGATGTGTTCGTCCACATGAGCCCACTGTAAACACTTCCGTTTTAATGAGCCAGGACTGTGAGTGAAACTCAAATGCAAACACAACAAAAAGAGAAGGAAACAAGGGCGTCAAACTCAACACATGTACACAGACACAAAGTGCAAAGGGCTCGAGACAGAGATGCAACTTTGGTGTCATGATTCCAGCACACTGGTGAGCGAGGGGCGAGTTTTCTTTGTCTGAAGCGCCAAAATTGCAGCTTCATGAGTGCAAGAATAAAAGAAATGGAGAATAATCCTTAATTTATCTCCCTGTAAACACGTTCTTATTGCCACTGCTGCTAAAGAGGAGTTAAATGGTGATTTTTCTTCATGTTTAGCGATTTTCTGAAAATAAGTCCTCCTCCCACATCACTGTGAGTCCATTCAACAAGTATAAAATACATGATCGTGGTTTCCTAAAATATTAATCATAGAGATGAATCACCAGCTGGAGGATCAGAAGTGATTCAGTCCCTGTAAAGTCGGTGATTCACTCCGACACACATGCACCACAAATTTGCATCTTTTACAGCTGGTAGGAAGCCACTGATTCAGATGGTGAAGCGTCGAGCAGCCGACGTCGTTTGGATGCCGCATAAAAAAAAGAAGCTTTTCTGATGGTTGCTGTTAAGCTGCGGTGCAGCGAGGTGACAAAGCGGGTCAGACCTGACCAAACTAGGTCACTTTGGCTTCACTGGGAAGCTCCGACAACATCAGAATAATCGAAATTTGGGGATTAGACTCACGCTTCAGGTCGAATTAAGTTTTTTTTTTGGCCTGGTCTGTGGGGTTGTTGCGAACGCCACCTTTATCCTGAGTGCTATATCAATACGAGACACTTTTAAAAACCTAAATCTTTACGACTGTCAGACATCACCACAAAAAAATACTGTACAGCTTCAAAGAGTGTTTTTTTGGTTCATGTTATAATAAAACTCTAAACCAGCTCAGTACTTTTGCACCCTGAAGCTCCCCTGAAGCCTCAACGACAGACACTCACATAAACGTTCATTCTCCAGAGGATTCACAGACAAAAAATTACAAATTAAAAGCACTGAGCATCATCAGTGTCGGTCGTTGACTTTACAAAATACATTATCAGGGTTTGCTTTGAAACAAGCTCTTTTCATGTTGCAATTAGAAACGTTTCTGAGCATTTCTGAGGGTATATGAAGTTGTTTTTGTCACTTTCTAGTCAGCATATATCATTGTTATGATTATAACTATCTGTGATGATTTCGTGCATCTTTGGGGGTCTTTATGCCCATTATGGGGTATTTTTTAAATCATCTCTGTCACCTTTGTAAGTTTAAATTTAAAGTTGAGTCCTGATCTGAAACAGTAAAGCACATTTCCTTTACACTAAACAACTGGCTGACAGAAGAATCAGCAGCAGAACAGATTCGATCCATTATTGATGCTCTCCTCAAGCTGCGACCAGTACAATTCAATCAAATAAATAGGGAGGCTTTATTTCTCTGTGTGATGAACACACATGTAGCTGGTGGCAAAAGCACATTTTGCCACCAGATTACATTATTGACCTTATTGATTTAGCTCGGGATGGCGAAGCAGCTGCACATCCAACCGGTCCTCTGAGTGTCCAACATCCATGCTTATCAGAGCCAATCACTGCCACCTGCATCTGTAGCACCACTGATGGTTTTTACCCCAAAACGAGCCTGAGTGGAGAACAATAACATCTTGATCGTTGGAGGGGCTTAAGCTTCAGGACCCCCAGTCAAAAGCCGCTCGGTGAGGCTGCGCTACGATCGGAGCCCCCAGAACTGACACCAGATCCGCCAGATGTAGCCTCACAGAGCCAGATTAGGCTGATTATCATCATATTTTGTCCATTAAACACCATGGTTATCTGTGAAATGACCAGGGAAAGCGGGGCTTTCATTAGCGACGCTAAATTCATCAGAGCATAGGGATTGATTATTCCTTTGTTCCGCCAGCTAACTAATACCCAACTTGCTAACCCGCGAGCCAGGTTGCCGCTAATATTTATTGTCATTCGAGTCGAAAATACCTCCGAATAAATGTTAATATTCCCTAAAATGTCCGTTAACAAAAGCTGCTTGGGTACATTCTCAACTGTGGCGAAAAAAGGAGTTCATAATGATGCCTGGTTAGCTTCCTGAGCTAGCCGCTATGGCGTAAACATAGCTACAAAAAAAGCTAACGCTAGCCGCTGTGGGCAGCGTTCATGACGGCTAATATTTGACCTGAAAACTAAGTTCTCGTTACCTGCCAGTTGTTTTCGGAGAAGCAGTGCTGATTGTTCGGTCATGGTACGCGGGCGTGATTGAGGGGACACTGTGTGGAGACGAACAGTGGGCGAAAAACAGGGCTGGAAGCCGAAGTCGAGCCGAAATCCTGCGCCGATGCTGCTGCTGCTGCTTTCCCTCTGTGTTTTGACACACGGTGGTTCAGCTGCTGCCTGCGCCACTGCGCATGCGTAGCTTCTGCGGCTCAACGTGTGTGTGGTGTGTATGTGTGCGTGTGTGCGTGTTTGTATGTGCTGATTTATCAATATTGTTTTGTCTGTTTACTCTCAATTACTTTGAAATTAGATCAGTGTGACATTAATGCTGTAAAACATGATAATAGTGTATTCTTATCTGAACTTTAATACACAAATATTACTGTCTGTAGAACTATTAAAGGCCTTCAAAAGCTTTATTTTGTATTTGAAATATGTGTGTTTTTCAGACCCAACCTGGCAACATAAAAAAAACGCAGTAAAACAAGATGCATTCAGAGGTTCGTTCTGTTTTGTTCCCCGCGACTTCAGTCCTCCTCGTTGGTGAACAAAAATATCTAAAAACCTACTGAATATGTACACAAAAAACTAAACTTAAAGAAATAATACGGAGCGCTGCATTTATATTACAGTCCGAGTTGCAAATATCACGAATATGCGATATTTAAAGTGTATTGGGAAAAATTACGAGCATGCGAGGAGTCCCTGAACGCCTCAGTGTCAGAAGGAAGCCCGTCCGGCGCCATATTTGATACAGCAGCCGCTAAGCTAACGCCGTTACGAGCCCAAACTTTTCACTGGATACCCAAACCTGGAGCCAAACCACTGGAAATAATTCGCCATGAATGTCATCGATCACGTACGGGACATGGCGGCCGCCGGCCTGCACTCCAACGTCCGCATCGTGAGCAGTTTGCTGTTGACGATGAGCAACAACAATCCGTAAGTAATGACAGAGCGGGTGGCATCTAATTCCTGGCGCGGGATGCCGCAACACCTTTGCTGTGATCGGTCCACAAACAAACAGCACCGACTCACAGTGTTTACCAGTAACTACTGTGGGTTAAACCTGACCCGGACTGGGATCGTATCGGCGATTTGAATCTCAGCAGAGGATAGAGAGAACAACGTCACTTCCAAGAAGTAGCCGCATCCCGCCGCCACTTAACGGTGCAATGCTGGATGTCAGTAATGAATCAAGAGTTCTGCTTCCTATTATATTGATATCTCTTTATTTCTCCCCTGTGCAGTGGAGAAATGACTGTATACTTGGTGTTTAAACGGCGCCTTGCAGTCAACAGATGTCCCGCTTCAGCTGACTCGCGTGTTTTTGTTGTGATGGAGGAAAGCTGCTGGTCAAATCAGTTGCAAGGAGACATCACATCACTTTTTCAAGTACTGCAAACCAAAATAAAACCTGCTCTCAGTGTGTAAATGAAGTAAAACTACTCCATCAGTTTACCTATTACATGCACACCAATAACCCGATTATTCCCCTGTTTCTATGCGAATCAGATGATCATTATGACCGTGTAATCAACATAATCGGATGTGGTTTTCTTCATATTTTTCACAGTCATCAAAAGTAATCTAAGTGGTAAAAGTACGTCTTTCTCTTGTTGTTGCATTTCTGAGATGTATGTAAACACTCTGATCTGATCGATGAACCCGTGTGTCCAGTCGGATCCTGCTGACCTAAACATTCTTGTGCGTCCTGTTTCAGAGAGTTGTTCTCCCCGGCTCAGAAGTACCAGCTGCTGGTCTATCACGCTGACGCCATCTTCCACGACAAGGAGTATCGCAACGCCGCCTGCAAGTACAGCATGGCACTGCAGCAGAAGAAGGTGCTCAGCAAGACGTCCAAGGTGCGAACGTCCACTGGAGGAGCCGCGTCCAACTTACAAGCACAGGTTTGTTGTTGCACCTTCTTTATGTTTGATTTGCAGAAGCAAAGCAGGTTTTTTAGTAACTGTACAGATGTGCTCATGTCACATGAGGCCATCGTCTGCAATCTTTGAAGTCTGACTATGGTGGTGCAGTTCTGTGATCACACCAGGCCTGGTCCTTTTCGATTTTGACGGCTGGAAACTGAAACGTTGACACAACCTTCCGTGTGTTTTCCCAGAGTTTGCCTTCAGAGATCGAGGTGAAGTACAAGATCGCCGAGTGTTACACGATCCTGAAGTTGGATAAAGATGCAATTGCGGTGCTGGACGGGATCCCCTCCAGACAGAGGACCCCAAAGGTAAACCGCTGCTTCCACTCCTCACATCCTCCTTTGCATCAGAGTTTAACTCCTCCTACCTGCGATGGTGGTTTTATTCTTGCAGTTTGGTGTAACGTGTGATGTTCTGTGTTGGTCAGATCAACATGATGCTGGCTAACCTGTACAGGAAGGCCGGTCAGGAGCGATCGGCTGTGACCAGCTACAAAGAGGTGCTCAGGCAGTGTCCTCTGGCCTTGGACGCCATCGTCGGTACGACGCGAGAACGCTTGTACCTGTTGGTCCACGTCCTCTCGTCCGTCCTCACGTTCATGCTTTCCTTCCTGCAGGTCTGCTCTCGCTGTCGGTGAAAGGCGCGGAGGTGTCGTCCATGACGATGGACGTGATCCAGAGCATCCCCAACCTGGACTGGCTGTCGGTGTGGATCAAAGCGTACGCCTTCATCCACGCAGGAGACAACCAGAGAGCCATCAACACCATCTGGTGAGTGCCGCGCCGAGGACGAGGTCGCCTGAGCCCCACCTAAGCCCCCCCCCCCTCCGGTTCCTTCCTGACGCTGAGGGTGAATTTTGTTTCAGCTCTCTGGAGAAGAAGTCTCTCCTGCGGGACAACGTGGACCTGCTGGTGAGCCTGGCAGACGTCTACTTCAGAGCCGGCGACACCAAGAACGCCATCCTGAAGTTTGAGCAGGCCCAGATGTTGGACCCGTACCTCATCAAAGGTGCGTCGCAGGCGTCGGTGTTTATTAGTCAACTGATCCGTCACAGAAAAAAACATGTGATTGAAAATTCGACGCAATTTGATCAATAAGATTGTATTTAAAATCATTCAACCCTTCTTATCTGGATGGGATGGATGGGATGTC
>JAUESF010000012.1:631233-642268 GCA_032274765.1 Malacoctenus tetranemus | reverse complement strand
TTCGACGCAATTTGATCAATAAGATTGTATTTAAAATCATTCAACCCTTCTTATCTGGATGGGATGGATGGGATGTCGCCACCTAGTGGCCAAAAGTTGTACAGAAGCTGCTGCGGGTCAGAGACTGCTGAAAAGAGGCTGAACTGGAAGTTGGACTTGTGCAAAACTCCTCAAATGATGTTAGTTATTAGTTACTGGAGGTTTGGGGGATTAGCTTTGCAATTAATAGTTCCCAGAGGTGGAGAGTTGTGTTAAAATTGTGCAGCTTGTGACAGTTAACAAGTTTTGTCCCCTCAGGAATGGACGTGTACGGCTACCTGATGGCTCGTGAGGGACACCTGGAGGACGTGGAAGTGTTGGGGGGCCGACTGTTCAACATCTCGGACCAGCACGCGGAGCCGTGGGTGATCTCCGGGTGCGTCTCTGATCAAACCAGCTCCAGCGCCTCGTCTCTGAGCGACCACAGTCTAACCGTGTTTGTGTTTGTTCAGCTGTCACAGCTTCTACAGCAAGAGGTACTCGCGGGCGCTCTACCTGGGCGCCAAGGCCATCCAGCTGAACAGCAACAGCGTGCAGGCGCTCCTCCTGAAGGGGGCAGCACTGAGGAACATGGGCCGCGTTCAGGAGGCCATCATCCACTTCAGGGAGGCCATGCGCTTGGCGCCGTGCCGGCTCGACTGCTACGAAGGTGAGCATTGAACGCCGCCGCCACCGTATCACGTGGCTCCTCCTCCTCTGACGCCGGCGTCTCCGCCTCCAGGCCTCATCGACTGCTACCTGGCGTCCAACGGGATCCGCGAGGCCATGGGGATGGCCAACAATATCTACAAGACGCTGGGGGCCAACGCGCAGACGCTGACCATCCTGGCCACCGTGTGCCTGGAGGACCCGGTGACGCAGGAGAAGGCCAAGACGCTGCTGGACAAGGCGCTGGCGCAGAGGCCCGACTACACCAAGGCGGTGGTGAAGAAGGCCGAGCTGCTCAGTGAGTCCAGACGGACGCAGGGGGGTCTTAAAAGGCTAAAGTCTGAAATCATCTCATTGGAATTTAAGGGGTTAAAACGTCTAAAACTCTCCTAAAATCTCATGAAAGGTCTGAAAAATCTATTTGACGTTTCGCATCGACACGAGTCGTCAACCTCGAGATGAAATCCCCTTTTTCTGTCTCTGAAGGTCGGGAGCAGAAGTACGAGGAAGGCATCGCTCTGCTGAGGAACGCTCTGGCCAATCAGAGCGACTGCGTGCTGCACAGGATGCTGGGAGACTTCCTGGTGGCGGTCAACGACTACCAGGAAGCCATGGACCAGTACAGCATCGCGCTGAGGTAAGCCCACGCGTCCGCGCGCCAGTCGTTTCAGGAGGTGGGGGGCGATCGATGGAGCCGACTAACTGGGGCGGGTGGGGTTTGTGCTCGACTCAGCCTCGACCCCAACGACCAGAAGTCTCTGGAGGGGATGCAGAAGATGGAGAAGGAGGAGAGCCCCACCGACGCCACGGTGGAGCTGGACGGCGACGACATGGAGGGCAGCGGCGAGGACGGAGACCTGGAGGGCAGCGACAGCGAGGCGGCGCAGTGGGCCGACCAGGAGCAGTGGTTCGGCGTGCAGTGACCCCCGGGTGGGGCGGGGGGCGGGGCCGGGAGGCCGCCGCAGCCCCGTCGCCGGTCCGACCGGTCAACGCCAAGTGAGCCAAACTGAAGCCAGCTTCAACACACGAGTGACGTTGGCGCCAACGCTCGACAGACTTCAGAGCTTTTTATGCCTTTTTGTTCCCTCCCTCCATCTTCGGCGTCGCCGCGGCGATTTTTTAAGTCTCAGAACGGCGAGGAGACGAGAGTCACGGCACTTCGGTCGCTCTGCAGCGAGACGTCGGAAACGGGGAAGATCCTTTTCCTGCGTCCCAACGCGGCGCCGCAGGAAACGCGCGATCTCGCGTCCTGACGCGTCGAACTGACTTCCTGCTTCTCACTAAACGCGCATTAAAGCCACTGAAACATCCACTGATGCAACGAGAGCGGCGTTTCCTGTTACAGGACGGACTGGGAAAGGTTGTTTGTTTTGTTTGTTTGTGGGGGTGCACAATAACAAGAGCCTCGTCTTGCCTTCAAAATAAAACGTCAGTATTGACTCCGAATGAGCCTCGCTGCGGGTGGAGGCCGGTCATTTTAAGTCTGTCATGTCTGAATGTTTGTTTGCTCCACGTCGGCTTCGTCCACCTTTTTACATGCCTCGCAGTTTTTGTCTTTTCAAAATAAGAGAGAGAGGTTTATTCTGAAGGGATGCTTTTTATTGTGCACCTTTATTTCTCTGGAGCCCTTTAAGTTGGTCGGATGTGTTGTTGGTGTTGTCGACGCGCCAAGTTGAAAAGATGTGAACGTGTTTCAGTCCGAACAAACAAGTTTTTGTATTTTTGTTGCCTTTAAAAAAAAAAACTTTATTGTTTTTGTTGTTTTTTTTGGGGAGTTTGTGTTTCTATAAAAAGTAACCTGATGATTGAGTCGCTCCGTTGAGACGTTTTACTTCGCCATTTCAAGATTTGTAGTATTTTGTACATATTTTTAAAAATGTATAATAAAATTATGAAACTTTGCTCTTGGAGATCAGTGAAGTAGCTGATTACTGATTACTCAGGGATCGGCTCCAGCGGCCTCAAAGAGATGCAGGAGTAACTAGTAACTGTAATCCAGCACAAGTTCTCAGTGACTTGGCTGAGGCGGGGGGGAGAATGAGAGCCAGCCAGTCGGCCTCGTCATGTATGACAGTTTTTATTTACCTGAAACCAAAGTTCATGTGATACAATCGTACAATCATCTTCTGAAAATACAGTACAGCAGTTTTGGCAGAAAAGACGCCAGCGGAGGGACTGCCTGCCGGTCGCTCTCACGGTGAAACGTTCGCGTCGCTGCACCTTCCCCATGTGGCAAAAACAAGAAGAAGAATCGGCTCCAAACACGTCGCACGTCTCGGCGCAAAGCGAAGAAAGAAACGAAACAGGAAGAGTCCGTTTGTTTTTTTTTTTTAAATATCCCATAAAAGTATTTCCTTAGGAAAGATGAACTGTTGTTCTTGAGCTTATTTAACATTTGTACTATCTGACGAATGCGCTAAACACAGTGAGTTTCCAAAGTGTGGGAGGACACGCCCCCTCTAGACCAAACTTAGCCCCGCCCCCAAAAACCCAAACGTCCCTCACAGGCTTTATGTCTCCAGCCAGGAAGCACTTTTAGTGAACATTCATCACCTTTCGTTAAAGCTTTAGTCGATTCAGAGCAGATAGAAGAGCTGCAGGTGTGAACCTGGGACGTCTGGCAGCTCTTTACATGTCGTCTGCAACTGTCGTCACTGTTGCACTGAGTTTTAACCGCTTTCTATGACGCTTTAATTAAACTACGCTCTGGAAAATGTCGTTCAATACATTCGTTTTTAGTTGCTGGACCTCCTGTGGCTTCGTTAGGCCCCGCCCACTCAGAGGTCCTTTAGACACAGCAGAGGGGGCCGATGTAAACAAACTGGACGCAGCCAGTGAGCCCCACGCTAAAGACAACAAAAATCAAAAATCGTGCTGGGAAAAGGCAGCCCCTTGACCCCCCCCCCTCCCCCCCACCCCCTGACTATAAGCTCTCTGGCACCCCCCCCTGGGGAGGCCCACGCCACACTTTGAAGACCACTGCTCTACCCTATACACTAAAACTATACACGTCGTCTATTACATAAGTGTGGTAGAAGGAGGCTGGCTGAGCGGACATGCACCACAGAGAAATGTACAACTGTCTGTACACAGTACTAAGAGTTTTAGGCTAAAACAAGCGAGCGAGAGCGCCGTAATCGGAGGCTCGTCATGCAGGCCGATGGGGGGAGGAGCGAGGAGGCGGGGCTGGCTAGTTTCCTTCACACATTCGTTTGTGGCCGTTGTATCGATAGAAAAAAAAAAAAAACAGAAAATGACGTAAGAGCTGGTCGAGGCCCCGCCGTGGTATCACTTCACTGACATGCAGCTCCGGTAGGATGTGCTGCCCAAAACACACATGCACAACACAAAAACAAAACCCAAGTTTCTCTGCGAGGAATTGAGAGGAGAGGCGGGGCTTACTTGGACTTTGCTGCGAAGACAAAAAAGGGAACAGAGAGAGAGAGAGAGAGAGAGAGAGAAGGAAGAGAAATCAAAGGTAAGGACACCAGCGTGACTGAGAGACCTCACACACACACAGATCCAGGAGGAGGCCATGCTGCAGGCGGGCGGAGAGGCGCAGCCGCAGCTCAGAGCAAACCACCTCTCGCTGCGTTTCCAGGCAAAAACATGCAGGCGGGGTAGAAAACGAGCGGCCCTGCAGGGGGGGGGGCTTCCTGTTCCCGCCCTCGGCTCGGCACTTTGTGGCGTCGAAGGCATCGCAAACAACAAATCCTCAAGCTTCCTGAAAGCTGCTGTCGAGTCCACAAAGCGTCTGTTGTTTTTCTGTCTCCGAAGAGTCGGAAACTTTCTGAAATGAATCGAATATAACGACCAGGCGCTTGTCTACTTCTGATTGGTCTTTAAAATATGATCTGACAAAATCATGAAAAAAATGTTTTGACAGGAAGTCATGTTGTGAAAAATCGCGACAAACTTGAATTTTAACCCTATTTATGGTTTGTTTTGTCTCACTGTGGGAAGGAAGGTGTCCCAGCCTGGTACAGATCACTCTGCCTGACCAACGCGCTGCAGTTTAGGTGCTAAAAAATGTCTTTTTTTTTCGAGGTTTAACACCAGAACCAATATTTTGTGACACCTTGAGTTCACCTGGACTCTTCCGAAGCTGCAGAACGTTTCTTATCGGCTGTTTCTGCACTTCCATATAAAAGCCTCATCCTGTAATTCTGACCTGAACCACTAGGGGCGTGTGGCTGATTGTAGCTGAAAGGCAGCAGTCATTGGAACTGCCCACACTTCCTTCTTTATCTTCTGCTCAGCCTGCTGGTCTTTAACCAGCAACGACGACATTCGGCACATCCACAGTTTGCAGAAACACCGATAGAGACGTTTCGTGAAAGCGAGACGCTGTGTGGACCCGAGCTCTGCGTGTCTCCACTTCTGTACCGTCAACATCACTGAAGACACGAGGACGCGGCGTCGCCGTGGTTTCTCAGGGAGCGAACGTCCGACTTGCAAAGCACGATGCGAGCAGTCAGCTGGCATGCAGGGCTCAACGTGTACTCACTCTGCAGGTGGACAGGTGGAGGGCATTTGGAGGAAACACACAGTTAGCTATCAGGGGTCTGGACACTGGGACCACTGGGACCACTGGCTGGGCCCTGTGGCGGGGGGCGGGGGGGTTACTGGGAGCAGGCATGCACGGAGGCTAACACCACGCTTTAGGTAAACAGGCGCCAAATGTACGGAGCGTTTCTGGCTGCAAAATAAAAAAGTGTAGCGACTCTACGTCATGGTGTGCTATGTACAGATTTACACGCTGTGGTTTCAGCCTTCAGACGGCCGAGCTCCCGGTCACACTGTCCACGTTGTGCTCAGCTGCTACGACTAACAGCTGCTTGGTGCCTTTTTACATATTCAAGTACAGTATGTGCACATTTTACATACATTATAAAGATTAAGATGCTAAATTAAGACGCAACATCTGAGAAAAGAACCAACAAAAAAATGTGTCTTTTTTTTCAAGTAAATAACTTTAAAGACAGACTGTATCAAAACAAAAAAAACAACAAAAGGATCTCTGAATCGTCATGGTAACACGTCGTAGTCCTGCCTTCCCCTCAGACAACAGAGGAAAAGAAAAGTAAATATATTAGAATGAGTGCGAGGACTTCACGGCAAAAACAAACGGGTGCTTACCTCAGCACTTCGAACGAGGACGTGTGAAGTGTTGGACGGACGGACGGACGGACGGAGGGACGGGGGGGCCGCGGTCACGTGACAGCACTGAGGTAGCTGTGCTCTGCCTAACGCAGACAATAACCCACCAAAGAGACCGGGCGTGGACCAACACACTCCGGTCTCCGCCCTCCTAAATTAGTGACTTCTCTGCGTCACCCCCCTCGTTTCGTTCTCGTCCCCCGAAGCCCCGCCCCCCTCCCACCTCCCCCCCAAAAATTACAAAATATCGATCGTTATAAAATAGTGTAAATTCTCTGTACAGCTGAACTCACAGCTCCGGCACGACGGGGGAGGGGGGGGGGGTCGCAAGAGAGAAAAAGCGCGATGGCGAAATGAAACAGGACGAGTCATCAAAGTAGGACCGAACCCCCCCACCACCCCGACCCCCCACCCCCCACCCTCCACCCGGACAAACGCATCAGTGATTGACTACAGAGGGGAGAACCAGGTGCAGGTTGTTGGGGATTAACTGTGTTAGATGTGTTTTGTTAATGTCCACTTCATACTGGTGCACGCGGAGGGGGGGGGAGGGGGGGCAGAGGAGGGCGGTGTCGGTGGTGTACGGGGGCGTCAGTCAGGGCCACAGCATGGAGGACACGTTAGTGTCGGTGCTGTAGATCCACAGCACCAGGGGCAGCGACACGGCCACGAAGGGCCAGGAGATGCCCTCGGCGCATGCGGACAGAGAGCGGCCCTTGCCGGCCGGCTTCTCCGGCTGTTTACCGAAGTCCAAGTAGTTCCTGGCCAAAAACTTAAGCAGCTCGTCCAGCAGGATGACGGGCAGCGAGATCTTCAGCACCATCATCCACTGGGTCGTGTCCAGGGGGGTGATCTGGAAGATGACCTGCAGGGGGGGGGCAGAGCGAGAGAGAGGTCTGACAGGGAGGCCGACAGGAAGTCTGCACGGCAAGAAAACAGATCTGACATCGCCACCGTTAATGAAGCTTTAAAGTTGCAGTAAATGTCACTTTTGTGTGGGAACTAAAGCTGCAGCACCTTCGATCCCGTCTGTAAACACTCAGAGTGAATCTTTCTTCCTACTGTGTCTTTATCTGCTGATAAATCTCACAGCTGTCGCCTCCACCAGCTTCACTCTCCTGTTGAGCTGCTGAATAGCAGTAATGAGGCTCTGCGGCCACTAGGGGGCAGCAACACAAGCATGAGCCCTGAGTCTTTGCACCCAGCGGCCCGTCTGAAGTTTGTCTGCAGCTTCAGCTCACCGGCAGCGGCTCCACGTAGAGGATGAGGAAGTGGAGCGACATGGAGAGGCAGATGGCGCCCAGCAGCCAGATGTTCTCCCAGGGGGGCATCCGCAGCAGAGACTGGTTCTCCGACAGGCTGCGGGGGACCGAGGACACGCTTCAGTTCAGATGGTCCGTCCCTCATTGTCACCCTCCCTCTGAAGGAGCTGCCCCCCCCTCACCTGTTCAGAGCGTTGCACATCTCGATGGTGACGAGCACGGACAGCGCCATGGTCATCGGGTAGGGCGACTCGAACACGTGGCAGTCCAGCCCGTCGAAGTCCGGGTTGTCTGGGCCGCACTGGAGGAAGTGGCTCTGCGGGGGAGGTGGAGAGGAGGGGGGAGGGGGGGGGGTGAGGCGGAGGGACGAGGGGGGAGGAGCTGGGGGACGTTGAGTCTGACACTCACCAGCTGGTACAGCGTGAGCTGCGGTCCGTCGTCTGACAGGATGAACCACCAGGCGGCAGCTCCCACGGTGGCGGCGCCCACGTAGCCTGGACACACACACACACACACACACACACACACACACACACACTGCATCAACATCCGGTGACTCATCCGTCAAACGGCAGCAGAGACGATCCAACATCCCGGTCCCCGCTCACATCCGATGGCCAGGTATCTGAAGAAGAGCCAGCCGGAGATGAGGGGCTCCTTGGCGTTGCGGGGGGGCTTCTCCATGATGTCCAGGTCCGGGGGGTTGAAGCCCAGCGCGGTGGCGGGGAGCCCGTCCGTCACCAGGTTCACCCAGAGCAGCTGAACCGGGATCAGAGCCTCAGGGAAGCCCAGCGCGGCGGTGAGGAAGATGCTGCGAGGGGGAGCGGCGCCGTTAGATACGGACGATTCACGGAGCGATGAAGGTCAGAGAGGACAGAGGTGAATGACGGGGGGCCGGGGGCGGGGTCTCACCAGACGACCTCGCCCACGTTGGAGGAGATGAGGTATCGGATGAACTGCTTCATGTTGTTGTAGATGGCGCGGCCCTCCTCCACGGCCGCCACGATGGAGGAGAAGTTGTCGTCGGCGAGCACCATCTCGGACGCCGACTTGGCCACGGCCGTGCCGGAGCCCATGGCGATGCCGATCTCCGCCTTCTTCAGGGCCGGCGCGTCGTTCACGCCGTCGCCCGTCTGCGGGGGGGGGGACCACGTCAGTCCTGAACGGCTTCACCGCGGCGACTGTGGGCGTCGCCCGTCTTACCATGGCGGTGATCTCGTCGAATCCCTGCAGGAACTCCACGATCTTGGACTTGTGCGACGGCTCGACGCGGGCGAAGCAGCGGGCGTGGGTGACGGCCTCGCGCTGGTCGAACGGCGTGAGCTCGTCGAACTCGCGGCCGGTGAACGCCATCCGCTCCACGTCGTCGTCCTCCGTCAGGATGCCGATGCGGCGGCAGATGGCCACCGCCGTGCCCTTGTTGTCGCCGGTGATCATGATGACGCGGATGCCCGCCTGCCGGCACAGCGTGATGGAGGCCGCCACTTCCTGCCGGGGAGGGTCCAGCATGCCCACGCAGCCGACGAAGGTCAAGTCGGACTGGAACGCGGACGGACAGGAGACGGAGGTGAACGAGGGTCGTTTGCTCCGCCCACTCACGCTTCAAATCCTTCTTCAGTTTTATCACACAAACAGCAAAGCGAGTCTCACCTCGTACTCGGAGAACTTGGCGGTGTCCGCCAGGATCATGTCGTCCATTTTGGGCGGGCTGTCCCGCGTGGCGAGGGCGAGGCACCGGAGCGTGTCGCGGCCCGTCCCGTACTCGCGGATCACCGACATGATCTTCTCCTTGATGCCGTTGGTGAGCGCCACCTTGTTGTTCCCCACCCGGACGTAGGTGCACCGGTCGATGACGCCCTCCGGAGCCCCCTGCGACGCAGAGCGGACGCCGCAAAACACCGGTGAACACGCATACAAACGTGTGATGTCACTCGTGCACCAGTACACCAGTATTCACCCCAGTGACATCAGACGAAGTTCAACTGACAACAAGTTTTCCTTCAAAGTACAAAGAAATACAAATACATCCTGGAATCAACACACTTTTATACTCGTTGCTCTGTGGTGTTACTGCCATCTGCTGTTCAGTTTTGGGTATTACACTCACGTATTATGACTCCCACTTATGAGTTTAGCAGTGGGAGTTTAACCGTCGCAGGCCGGACGTTGCTCCGCCTACCTTGACAAACATTTTGCCGATGGAGGATCGGGACTTGTTGGGGGTGCAGTACACCGACATGGACTTCCTGTCCCTGGAGAACTCCAGCGTGAACTCCTTCCTCATCAGCTGCTTGATCACCTGACACAACGAGAACGCCGAGCGACGGGTGAGGATGAAGCCCGCTGGGCGTGGACGGTGGGGACGTGCAGCGGGCGGCGGCGGCGGCGGCGGCGGCGTCACTCACAGAGTTGCAGGCGTTGGCTCGGTCGATCTTGGACAGACTTTGGACTTCGGTGTCGAACACGTTCATCTTCTCCACCAGGCAGGTCAGCGCCGTCTCCGTGGCCTCGCCCACCTTCTCGTACACGCCTTTGACCTGAGGCGACAGACACACCGACTGCTCAGACGTCTCTGACTGTGAAGAGTTTGAAGTGCAGCTGAATAAAGACGTGATAGAAACAGAGGACGGTTCGTCTTTCAGCAGAGGATGAAGAAAACTGGCCTCATGCTGGGACTCCACCAAAGGTTCTGATGTTTCTGCACCATCGTTCTCTTTCTAACCTTTAGGCTGACGGGACTCCCGTCAGGAGGAGCAAAAGCTGTTGGTTTCCTCTTGAGAACCAGTAAATAACCACATATAGGAAGGATAAAGTAGTCACACCAAAAACTTGTGGTATTTTCAGAACAATATAAATCTTAATGACAAATAAAAAACGCAAAGATGTTTTTTTTCATTCGTTAAAGTTCATTTGAAACAAACCTCTATAATAAACCTCTAAAATACAGTACGAGATGTTTGAACCACTTAAAAAAGTTCAACAAAAAACAATCAGAAAATGACCTAATGTGACATTTTACATCTTCACAGTTTAGAGTAAATAAAGGAAGAAGCATGCTGGGCGCCGACCTCGTTGAAGTCGAGGGACGAGTCGTTGCACAGAGCGCAGATGGTGGCCAGTTCAACCAGGGAGTCGTACTGGGAGGGCTTCACCTGTTTGCCGTCCTGATACCTGGACACACACACACACACACACACACACACACACACACACACACAGACACTTTTAATCCTGTGGAGCTGCAGGTTTGGTTCACACATCTTTATTTAAATGACTTTGTGGTTTGATTCTCATCAGATTGTGGGTCGATCACAGCTCACACAACACAGTGTAGCACCTGTTGTTCAGGTGAGGCAGTGAAAGTACTCACACTTCTCCCTCGGGTGCGTATGTGGAGCCGGTGATGTTGAACTCTGACAGAGAGCAGCCGTCGCCTTCAGCTTTGTTGATGACGAACATCTGGAAATCAAAACAACGGGCGAGGGGGAAAAAAAAACAAACCCAAATAAACATTATTGTTTTCTTGACCTCTGAGGGGACAAAACGGGCTGATGTTGGTGTTGGACGCCGCCGCCGCCTGTTTCTCTCCCGACGCAGCAGGTGGCAGCACAAACCAGCCTGCTGCTGAGGACTGAAGGCAGCAGATTAGCCTGCAGTGTTCCTGTCTGTGTGTGTGTGTCTGTGTGTGTGTGTGGAGCGGGCTGGGTGGCCGGGAGCACAAAGTGTGTGTGTAAATGTGTGTGTGTGTGTGAGAGGGTGTTTAGTTTCTCTCCAGAAGTAAACAGAGGCTGCCAGGGAGGCCGAGCAGAGACAGAGGATGAACCCGAGGAGAGGAAGAGACGCCGCAGTGCCAGGCACACACACACACACACACACACACACACACACACACACACACACACACACACACACACACACACACACAC
>JAUESF010000012.1:620160-630457 GCA_032274765.1 Malacoctenus tetranemus | reverse complement strand
ACACACACACACACACACACACACACACACACACACACACACACACACACACACACACACACACACACACACGGATCACAGCATTGATCAGCTCAGTGGATGGATGAGGAGAATGAGCCATGCGATATCCTGACGCTCCCTCTGCTCCTTCCAGACCACTCTGGTGTCTCATTACTTATTTTGGGAATAAAAGTTACGTAAAAATAACTTTCAAGGTTGATTATGAGCAATAAAGTCCACCTGAGGGACGGGGCTGGGTGAGGAGGGAAGTGGAAAAACTCCACAAACAGGAGAGGAAGACGGCTAATTATGGTGGAGCTCAGCACAGCTTTTATCCCGTCCACCGGATATATAAATATATGTGTTTACAGCAAATTAATGCAACTGGGTTTAAAGGAACACGCTGATGTGTTCCCTCATTATGAGCCTGGAGTTGGAAATAAATGAGCTCGTCTATTTAAAGGCTTCAGTCTGAGTGCTGAAGGTTCGAAACCTCAAGAGAAGCTCAGTTTCTGGGCATCACTGAGGATGAAACTTTAATAAATGGTGAGATGTCCTCTGTGTGTGTGTGTGGGGGGGGTGCTGGGGTGCTGGGGTGCCACTTCTCAGAGAGAGAAAAAGGAACTACAGGCTGGGTGCTTTGCAGCTTGATGACGCAAGGTCAGTTATGCAACAGCAGCACTGCAAGTCATCCAACAGCTCCGTGTAGATTAGAGGAGCAGCAGCAGCAGCGTGGAGCCTTTCTGGTTAAATAACCAGAATACCTGATCAAAAGGAGAACGGCTCCCTCTCCCTCTCTCCCCCTTCTCTCCCTCTCTCCCCCTTCTCTCTCTCTCTCTCTCCCTCTCTCTCTCTCCCTCTCCCTCCCTCTCTCTCTCTCTGCAGGATTTGCATTTCTGCTGACAAACGTATGGAAAGTGACTTAAGCAGACGCGCTCTGTCAACTGCTGTCATCTCACGCAGACAGCGAGCAGGGACAGGCAACATGACAAAGCACCGACAGCCAATCTACTCAGCAATGCAGCAAAAACAAAGTGTCTCTGAGCGCATGTGTGTGTCTGTGTGAGTGTGTCTGTGTGTGTCTGTGTGTATCTATACTCTTGAGGAACAAAGGCAGGCAGCACAGTCGCAGCAGCGAAGAGTCCGACCACACAAAATGAACCCCGTGAAACGAGCTGTGGGGACCGGCGGCGGGTCTCATTAAAAAGTCTCCCAGTGACAGAGGAGAGAGAACGGCTGTGACGCTCACGGAGACAAACAACAGCAGCAACACCACACCGAAACTTTGATTCGGAAACTCATGTGTTCACACGACTGCGGACGGACAGACGAGGGATTAATGGCTGAATAAAAGTATCATCGCATAGCAAGAGACATACACACACGTGTGTGTGTGTGTGTGTGTGTGTGTGTGTGTGTGTGTATGTGTGTGAGAGCTTTGAAAAACACACAACTCATTTGTAGTTCGACTGTAAGATTCGTTTATGTTAAAATCTTCCCTCTTGCAATGGTCTTTTAGTGTTTGTTGTGGATCAGGCTTTGTGTGTGTGTGTGTGTGTGTGTGTGCATGTGTGCATGCGTGCGTGCGTGCGTGTGTGTGAGAGCTTTGAAAAACACACAACTCATTTGTAGTTCGACTATAAGATTCGTTTATGTCAAAATCTTCCCTCTTGCAACGGTCTTTTAGTGTTTGTTGTGGATCAGGCTTTGCGTGTGTGTGTGTGTGTGTGTGTGTGTGTGTGTGTGTGTGTGTGTGTGTGTGTGTGTGCGCCGCTCACCCTGCAGACGGACATCTGGTTGGTGGTGAGCGTGCCCGTCTTGTCGGAGCAGATGACGGAGGTGCAGCCCAGCGTCTCCACGGACGGCAGGCTGCGGACGATGGCGTTCTTCTTGGCCATGCGGCGCGTGCCGAGGGCCAGGCAGGTGGTGATGACGGCGGGCAGCCCCTCGGGGATGGCGGCCACCGCCAGCGCCACGGCGATCTTGAAGTAGTAGACGGCGCCGCGGATCCAGGAGCCGCCGTGCACGGGGTCGTTGAAGTGTCCGATGTTGATGATCCACACGGCGATGCAGATGATGGAGATGACCTTGGACAGCTGCTGGCCGAACTCGTCCAGCTTCTGCTGCAGCGGCGTCTTCTCCTGCTCCGTGGCCGCCATCTCGTCGCGGATCTTGCCGATCTCCGTGTTCACGCCGGTGGCCACCACCACGCCCACCGCCTTCCCGGCCGCGATGTTGGTGCCCTGAAACAAAAGCCGCCGGTTCGGAAAAAAACATGGCCCACGTCGTCGCTCAGCAAACAGGAGCAGCAGATTTTTATCCAGGAAGTCGACGGAAACCAAACAACAGGACGTGTGACGACTTGATGGGACCTTACAGAGAAGAGCATGTTCTTCTTGTCCTGGTTGACGGCTCGGGGGTCCGGGACGGGGTCCGTGTGCTTGATCACGGAAACAGATTCACCTGCGAAGAGAAGACAACAGTCGGCCTCAGGCTCAGCCGGCTCCTTACAGGAACGTCACCTGACGTTGTACAGAAAAGTGTTTGTCAGAGAGTCAGAGAAGATAGAGCTGATTGCTAACAATATCTATGATGATTTATGTTCTGTTTTTATATATTTACTGTAAAATATTCTCTAACATTTTGTCTGTTTCCTCGAGCCGTTCCTGTCTTTAACATAAATCTCTGCTGAAACGTAAGAAGCTTGTATTTTTATCCTTAAACAAGCTCTCTGAAAACAAGTTATACTGAAGCTACAGCCCCTCCAAAATAAAAGTTTCATTAACTAAACACACAGCATCCTTCCTGTCTTCTTTCTGTGCTCTGGGAGAGAGAACGACTCACAAAGTGTTAAAAACGGTGTTTTTCTGGCCCAGCAGGTGACAGATGAACGCTGCCAGTTGTTTGGTTTAAAAACCCGGTAAAACGCGGTTTTCTCACAGCTGAAAATTTAATTCTGGTGTGAAATCGGTTTAGAAATCATCAAGCTGGCGCCTGAAGACGGAGGAGACGTGTCCTACCGGTCAGGATGGACTGGTCCACCCTCAGAGTCGTCGATTTGATCGAACAGATGCGGATGTCGGCGGGCACCTTGTCTCCGACTGGGAACACACACACAGAAACGCACAAACATGAACGCACCGTGTCCCCGGGAAGACAAGAAAAGGAGGTCCGGATAAATAAACAAAGATCGATGCTGTGGAAAAAACAAGTTTGTTTACCTGAAGATTTACACTTAAAAATAAACACTAAATCATCCATGATGCACCAGCATGAAGTGTCTCAAGTCTCTCTGAGCGTGTGTGTGTGTGTGTGTGTGTGTATTTATCTATGACTGTGTTGAGAACCAGAATGTGTTTACACACTTATTATGAGGAATTTCTATCCTAGTGGGGGCCAAACAAATCGTTGTTTGTTATTCTCTCTCGAAAGCATCATGGAAACACAATATTTACGTGCATGTTTGTGTGTTTACTGTGCGACTGTGGCTGCAGAACTTCAGATGCTGTTTGTTTTCAGCCAGTCACTCTGCAGTGAACCGACGGACGCGGCTCGCGACGGGCCAGCGCGGCAGATCGGCCGTCACTGCCGGGAAAAAAGAAGGAGGAGGGCTGAAGGGCTGAGGAGGAAACGAAGGAGTGGTGAGCCATAAAAGGCTCGTCTCAGAGGAAAAGGCCAATTTAGGGACACCGGGACTGCTGTGACCCAGTTCGGCTTCCTAATGGTACATAAAGACCATGGAAACTGGGGAAATGGTTCAGGGTACGGCCCGGCTCGGTGGGCGGCGCCTCCGCACGGGCGAGCCGTGTGAGCCGTGTCAGGTTTATTACAGAAGAGTCCAAGGATACAATCAAGTGAGAGTCCAGGAAACCGGGCGAGCGCCGCCAAATATTCAGCCGGACAAAAACCTGAATACTAACAAAGATTTGATTACATGTACCGGCGTCCAGGTCCCGTCAGAGGGGCGACACGCACCGCAACCCAAAAGCAGCCGCGGCCCCGGAGGGAGAAGGCAGCGACAATGAAAGCAGCCCCCCCCCCAAACAAAAACAGGGGGGGAGCATTTCAATAAGTTTCACGATCCAGCGATCAGCTCTGAATGCGGCCTCACAATGGCTGCTGTTCCCCGCAGGAAGCGAGGAAATCTACGGGGGAGAGCATCAGCTCAGCTATCTGCTGCTTTCTATAAACACGCTCGCAAATCTGATAAGACCCCCGAGCAGAAAGACTCTGAGACGCGACGGAAAATGGAAAAAAAAAAAGTCTCGTTTCAAGTGTTTGCAGACACTCCTTCATTGTTTACCTCGCACAGACACAGTTTCACCCGTTTTAAAGAAGCAACGACAACAGAAGCTCAACACGAAGAGACAAAATGACTGAAATCAAACCAAAACAATGATTAAAATTCTGGGAGACCTATTTCACACTCTTCCAGATGACAAAATGTGCAAATAAATTTTTGTTTTCAATCTTTTGCATCTACAAAAATAAAGAAAAAAAGTATAATAGAGAATTTAAAGAGTGTTTTGTTGAAAAGGTTCTGTAGTAGATGAGTTGTGTCATATAAATCTTGCTTTTTCTTCAATATAATGTCAAAATACACAATATACATGTTGTAAAAAACTGACCAAACTGCCCTAAATAGTCTTTCCATGCGTGATGCCTTCATGCTCTGTACGCCAACATTTTTAGCCAATCAGATGACAGTCCACTGCCCTGAAAACCCGCCCCTCCTCTAACCTGCACGTCGCTAGCAAAGTTTGTGGGGAGGGATTTTGGTGAGCGGCGTGACGAAGATGAGCAAGAAAATGCAGCCTGAAGAGAAACGGCCCCTCTGTTATTCAACATGGACCAAAGAACGGACGCGCGTGGTTTTAAGTTTCAAAATAAAAGGAGAGAAAGTCTGTTGGGCTCGTGTGAGCCACAGCTGGTGTCAGATAACACTCATCTCCCTACAAAAAGCCAAAGTCACACTCAGAAAGTTCCTGCGACACTTAATGAGCAGGCAGCGCCGCAGAACACGACGTCTAAGTTCATCACGACAACTTTCCTGACTAAACAAATGGAACAAACTGAGCGTGCGGGGACTAATGTCGTCGCTGAGCACAGGAACAAAGCCTCCGAGTGTTCACATCCTCGATGGCTGCGTCACACTTCCTGCGCTCGGTCAACGCTTTTGAAGAAATACAACCTCTGACGGCACCACGCCAACAAGCAAGGCTGGAGGGGGGGGGGGGTGGGTCCTGACAATTAAGCCCGATGAAGCTCTTCATGCAAAGCAACCGGCGTTCAGCAAGACTCCCTGAACGCATCGCCTCACTGCCCTGAACTTCTCTGCAGCTCGAGCAGCTTCTCCCCTCCTCGCTGGCCGGCCCGGTGACGCGCTCCGGCTCCCAGAGGTGACTTTGGCAACAGACCTTTGAACAGCAGGCGAGGCCGCCGCCCGAACCCAGAGCGGCAGCTTTGATGGGCACCTGCACCTGCTGCGCGTGGAGAGGCGTCTGAGTCAAAGTGTGTGTGTGTCTGGCTCGGCCCGGCCAGGCCTCCTCCGGGGGGGGCGGGGGGGGGGGCCCGCCGGGAGGCCCCATGTGCTGATGGCAGCTGAACAAAAGGCCGACCTCCTGTCGCGTTGAGTGGGTCGTTTCTGAGCGGTCAGCAGGCGAAAGCATCTCGCCCAGCTCTCCAGCACGTCTCGCAGCGATGAGCTCACCGGCTGCATTTACACCGGACAAACACTCTGCACGCGTTCATGCATATTCACACGTGTTTCTCGACCTCTAGAACCAACGCGTCTGTTTCCATAAACCAGCAAATCTCCTGCAGCTACGACGCTATCGAGTCAATATTCAGCTAATTCTTGGTGAATCGGTTCGGTCTCGTTGACTTTCTACCACTAGGGGGCGTTTTCACAGTCGCACCAGTATAATCCAGAGACTGGGATCAGCTGGGTGAAGGATGGCAACAAACTTCAGTGAATTTCGGTGTCTTTACCCTCGTCAGCGTCTCCGTGGGGCCCCTTCAGTGAGGCCCCCCCGAAGGCCCGACTGCTCTTATGTGCTGCACTGCGGCAGTCGGCTCCTCCTTCAGCTCAGGGTCACGATAAACTGACTGGAATGGAGAGCAACAGTTCTCCTTGGAGGGTCCTAACTGAGGAAACAACACCTTCAGCGGCAGTTACATGTCGGCGTCTCGCTTCTGATGCAGAATCACGTTTTTTCAGCAACTTTCTGTGAGGTTGGGAAACACGTGCTGGACGGCGTCGGACTGCACAGCCGTCACGTGTGAGTTGGACAAGCACAGCGCGGAGCCAGCGGAGTTTGTTGAGCGGAGACGGATCAATATTTACCATGCAACTAGTTTCCCTGACTTGGTGCTGATACAGATGCAAACACTTGTCAGCTGCAGTTGATGCTCGCCTGCCGACCCTGAGTTATGTAAGCTGCGCGTACACAGACACACACACTGCACTTCACACTACACTACACACGCACACACACACACGCACACGCAAACACCAAGCTCTCTGAGATCTCTGCTTTCTTCTTTGTCTGTCATGAATCTTAAACAGCAGCAGAACCAGCGGCGTGCAACTGTTTCTGTTGCCATGGCAACAAAACCCGTCCCAGGACTTGGGAGCCTTGAAACTCGCTGCCCACAGTGAACTGAGGAGGTGGGCCGGTTGGCTGGTTGGTTTGTTTCCGGGGGGGAGGTTATTAGTGCAACGCGGAACTTGAACATACGTTGCGAACAGGTTTTTAATGTCTGCGTTTTTATATCTGGCGGGCGTGTTTCGCCACGTCCCACGCGTCCGCGCGGCGAGCAACGTTTAGGATGAAAAGACTGGAACGTTTGCGCGCCGGACTGTACGAGATCGTCTGTGCAGCGGAGAAAACAAACACAAAACATAGTGTGAAGGAACAGAAGCAGAGCAGGACGGAAGCAGAGTCAGAGAATGGTGAGTGAGCGTTTGTAGCTTCTCCTCACAGTCGTTTAACGAACTTTAACTTAAAGAATAAAGTTTGTTTGTTTGAATTACGGTGGCACAAAGTGGCTAAAATCTGTATTGTGCTCGTGTATTGTATCTGTGTTCATGCACATGATGTTAATGAAAAAAGCTGCAGTAAATATGCCGACCTGTAGGTGGCACTGTAGCGCTGCATCAAAAACAGAGAAGAAGACGCAAAAACATGTATAAAACTCAAATAAATGATAGAAACAGTGAATACGAGCTGAAGAAACAGGTGTATCTCTACTGTTATTGTTTTAGCATATTAACTGTGAACAAACGAGATGCATTTACTCCTGAACTCGTCTCAGTTTGCCTCGTTAGACATCGCGTGACGTCGGGACGCCGTTGCAGGAGAAACGAACCCCGGCGTCGCTCTGCAGCAGAGACTCACGTTTCAGTCGCGCTTTGGTTTTTCTAACCGCGGCTCAGACGTGCACATTCTCCCCGCGTCTCCGGGTCAGCCGGCCTCATTAGAGCCTCTCACGGGTCAAACGCTGGCATCTCCTCACTTCATCTCTAACCAGGGAGCGTCGCTGGGATTCCCGGCAGGATCACCGAGGGTTAACGGCGTCGGAGCCCAAGGCTGAATAGCTGAAAACTTGCGCGCACGTTTCAGGAGGGACAAACTGCCGCGACAGGTGCTGCATGATGTTTACATGAGGTCTTGCGTTCGCTTTATTGGCAGACGTGGCGTATCGACAGGCCGGTGTCTTCGCCACACTTTGGGGCTGTTTTAGAGCGTGCTGCGTCTCGGAGGCCAAATCTGCGGGTCTCGCTGACAAGTCTCGGCTCTCTGCCAAAAGACAGTCGGCCTCCCGGTGACAGCGGACGCTGGCCAGACCACATTAAATGCCACGCGCTATCCGCGGTGTCTGGAATCTCAGCGGAGGGTGCGGGTGCTGATGGGTAGGGTCGCTGTGCATCCAGCCGGCCGTGGGGCGGGAGGGGGGGGAGAGGGGGGGAGGTTGCTCCGCAGAGCGCTTCCCTATAAGGTCATCTCTCTCCAGCACAATAGGAGCAGACCCCCCCACCAACACCACACACACACACACACACACACTGGCAGCATGCAGGCACATCCAGTAAAACTTCACAACTCAGGATCCGTCTGTTTGTTTGAGATCATCCACATCTGACGACAGTCGTTTCGTGTCCTGTTATTGAAAAGTGACAAATTGTTTTCGTTTCATGTCGATGACGGAAAGTGTTTAAAAACTTCATGCTCACAAACGTTCTCTCCTGACGAGCTCATAAATACAAGCGAAGCTCTCAGCTGGACTGATCAGTCGGCGTTCTCGTCCTGTCTGAGTGTACACACACAGATTTCTGACAAGCTACGTCTGACTCTGCCTCCAAAGGTGGCGCTGTGTCTGTTGGAAGGCTGAGATCAATGTTGCTGGATTCAGTTTGTTCGTTACTGCAGTAAATGAACTACAGATACTTCATCTTTCGCTTCCAGGTAAAAAAAAAAAAAAACGTGCAAGTTAAAAGTTGTGTTTGTGCAGAACGCCAAATCTGGTTTCTGGTCAACTCAGTGGATCCAGACAGCGATCGCGTCACCGCATTGCACAGGTGTGTTAGTCGAGATACAGGTAGTCCAGTTTGAGTTGGACTAAGCTGTTTACATGAAGTCAAAAATCCGATTTCAGCCAAGCTCAGCCAGTAATTAGATTGACTGTGATTTGCTTCATCAGTCAAATGTTTCTGATTGTGTCAAATACTGAAATATGAATTAATGGATCAGACACCAACTTAATTACTAAACTAAGTCCCCTCCTTTAGGTTTCTATATATATAACTAGAGAAGGAAAGAAGTGTCAGCTCTGTGTTTCCATTCAACACAGCAGCATTGAGCTGAAGCGCGTCACAGACAGTAGACGGTGGAGCGCAGTCCTCAGAGCTCCTTCCTCAGGTTAGAAATCAGCCGTAAACACGTTTAAAATCGCAGGAATGCATCAAAGCCAATGCTGTTCACGTTCACACTCGAGTCGCTCTCTGAGCAGGAGGCGGCGGCGGCACTCGGACGGACGGACGGACGCGCAGCAGCAGCAGCAGCAGCAGCGGCAGCAGCAGCGGCAGCAGCAGCAGCAGCAGCAGCAGCAGCAGCAGCAGCAGCTTGGCTGCAGGCGATTCTCCCGGTAGCCACGGAGGGCTCGTCTCCGTGTCCTCTGCCTCGGCTCGGCAGCCACCCTGCCGGCATCTGCGTCATCGCACTCCTCCTCTGCATGGCAAAGGGTCACATTGGAGCTCCGGCAGAGAATAATATGCATGAAAACGCCGGCCTGCGAGGAACATGCGGAGGCTTTGGGAGGTGAGGAGAGCTGATGAGCTCCTCCTCCTGAACGCGGCACAGAAAACGCAGGGTTTCTGCCTCCTGCTGGGCTCCTTTTAAGTGGAAGCCTCCGAGCTGCTGACAGCGGAGCCTCCAGCTACCTCTATCAAGGCTTTTTTTAAATAACCAGTCCTTTAATATGAGAGGGGGGGAGCGCGTCTGACTCACGAGTTTCCTCTTTAAACCCCAGCCAGAAATGGAGTCTGCGGCGCCTCTGCGAGCAGCTCATTAATGAAAACGTCGCCGTCAGCCGCGTCAACCGCAGGAAGTTACGTCAGGCGGATAAACACATCGAACCGGTGAAGTCTCTGCGCTCCTGCGCCTCCTTCGTCCTTGTCAAGGTTACACGGGAGTCCTGCCGCACGCCGCCCGACGTCACCCGCTGTAGCAATGTTCCCTCTGGTACAGGGTGGGAGGGGCCTGCAGGGGCCGGGCCCAGACACCTGTCATCCTCACCACTGTCACTGCCTCTATAAATACAGCCTCCCGTAATCTGCGCGGCTGATGACGGCTAAAAATACAACCTCACAAAAAAAAGAAACAGGCCGCGCATCAGCCGAGCGGCTCGGGGTTAAACGCAGTATCACGATAACGCCGGCGTTTGAAGGACTCCTGCATTCCTCTTCGTTCATCCCTCATGCATGTGAGGCGGGAGGAAGAGGGGGGAGGAGGAGAGGAGGGGAGAGGAGGGAGGGAGGGAGGGAGGGAGGAGGGAGGAGGGGGGGGAGTGCTGTTAAAAAAAATCGAGGCTGTACATCCGGAGGATCCCGGCAGCTGAAATATGCTGACCGGACCCCGGCAGCATGAATCACACCGGCAGCACCGGGCTCACCGCGCTGCTGCCGCGGGACACGGTGGAGCTGGGAGGATGCTCCAAGATCCAAGACACACACACACACACACACACACACACACACACACACACACACACACACACACACACACACACACACACA
>JAUESF010000012.1:601833-616494 GCA_032274765.1 Malacoctenus tetranemus | reverse complement strand
TGTGTGTGTGTGTGTGTGTGTGTGTGTGTGTGTGTGTGTGTGTGTGTGTGTGTGTGTGTGTGTGTGCGCGCGCGCCCTCCCACCGAGCGACAGCGGGCCCAAATTTGGTCGTGAGTGGCGCTCTCTGTTCCCCTGTCGGACAGCAGCCCCTGACACCTCTGTATCACCTGACCGGCCGCTGCTCGCCACATACCGGCCGGCACACTGAGGGAGCCTCGCTTATCACAATGTCCCCACCCCCCCCCCACCCCCCCACCCCCAGCCATCTGTTGATCTGGTGTCGCACTCGTTTCTAACAACGTGAGAAAACGTCTGAATCATGCGGTGCCAAAGAAAAACAGCTCTGGACTTGTGGCCTTTGTGGCCAAATTTCAAAATAAAAGCCAATACTTTGTATTGACATGTCTCTACTGATTAGGAAACATGTAAAGACTTCAGTGTCAGTTGTAACCAACTTGATGTTTGGCGGAATGACACAGCCACTGTAAAGACTAATGGGAAACACATTTAATAAAATGAATTGTAAAACAAAAAAAGAAGTGTGAAACAAAAGATTCAAAATATTTCTTCAGAAAAAGTCACCAAAATCCCCCCAAAAATGTTGATCATTTTCAGCAGAAGATTTTTAAAATACAATCATCAAAATTTTTAAAATGCAAAAAGCAAAAAGAAATTTCTGCATGTTCTAATTTCTAAACATGCCTGTAAACTGTTGATTATTACTGTCCAATAAAAAAATGTCTCTTGCAAAAATAATGAGACTCTTCCTATCATGCTGCTGTTTTAGATACATTGGAAATGTGTATCAATAATTATTGTTTTTTGGCGTGGTGTCCTACAACGTGTGTGATCAAGACTATCAACATTTTTCTATCACCAGTTTGGAAGAATAACGAGGCCAGTTGTGTGAAGAAGGTTTGAAATGAACCACGTGGCGTCAAGAAGGTAAAAATCTAATTTATGTCTAAATATTTGTTCACCGTTTCCTGGGACACCCACAGGTGCGGTTACGTAACCGCAGTCCAGCATCAAACATTCATCCCTGTCGCCTTGGAAGCCGGCGACCCGGGCGGGGCCGCAGTAAGTCATTACGCAGCAGTCATGCTTGACGACTCAGATGTCTTACTTGGCACGAGGCGAAAGCAACTCGATGCTGCTGCTGCTGCTGCTGTTGTCACCATTCCTCAGACGGGTCGCCGGCCTTCTCAGCCGTTTAGCCCCCTTCGCTATGCGCGTGCAGCCGCGAGCCGAAGGCGTCTGCGCTTTGCCACTATGCGCTGCGTAAACTGTCCAGGATTAACGACAATCTGACCTGCAGGTTCGCGCTCGTGTAAACACTCTTTCAGACGAGAGGTGTGAAGACGGAGCCATCTGTAGGATCCGGTGGAGGCTTTGGATTTATGGACGGAGGGGGAGGAAGGTCAACAAGAGGGGGCAGCAATGGGGACCCTGGAAGGGGGGGGGGCTCTACTGAGAGCTCAGAGTGATGTGGACCGCCCAACATCTTGGTCATGAGTTTGGTAGAACAAATGACTTGCTGTAGATTTTTAAAACCCTTGATTGAACTTTAGTCAGCGTGATGAAGTCATCCTAACTCACCTATCGAACCTATTTTATTTTATTTATTTATTTTTTTTTTAATTTAATTTTGTAATGTTGAAAAACAATATTTGGTTGATTTTTCCACAGGGGAAAAAATGAATTAATTTAATTTATTTTTTTTCTTTTAAGAAAAAAGGGGCCTAAATATGGAGACATTTTAATGAATTGATTTTTCTTTTTTTAGGGAATCCATAGCAACTCCATTCTTGCTCTACCAAATGGATAAGCAGGGTTTTAAAGGTTTAATTCACCCAGATCGATGAGCTCAATATGACAAAATTGAGTGAGAAATCCAGAGCAGTAAAGTAGAAAGGCTGCGCGTTATACTCACGAATGATATACACGCAGCCAGCAGAAGGATTCGAACGAGCAAATCTTCAAACTGTTCAAGGACGAGCTCCCATAAAGATTTCCCTGCAGAGAGAGAGAGAGAGGGAGAGAGAGAGAGAGAGAGAGAGAGAGAGAGAGAAAGAGAGAGAGGGGGAGAGAGAGAAAGAGAGAGAGAGAGAGAGAGAAGAATTAGTGAAGAAACAATTCATCACGGAGGCTCGATAACAGAAGGGAACAGCAGCATGGTGGGTGACAGCAGCGATTACCTTCCTCTGCTGGTAACTCTGTGAGTTGTGCAGGACGAGGGAGTCGATCCGGGGACGGCGCAGGAAACGGGGAGAGACACACAGAGACGGTTAGTCGCGCAGGAACGCTGGAAAGAAACGTTTCGGTTCCCGTTCGCTGATGGGGAACCGACTCTGGCACTAAATCACCGACGACTGTGAGCGATTTCTCAATTTCCAGCCAGATTTTGCCCAGTAATCAGTCAGCGTGAGACACACTGCGACTCACTGAGTGTATGTGTGGCTCTGGTGATGCATTGTGGGGCCTTTTGGCCAAGAAGCATCCTTAAGACCAACCACACCAAACAAATTCAACGTCTTTTTCCAAGAATCACAGGGAGCAAATGTTTCCAATGGACGTAAAGGTCAAAGTGTATTTAAGGGAAGCGGCGTTTACCCTCCGTGACCTCCCAGGTGATATTAATATAAAACAGCTGTTTAAGTCCAGGACAAGAGAGATTAACTCTGGCAGATATAATGTTACTGCGGTGATCCCGCCACTGTTCAGTGTCAGATGCCTGCCAGATACCCGGGTACAGGAGCTGATGGCTTACAGCTCAGCAGCGCAGAGGAGCTCCCAACAAGGTGACTGCGCTCGGCACTGTGACACAATGTGGAAACGTGCTTCAACATCCAGCTTTGGATCTCGGTTTGGATCTCATTGGGTTTATGCAGAAGTATTCCCAATGTTTTGTCTGTACAAATAAGTGTATTTGTTGTTAAAACCTCTCTGATTAAAGAGGTTTGGAGAAAATGCTCTTGAATACTGTTCAGCATCAACTTCACTTAGCTAAAGTTCAGTCAAACAATCAGCAGCAGGGCTGATTACGTGTTGGTTTATGTGTTCAAGTACAAAGGGAAAGTTCTGACATTTAGGATCGGCTACTAAAAGATCAAACACTTTGACTCTATTGTCTCAAGAAATTCCACTACTTCCTGAATCCGCTTCAAAATAAAAGACCATATTTCTAAATGAGGCTCCGCTACAAAGGCACCTGAGACCGAAACGGCTCTGACCTCATCACATTGATGTACATTGTGTTGCACCAGTAACTGTATCCCCCCTCTCTGCCTCGATCAACAGATTACACTGAGCCAGACATCGTTTATGAACTACAGAAACACGGCAGCAGAAACAGAAACGGACGTATTCAGGTGGAGAGAGAGTCCGTCCACAGGATTCTGCTGGGTTACAGTTGGCCGATCTGGTTTGAAGTTTCTATGAAAATGTTGCCCAGGGGGAAAAGTTTCATTAAACGTAGAAGTTAAAGCATCTGTTTGGTGCTGCAGCAGTGAGAAGTAAAGGTTTTACTGAAGCAAGGTGGCAAAACTCAACACAATTCATGAAGATTTTGGCTTTGTCGGGCAACTACTGTGAGAAAAAACACCCAAATGTATCTATCAAATACTTTCATCCATTTCTGATCGTGTGTGAAGTTCTGTTGTATCTTTCATCATCTCATCTCTGACTGTGAGCAGAGCTGACTACTGAGAAACCTGTTCAGGAGTTCACATGTTGCAGCATCCACATTTCTCTGAACCAGGTGAAGATCTCATGAGAGACTCTGAAAGCCGGGTGAAAAGTTTGCATGTGCAACACGTAGCCAAAACACTCGTGCGCATACAAATGGACGAATTAGTGCACAAGAAACCAGAATCCTGTGTTCACATGTGAACACAGAGGAAGGGGTTTTAGACAGGCAAAGACCAGAGTGACTGAGAAAAGATTTTCAAACTAAAAGAGGCAGCATATTAATAGTGATTCCTGATGTTTTTGTTCCCCTTCAGAATAATGAATTTGATGTTTGTCAAATTGTTACAGTGAAGCCAAAAACACAACTTAGAGACCACCACAGTAGTTCCTGACCCCTCAGTGGGAACCGAGTCTTTGGTGATGAATGAAAATTTAAAATCTTCATTTAGTCAGACAAGTCAAACGTGATTTGAGTTAAATCAGATCCGTCAATTCTTTTAATTTGACACAGAGACTCTTAATTTGAAATGGATCCAACAAGTGGCTGCATGTTACAGATTTATAGCCACTTTAGTACCTGTGAACAGTGTGAAAGGTGTTTCGCAAGGAAGGTTTCCGGAACCGGTTTGCGCTGTTTTCACGTGCAACAGATAAGCAGGACTCTGGTCTGCATGTAAACGCCGCCGGCGACACGTCAGGTAATGATTAACTAGTAACTGTGCGATAACGAGGTGGGAAACCCTCGAGGTGACCGGTGATGACGTCAGACAAATCACCCGGTAAAACTGAGGGGGCTCGATGCGACTTTTTACCCCATATAATAACTCCGCAGCCCCGCGCCGGGGCGACGTGTCGGCGCTCCTCGTGGAGCCGTCGGAGCGCCGCGGTGTCGGTGTCGGTGTGCGGTTGGTGGAGGTGCCGTACCGTTTAGGCCCCATTTCTCCCGCTGTCGCTTCACCTCGTCCAGGGAAAGTCCTGTGCTCTCGTTGACGCAGAAATAACTGTAAACTTCTTCCACACTCTTGGTGTGCGCGTTCTCCATGGCGGACCGACGGCTCCTTCCCACACAGCACCCGAGAAATGCACCAGAGGCAACACGCCGGCTGCACGACACCTCCCGGCTCTTTGCAAACTGTCAGTACTTTGGCAGGGACGCGGAGTTGCGAGCTGAGCGTTCACACTCGGCAGAGCTCGCAGTGGCCGCGGTGGAGCGAGTCCCCCCCTCCGGTCACTGGTGCGGGGTGGGTGTCTCTGCGCCTGGCTCGGATCCCTCCTCCCCTGCGCGAAAGAAGATCAGCCTGCGCGTCCTCTTATCTCCGAAAATGGAGGCAAAGTGTCTGCGGCAGTGTCCAGTGTAGAGAGAGGACTGCATTCACCCGGTCCGGTCCTCCTTCGTCGCCTCCTCCTCCTCCTCCTTCTCCTCCTCCTCCTCCTCCTCCTCCTCCTGTGCTGGCTGAGCTTACGGTGCCGTAGGCTGCCTCACCGTGGCGCAGCTCTCTGTGGCTCCGCACGCCGCTGACGGGCTGATTTTATCAACGCGCCTCGCTGCTGCTGCTGCCGCCGCCGCCGCTGCTGCTGCCGCTCGTCCCCGCATGTGGACTCATATCATTGGACGAGGCACGTTCAAAACACACACAAGGAGAGATGAGAAAACACAGGAAGCGACCAGGAAATGAGAGGATGGCTGATACACCCGCATATCCCATTCGCCCCCCTCCTCCCTCCCTCCCTCACCCTCCCGTCCCCCCTTCACCACCTCCGGGTTTCTGTCGTTATTAGAGTGTGTATGTAAACCAGGAGGCTTGGCTCACTTTGCATGCACTTCACTGTTTCCTCGGTGTCGGAGGCTGGAGACTGGGATGGAAAAATATCACCAGGATTATTCAAAATACGCTGAACTGGTTGGATTTCAAACAAATGTGGACAATGACCAGGTCTCCTCAGACATCTGTGGCACATTCACACCAGCTCTTCTTTGGTCCTCTTTAAAGGGACCAGACTTTGCGTATCCTCTTGAAGAGTGCTTCTGTTGGGTTATTTTATGCCTGAAATTATGCATTTTTCATCACAAAATCAAAGTGAGTCACCAGTTTATCCTGGTGTGAGAGCACCTGATGACCAGGAGGGGTCAAAAGGACATTCGTCAATTCCCTGAAAGATCAAAAGGACCCAAGTGGTCCCTTCTCTGTTCCTACCTCCTCAGCTTTAATCGACTCAGCTTGACTCTACACGGCTCAGATCATTTCCCTTTGCAGTGCGACTCACCTGAGGGGTCGCTTTGGCAACGAGACTCAAAAGTCACATGCCCAGTCTTTTATGCAACACACACTGCAACAAAAGAGGACAGTCAGGTGATGTTCTCACCACGCTAACAGAGAGAATAGAAACGGCAGGTGGCTGTTGCTGAGTTTGCAAATGAAGCGCTGTAATGACTGCTTCAGTGACGTCACTGCTTGGCCAATCAGGGACATGCAGTCTGTGAACACCATGTCTGAGATTAGCATTGTCTTAAAGCAACGTCTACCTGGCAACAAATACGATCACCTAATGGAAACTTCATGAAGATGAAGTGTAGAGTCGAGCCAAACAATGATTGTGAAGGAACGCAAGAAGAGTTTAAGGGGTCAGTGGTCGCCTTGGTTATCGAAGTGCACTTGCCACCGGAAGGCCGTTGGTTCGAGTCCCCTCACTGCCAAGTGATTGAGGTGGGGATAGTGAAAGCCACAGCTCGTCACCGCCTTCGTCCCCCGCCACTGTTTGTCTTCTTTCACCAAGCGAGACATTTATGTGCACAAGATATACGCCTTCGCCTCCGATCGCCTCTGAATGCAGAGTATGCTAATCGAACCTGCGGTTCTTCGCGATCGGACCTGCAATCTTAAATTTCTGGTTGGAAACCGAAGTTCTGAGATTAGCAGCATAAGAAAACACCGTGTCAGTATGAGCAGCACGCGATGGAGCCACACAAGGTTGAAGTATCTCGTGAATGGGACTGGGAGCTGTTACATGTACAGACACTTGTTCTGGGCCTTCTTTCATAGTCTGCCTCCGTCTTTCTTTTCCGTCGCCTCTTTGCTCATTGGTGAAAATCTCCATAGCAACCAAAGTCGCAAGGTGATTGGCTGATTGGAGATCTTTCTTTCCCCGGCGTCAATCAGTGACAAGTTGCAACAACACCGAAAAACAGTTGAAAACCCGTTTAGAGGATACGGATTCACACCAACCACTGACGTCTCATGTTTCACTGTAACCACCTTGTTTACACTTGATGAGGGTAATTAGTCCTAGACTTTGTTCTATGAGGCCTCTCAAAAAGCCCCTAAGAGGTTGTGGACCCCTCTTAGTTTTCTGGTTCTTTATTTGCACTTGAATCAGTGTCTTTTCCTCAAACCAGGCAGAGCCTCAGGCCCCTCTTGTGATCTCCTGCGCCCTCCCTGAGGGGGGGTCCCAGACCCCAAGTTTAGGGATCGAATGTATCCTTTGACAGGAGTGAGCTCATGCCCTGCGAACAATAACACTTGCCGGAGATTAATGTCTCGGGGAGACAGCAACACAAAGACATAGCCGCAGCGCCGCAGGAGAGAATAAAAACTCGTAAATGCCAAGTTATTTTAGCCAGATCCAAACATAAAAGCTAAACCAACTCTGATTAACCAGACACATTCGCAAAACAACTGCTAAGGCGGCTGATTTGCTGCAGAGGTGCGAGGGCACCGGGTTAACCCTCCCGTCCTCCGGCGTGCTCTGTGGCAGGGTATCACTGTCAGATGTTTTACAGGACTGGCGTGCGTCATCTGTTAACATGTCTTAATAAGGCCCCAAGAAGCACAAGGTGCTGGAACAATAATAACATGGCACTGCCCAGTTGGACACCAAGCTGCCTTTGACAATGCACACTTGATCCGTTTGGCACAAGAGTCACTAACAGCGGCTGTCAACAGCAGATTAGGTTTCTGTGGGGGGGCGGCGGTGGGGGGTGGGGGGGTGCGTGGGGGGTCGGATCCTGGAACATCCATGAAGACATTTGTTTGGAACAGTTCGTGTTGACAGAGGTGTGTGCTGTTGGTGGATCAATCGTTTTTAATGCTCCAAGTGTGGTTTGAAACTGACTTATGGGGAAATTATCGACACAGACTGACATTTAAAAACTGCTTTTGTGTTCTTACATAACAAAATATAAAGACTAGATGATGCTCAGTTTTACTGCTTAGGCAGAAGAAGACCAAAACATCCGTTTTGGGATCCATCATTGGTCTGTATGTTGTATTTTCACGCTAAATCTTTGAAAAGGTTAAATAAAAATCAGTCAAAATTGATCAAAAATATATTTATTAGACATGAACAAAGAAAACGTCGAAGTAGGATTGTCTGAAATATAAAATATGACTCTGAGACAACAGTCCTCGATCGGATCCAACAGACAGACTGGGATCGTTTCGGTGGGAGGGGCCAGAGCAGCGGAGGTCCCTGTGAATTCCTAAATTGGCATCTCGATCCTTGTCCAAGGTCGTGCCTTGTGTTGCCAAAAATAGTTGACCGCGGCCACATCCCAAGTGCACCACTTTGTCGGCTGTTATCGGTAGACACCCCGATGGAAGGCGAATTTCGAGAGATGTGTGAAAAAAAAAATCGGTCTTTGCTGGTTCGGACAGTGAAAACCTTCGTGTTCGAGCCTGGAAAACGTGTTCCTAACGTGGATTTACAAACCTTCATAAACTGCGTCAGTGGTCCGGCTCTCACATGAGACAACATATCGAGAAGAGACGCAACAACTGAGTAACGAATGGGATGGAGGGAACTGAACTGCAGGAACTATAGCAGAAACTCTAATGGCTTTTTCAGTAGTACCTACTCATCTCTACTCAGATTAACTCTTTATGGTTTCAGGGACTTTTCATCTGGTAATAGGAACTGTACCAAAAGCTGAACTGTGTGTGGTGGATGCGCTGCGGGGCCTGATAACCTGCAGTGGACCTGAGCCGCCTCCTCACAGCACCAGCCGGTCCTTCCCCTCTTCCTGGATGACCTGACCGATGGACGCCTGGTTCTGGGCCTTGATGAAGCACTGCTGCTTGCACTCCATCAGCTTCTCCAGGTCGCGCCACATCATCATCTGCTCCATGTTGTCGCCGTGGTTCTCCCTCACCATCTTCTGCTCCTCGCGCAGTTTCTGACGGCCACAAATATGAAGTCAGACAAATATTATGCGTACAATGTGAAATTCAACGCTAATCCAGGACATGAAATTAAAACATATGAGCAGATTTAAGCCATTCAGACCCTTTTGCTGAAGGAAAGGTGTCGTTGTTCTTTAAAGTATTATTATATACATTATGTTTATGAGGCTTCTCTAAGAGAATAATTGATAGAAGCCTGAAATGTTTGCTTGTGCGATAAATAAGTGACATTTATGGAGATATTTTGAAGGTAGCTGCATTTTGAATGACTTTTTGTCACCAAGCCAATCCAAATTAATTCAGAATCTGTGCGTGAGTTTAAAATCACTTGTTTAGAAAACAGCGAGGAACAGTGTAGCAGCTCTCGCTGGAGCTGCAAAATGAACAGCAACAGAATTTGGCAGAAAAAGCAGCATTTTAGTCTGTTGAGAATGTGTTTGTCCCTGCGTGAGTCAGAAGGAAGAACAGGTGACGTCCAGGTTTCCAGGTTGAGTGGGTGGAGTTGTTGTGAAAGTGTCTGAGGGGAAGTAGGTTGTCTGTACAGGTCACACCTTACCCCCCCCCCCCCCCCACACACACACCTGTTGCAGGCTGATTCAAAGATCCATTGTATGAAATGGCATGAGGGCTTTATTTGCTTGTTTCATAAGAGGAAACACTTTCTTGGACTGACTGTCAAAAGGAAATCTGATTTTGTAGCACATTCCCCTGCTCTACATTGTTATGCTGTTTTCACACCTCAGGTTTTCTTGGCGATCCTGTCTGTCCTCAGGTTGCGTTCTTGACAGGTTAAAGGAATATTTCCAAGTATTGACCCTTTCCAATCTGCCACTCAGCACTTGGACACACGTTTCTCACCTTGCCGAGTGACTCCTGCTCTGAAATGTTCTTCATGTAAACTTCCCTGTAAAGAAGCACAGAAAAGCGAGTCGCAGGTAAGATATAACGAGCGCGCTGAGCTCGATCGGAGCTTTTAAGTCAAGCTGTGACGTTCTCAGCGCGTCTCAGTTTCATGAGGTCCGGTAATGAATTTCACTGCATGAAAGAACAGAGAGGCTGCGCATTAACTGCCTGCGTTGTAATAGGAGCTCGCTGATGTCAAAAAGGCCATTCATCCTGTGAGCAGCTGGCTGGCACAGCTTAACAGGCTCACCTGATGGCCTTCTTCTTCTCCTGCGGATCAGAGGACACGTAGGCCTTCGTCTCTTCGCTGGCCCGCTGCAGTTGCATGTCAATGATCTGTGGAGGACAGAGCAGCAGAGATGGAGGTTACTGTCTTGGTGGGAGCGTGCAGAGGGACAGGTCACCTTGCAACGTGTTGCGGCACTCTATGCACTCCTGTGGAGTCACTGCTCAGTCAGGGTAGAAACTCAGAACAAGCGTCTTTCTCATTGGAAACTTGCCTCTGACATGGAGTTGATCTGATGATATCGGTTTTCTCTCTGTCCCGTCTCGTCTCTGAGCGTCTTCACATCCTACATGACATGAACCAGAGCACACGTTGTTTCACTGTCCATGATCGTGACCAGTCCACCAAAAAGTAAATGCTTGAAATCAGTTGGACATATGAAACGTAACACAATAAAAAACAAACTGTACCTGCTCCAGTTTGGATCTGTTGCTCTCCAAACCAGCTGCACAGCTTTCGTACTGCGCCTTTTTGGCCTCATACTCCTGGTTGAGCTCCTGTTATGATCGTCGTCCCAAACACAGGAACAGAAGGGGACAAACTCATCAGCACACGGCGCGCAGCACGAGATTCTCAGACAAATCCATAAAACACACCTCACAGCCAAGTCACACTTGCTGCACCATTTCATGTCAACTTTACGGATCGCAGCTGGCATTTCAGCAGTTCGACTAAAAACAGCCTCTCACAACAGTCTATTTATGTCTTCCTGTTGCAGCTCTTCATTAGCAGACATCACCCAGAGAGATGGAAGAGCGTTTCTGGGAACGCGTTTTGGAAAATCTAATCCTGTGCTCCTGCTCGCTGACATGGGGGGGGGCTTTCCCGCCATGCATTTTATTTATGGCCTGTGTATTCCTAATGAAGCAGCTCCTCAATGACAAACAATGCAAGTTAAGGTCTTCATGTTTACAGATGCTCAGTGAAGATTTAGATTCTGTTTTTTTTTTTAAGTATTTCATAACAATTTTTTCTCCGACAGATATTTTTATCAACAAAAAGCAACAAATGTAAACAGTCTTTGTAAGTTTGGGAGTTTTGTTCTGAGTCTTTCTGAGGAGTGAATTAAAAATATCCCTTGAAACAAGTTTGACGACGAAGCCGCAGTTGAGTTGTTGACTTCTTTGCTTTCTCTCTGAAGTGCGTGTGAGATTTTGCAGTCATGACATGAAGGTGTTGGTGTACAAACATCCTCAGTGCACAGGTGCAGCGGTGCAGATGATGCTCACCTGATAGCGCTGCCTCAGTGACCTCAGTTCCTTTATGTTGGGGGCTAAAGCCGACCTCTTCTCCACGATCATCGAGTTTAACTGCTTCACCTACAAAAATGAAACCAAACACTCGTGATGCATCAAAACTACACAGATAGAAAACTTGTATCTACTGTGATAAACTTAACCATCATTAAGAGCCTCTGAGCCTCAAGTATGTCTGGTGTTACAAACACAAATGTTACAAGTGAGAATGAAAATATTAAAGTCTGTTTGAATGTGAATGGTTGTTCCATTGTGACAACTGATACACATGGACTACAAACACTTCTCTTCTCTTTCTGACAGTAGCTTGATTGGCAGCCTCTCTTCCCACCTGCCAAAAGCTTTTGGACAGAACCGCATGAGAAAACTCATCATTTAACAGTGAAATCTTTAGACTTCGCAGGCGTCCAAAGTCTTTGGAGTGAAAAGCAAGCAGGTGATGTGAAAGTGACTAATGATGACAGGAACAAGATGACAAGTCTGATCGAAATGTCTCAGCCGCAAAATGTGAAGAGAAAATGTGAATAAAGCGAGAGTGATGCAGGTGTCTCTCAGGTCGGATGCAGACACGTTTCACAGCATCGCTTAGAGAGCGCTGCCAGAACGCGAGCTGCCAAACTGATCAACAGACTCATTACAGGCTGGAGCGCGGCCTGATCAGCCGCTTTCCTCTGAGCCCAGCAGACAAAAAGAAGACAGTGATGAATAAGGTGAAAGCTTTGAGTTAGGAAAAATGGTTTATGAACCAACAACTCATTGGCCAACAAGCAGCACGCATTCAGAACACCTAATTCAATGGATACAACATATACAGAGAAACTATCGATTTCTATTTTGTTGCGTGTGGCACTGAATGGCTTATGGGTAAATTAAATCGTTCAGTGACTCCAAACGATTGAGCGTGTTGCTGTCTGTCTCAGACTCTGTGCAAGTCCTCTCAGTAAATATAGTCACCATTCCAGACATGTCGTCCAGGGTGCGTCCCTTCTTCTCGTCCAGCTCGCTCTTGATGGCGGAGACTCGCTCCAGCTCCTCCTGAGTGTTGCTGTAGCCAGAGATGCCCTTCTCCGCCTCCACAGATTGCTGCAAAAAAAAAACAACATCCAGAACATTTTATGTGCTGAGTTGAAAATATCCAAACAAAGATGACCACCGAATAGTTTCTTACTGGACTTGAAATGACACATTTTAGGGTGATTTCAGCAGAGACTGAGAGCTGAAACAGCTTCGCTCCAAAACATATTTATAGCTTTGACCAATCTGAAGGTTTTATGAAGCAGGCTGAATGTCTGACTTTATAGAACGGGTTCGTGTACATGGAGAGAACAGATTTTTTTCTGGGATCATGATGAAAAGTCTGCTCGCTTTAACAGAGTCAAGTTCAGGACGCAGACAGAAGAGCAGCGGCAGATGCAGCCGTCAGAAATAGCATCTGGGCCTGCGTCAGACATCCTATCAACAAGTCAGGTGCTGGGAGCGCAGAGAGGTGTGAAGCCACTTCCAGGAATCTTCCAACACTTCACTGTGAACACAGACCGTGTGAATGGAGAGATCAGGTGAAACCGGCACATTTGGAACAGCAGGATGTGTTCAGGAGGAGTGGCGGGGCAGATACCTGCTCTGTATTACAGGGCAGAGAGGGCATCAAGCGAAGATTTGTGTGGTTTCACTCAAAATATAGAATTGCAATATTTTAGGAAATCAGTGTTGGAAAGTAGTAACTAAAGCTACTTCACCAGCTCCCCAGATAAAAACTAGTAAAATGATATTATCCTTAGTTCACATTCAGTCCGAACAGAGACGAAATTTGAGTAAAACAAATCTTCTGAGTTCAACTTTTCTTGTCTGTTTGTCTCACAGAAACACATGAAGAACAGGTGAGATGCGTTACCAGCTTCTGTTGGACAGTCTCGTGTCTGTGCTTGAGAACGCCCTCCGTCTCCTGCAGGACCCCGTATTCTATTTTCAGCTCCTTCATTTCCTGTTTCTTCTTTTTGAACACTGTCCCTTTGCTCCGCAACTTCACCGTCAAACGCTTTAGCTGTGAAGAACAAGAGGTGAGGAATCAACATTAGCCACAATCTTCCCCCCGAAAAATCTTTATTGAGGAAGTTACATGAACGCAGCCATCTTAGGACACTGAGACCTGTCACACACAAACCAAACACACTCAGTCCTGGAGAAAATGTTCAGTTGTTGCCAAACAGATTCCACCCACTTACAGGTGTGATGATAAATGGATGCTGAGGTCACAATTTGATGACTGATCACTGTATTTGTGCAGTTGTGATTCCTGGTGGTCCACCTGAACGAACATTGCTTCCTGCATTAATAAAGGACTTATAACTGCATTAAACGGCACAAGTACAGTTTATAATTGACAGCACGATGCCAGGCACAGCTGAACAACTATGAAAGGCCACCGGAGAAGACAATAGGTTGGGCCAAGGGAGGGAAGGGATTAGAGAACAGCAGTGGCAGCAGCAGAGCCCGAGAGGGGAGGGTGGGGAGAGGGGGGAGGGACCCGCCGTGATCTCCGGCAGTCACTCGATCCTTTCAGGACTCACAGCCAGCTATGTGCAGCGAACAGCTTCATCTGACAGAATCGCTGCTTGAAGTGGATGTTGGGTCCCTCCCCACCCCGCCGGTCTGCTGGGACACACTGAAACTCCTCCACAATGAAGAGCGGCTATAAATGAACATGGACACGAGAGAACAGCCCCAGAAATCACAGCTTTAAGTCCTTCGGGGATCCGTGAAGCCTGATGCATGTGTGGACGTCAGCGAGTGTGGGTGGTCGCGTGCGCGATGGTGCGAGTGTGTGTGATTGTGCATGTACGTTTATTCTTTGTGTATTTTGGGACATCAAGGGCAGACGTGGCTGAGAGAGGAATTAGCACAGCAGAATAATACAACATAGCGTTCCCGACACCGTGTCCCCGAAACAACTGCTGGTGAACTGGACGGCAGCTCGGTGGCAGCACAGCACACACACACGCAGGACATTCGAACACATGCAGGCGAGTTGAAGGGAGCGTGAACGGCACAACAGACACACACACACACACAGAAGCAACTGCATAAGGCACCTTGAAAAGGAAGGTGAAGACCTACACAAGAGCAAGCACATCTCTTAATTTAAAAAAACAACTTTAAAGATAATTTAAGAGACTAATCTCACTGGAGAACAAACAAAACTGAAAACAAACTTTGCCAGAGCGTTCAAACATGTGGCCAGTGAACCAAAACCTGCTGCATGATCGGATCAACACCGATATTTAATCACTTTTTTCTTGTTACCACATTTTAATCATCCTGGAAATTTCATGCAAATCAATTGAGGACACGT
>JAUESF010000012.1:519894-531370 GCA_032274765.1 Malacoctenus tetranemus | reverse complement strand
AACATTTAGTTGTTTTCAGTGAAATTATGAAAATTGTCTTCTGACCTCTGTCAGACCAGCACTGACCTTCCTCCCCTCCTGCCTGCAGCGAGCCCATGTGGTCGATCGAGGCCAGGAACGCCGCCATCGCCAACCACTGCTTCACCTGTGCCATCAACCGCGTTGGGACGGTGAGTTCGCTGCATCGTGTGAGGACGTTTCACGTCATATTAAACTGTTTTAACTGTCGTGCAAAAGGCAGAGGTGAGTTTGTTCCAGCTGATAACTGAGAGTCACTAAAGGATTCAGTGTGGGGTTCCTCAAGGCTCCATCCTGGGTCCTCTTCTGTTCTACATCTACACGCTTTCCCACTCAGAAAATGGGAAATTAAATCACTTTTTCACTTGTTTGCACAGATGATTAAGACTTTGTTTATTATTAAACCCAAAATCTGTGCAGCCTGTTAAGTTTGAACAATTATAAAGTCCTCAAATTTCAAAGATTAAGCGAGAAATGATGATTTCTGTTCAAGCCGAACACAGAAAATCTTGTAATTTCTGCCCTCCTCAGCCAGCCTCTAAATCACTGCACCGCTTTGTGGTGTGTCGGAGGATAGATCCATAAAAAACCTTCTGCTGGTTTATGAAGCACAAAATGGTCTGAGGCCTGACTGCTGCCTGATTCATGGGGGGGTCATAATTCACCGGGACCCCTCAGGTCCTCTGGAGAACCTTTAATCAGAGTCTCTGACTGAAAGTGAAGCAGCTTTTACGTCCTGAGCTCCGAAGCGAGACGCAAACTCATCACTCATTCAAGCAAAGGCTCCACAAATAAGATAATATTTATCTATTGATAACTTATCAAACTAAATTAGTGACAAGCAAAACAACTGATTGTGATGATCAAGGTGTTGTTCTGAGTAACACAACAGAGGCTGATGGTTCAGTACAGAGAACCTGATTAAAAACCAGACTGAAAACTTATTAAAGTCCAACTGTGACTCACTGCTGCCACCCAGTGCTCAAAAGTGGTAAAATATAAAAAATGCTGCTCCTTTATTTTGACATCATCTCTAACGTTTTATGTCTCCTCATGGTTTATTTTCTGTCGCTTGCATTGTTTTGCAATATTTCACGTCGTGTTATGTATTTATGAACTAAATTGTGTATTTTTCAACCTGTTAAGTCATAAATGAGCCGACTTGTGTCCTCGCAGGAGGACTTCCAGAGCGAGTTTACTTCAGGTGATGGAAAGAAAGGTGAGAAGTTTATTCACATGAACAATAAACCTTTAATTTGTACAATTCTTTGACTTCCTGTTAAATTACAGTTTCTGCTTCAACATTGAAGTTCCATGAAGTCGTTCCTGAAGCTCGTTCCAGCGATCCGTCACTTCTGATCGCTGTTTCTTTAACAAAACGTCTCCTCTCAGCCCATCACGACTTCGGACACTTCTACGGCTCGAGTTACGTGGCCGGTCCGGACGGCAGCCGCACGCCGGGACTGTCCAGGACGCGCGACGGCCTCCTGGTGGTGGAGCTGGACCTCAACCTGAACAGACAAGTCAGCGACAAGTGGAGCTTCAAGGCGAGTGCCGCGAAGCGCTCGCCGTCGCCCCGGGAAACGGTCGAGACGAGCTTCAACCCTCCGAGAGGTCAAACGTGTCGGAGAAGTTTCGTCTCTGAAGGCTGGTTTCTGTGTTTCAGATGACCGGCCGGTACGGCGAGTACGCAGAGGAGCTCACCAAGGCTGTTCGACACGACTTCAAACCCAAAGTCGTCAAAGAGTGAAACGTGAGGAAGAGTCTGAGTCTGAGTCTGTCGCTCAGCATCAAACATGCCAGAGTGTTTCTGACATTTGGAACAGAGTTCATCTCCATTTTTTCACTTGAACCAAAGAATCGACGACTAGCTTGTTTCACGGCCTCGTTTTGACGGAAGGACTGAATGAAGGCGGTCATGTGACGTTCTGCACCGATCGGAGCGCGTTTGGAAGACGATCAACACCTCAGAGCGACTGATTTTATGAACAGCGTGCATGAAGGTTCACTGACTGCAGTCTGTTCCTGTCCTGCACCAGTTACAGCTGTTTATTTTAGTTTAAAGGTAAAAATAAAAGTTTCCACTGTTTGTTTTTGTTGTAAAGAGGAAAACACGACGTACAGCACGACATCAGTTTCAAAGCTCAACCCTTTCTCTCCAGTCGAGCTTGTGAAGCTTCATAAATTCACCTCCAGCTTCGACAAATGATTCAAACCAACAGTCTCAAAGTTGTTTGTTTGAATCACATCGAGCCTGACAAGTGTGAACGCGCCCTAAAGTGTTGAGTCCCGTCAGCTCTGTGACCCTGGAGCTGAACTCGGTGCTGTCAGAGAAGGAAAAAACCGAGACGGGGGCGTCGTTTTTTCAGTCTTTTAATCACGACATACACTTCATTAATGCACCTGTACAAAGTGGTGTGACCCAGTACAGCTGCTCCCACACACACGATGGCGCTAACGAGCAGTTTTACAGGCAGCCGTCAGCCAGATTTGTATTTGCTGAATCTTAAAAAATTAGGAAACAATACGAGTTTATTTTAATTTAGAGCAAACTGCTAAATTATCATGTTTACATTCAGTTGAGATTACTGGAAATAATTCATGTTTTTTTAAATTAATTCATGATTGTAGCTTATAAGTCAAAGGTACAGTACAGCCAGAAATTACAGTGATTAATAGGATTAATTATTTTTGTCTTTTTTTTTTTTATCAACCAGAATCCGAAATTGTCCAAAAATAAATTCAAAAAAATGTTTGAAACTAGTTTAGACTTTGAGTGAACAAACTGATGAAATTTTTACTCTTTAATCAAATTTTCTTTTTTTTTATTAGAGTGTATATTTTTTGCTTGCTGTAGTTAAACAGCATCACATTCACAGGTGGTCCTAAAACGTTGGCTTCTCTCAGGTTCATGAACGAGACTAAATCCTGGAAGCTGCTGAACGCTTCAGACGCTTCGTCGTAAACATTCGCTGTCACTGAAGCGCCTGCGGGGTGAGACCGCCCATCGTCACGGTGACGCGGTGCGATTTATGGCCGAGCTGCTGCTGCTGCTGCTGCTGCTGCACTGGGTCACCGTCGAGTGTACGAGTGGTCCTGATAAAGTGGCTGGTGAGTGAACAGTAAATGCAGATTTATACTCCATAAAAAATAAAGTCTGTGGTTTAAAAACAGAAGGAATTAATTATACTAGAAAAGCAACAAAAGAAAAAAAATTATTTAAATAACACAATTACGCTCGGTATGAAAAGTGTAGTGCAAAAAAAACAAATACATTATAATACTAAATTAAACATGAGATCACCAAGCGCTCGCCACCCGACGGGCGGCGAAACTCGTTTCCAAAAAAACAACAAAAACACACTCGGCTGTTGTTGTTTTTCCAACGACATCAACAAAAATAGTTCATGTGCTCGTGACAGCACGTCGCCCTCCGTAGCGCTCCTACGGAGGGTTGCATTGAAGTGTCACATTTTATTTACCTGAGTCTCTCAAAACCACGACCGCTTCCTGTTTTCCCTGTTTGAATCGTCTGAAGCTGAAAATAACCACGAGGGGACCTCAGAGGGTGGAGGAGGAGGTGGGTGGAGGGTGGAGCTGGGGGGGGAGGGGGGTCTTTTCCTTAAGAAGGCATGTCGAGGTGAGGATGACGAGCAGCTTCCGCCACAAACTCAACGTGTTGTCATCGTCAGCCCTGAATTATGTGCACAACATTTCCTCGTTGTCCCTGTCCGGGGGTCACGTCGCCCCCCACGTTTCATTTCCTGTCGGTTGGTCGGACCCTCCAGTGAGCCGCCACAGTCCAAAGTCATGGAGACTTTGTGTCTATAAAAACAAACTTTTGTACAATCTGCTCTGGAAAAACTAAAGAAAAAAACGCAGCCGTGAATCCTTCGAAGGTGAAGTATAGTTGGCGTATATACGTATATTTCTACATATCTGTGGTGGTGGTGGTGGGGGGGGTGTTTAGCACCGCAGGGAGGAGCCCGTGGGGGGGGACGCCAGGAATCCGTGACAGCAACTAGGCGGGGGTGTCGCGAGGCGAGGCGGCCCACGGCGTGACGGCGTTACTATAGCAATGAGATCCACATCCAGACGGGCTGCCGAGCATCAACTCTCCTTGAAGACGAACAGGATGTCCTCGTCCGTCCCGTAGCTCCGCCGCGCCTCCTCGAAGTTCCCCACGCTGGTGCAGCAGACGCCTGGGAGACACAGCGACACACAGACGTCGGTTCAAAACCGAACCGGACACACTGTCGGACTTTTACACCGAAAGATACAAAAGCAGACTGAACGATTTGACTGCTTCCTCCGGTGGTGACGAGCTGCTGAGTCTAGCTGATTTAGATCTATACTGTCTGTATCTGATCCACCAATCAGGAGGGGACTCACGGTCGGAGTAGGCGGGGTTGTTGTAGAAGATGCAGCCAGTCTTCCTGTTGAAGCCGCACACCACCACGAAGTGCCCCTGGTACTCCGGCTTGCGGCAGAAACACTTCTGCCCCACCGGCAGGAAGCAGCAGTACTTGACGGGCACCGAGCACAGCTCGCACGTCAGCACCACGGCGTTCACCAGCACGATGGCCACGTGGCCCTGCTCCAGGTGGGCCTGGATCTCCTGAACCGTCACCGAGCTGGGAGAGAGACAGAACGACGGCTTCGGTTTGTACGTTTCACCTCCAGTGAGGGTGAAAGAGTGAAAACAGAGAATCGGGAACTCACCATTTCCTCACCACCACACCTTTACTCTCTGCTTTCAGAAAGAGCTCGTTCACTCGGTCCTCTTCGGTGTCAAAATGCTTCTTGTAGAAGGACTGCGGACAGCAGCAGGAGGTTGGCATTTCGATCGCACACACACACACACAGTTTGGAAACGTCTGGCAAACAGAGCAGCGGTTCACGGCTCTACCTGGTTTTTGAAGCCCTTATCTACGCCCAGCGTTTGCGTGCAGAAGCAGTGCTTGATCCCGAGGTGACTCATGAGGTAGGCCAGGTCGATAGTCCACACGCTCTCCGTCAGCTTCAGATCCCAGCACGCTCGCTGGAACTCCTCGTCGCCGACCGGGTGGACGTACCTGCGGCGCCAGACGGACACGGTCAAACAGAGACAGACACGACGGGAGGAAACGTGCTTCGTCTCGCATCGCGCTGTAATCAGCAATAAGACACCTTTTAGTCAGATGGACATTTGAACAGCTGCTGAGCTCAAACATAAGTTGAAGGAAAAGCAAGGCTGGAAAAATGCCTGGTTCAGCGAACTGAGGATTCTGAGGATCAGGGGTCCAAAGACCAGAAATACAAACAAAACAAAAATAGCCCAAAACAATCAGTCAGTGACTGAAAACTAACACAGAAAGACTTAGAAAGACTCACAAAGTAAACAAAGAGGTGAGAGAAATAATCCTACATGGACACAAAACAAATAAAGCCACGCACAAAAAGGTTACACAACACTACCTCAAAGAAGCTCAACAAAACTTTCAATAACGACTCCAAGTAAACAAACGGCCAGTTAAAGACATAAAAGAGCAAAAAGGCGTCAGATCAGAGACAAAAGCAACCACAAACTAGTGTCAAAATGATGCCGGAAACCAAAAACAATGAAAGAAGATAGAATAAAAATATCCTAAACAGAAGTGCAAGCGTCCTTCACTGACATCATTTTCAGAGTGTTGTGTCGCCCTACTTTTTAAAACGCTCTAAACTTTTTACTCTACTCCAATCCAGAGGGGCAAAGATTACTTATCATCACACAGGTAAGTTATAAACCGATCATCTTTGGTATGCAGTGTTGAAAAACAACAACAAAACAGATTGCTGAGCGATAAACCAAAAGTCACAACCCATTTCTGACTTTAAACGTTTTAAAAAGCAGTCTGAACTTTAGGATCAAATTTTCAGATTCGTGAGGAAGTGTTACAACGATATATGATCACAAGAAGAAAGCTCCAGTGTTTGTTCTTTAGCGTTTTTTAATGCAGAGTGTGTTGATTTCTGCCTCCACACTCCGGGACCTCTCACACGTTTGACTTTAATCCGCAGTGTTACAGATGAAACGCTGCACTTACTTGAGGACCATCTTGGAGCAGGCGAGCCCACAGTCCCAGTGGTACAGCTGCCGAATCACAGGCACATTCAGCAGGACGGCATCCTCTGAGAAAAGCCCAGGTGTTATTGTCAAACTTCCAACACGACGCACCTTCCACCAGCGCTAGCTCGCAGTTAAGACATCACGCTACTCACCGCTCATTCTGTTCTACGAGTCTTTCTCTGGGGCGGCTGGTCGCTGGTTAGCAGTCCTGTTTACCACCCTGACAGCGGGGTTTGGGCTTCCTCATCGATGCTAACTAAGTTAACGCAAACTAGCCTCCCAACTGCAAGTGTAGCTTTCCGGGCTAACTGTGTTTACTAGTCTTTCAGCAGCTCCGCTGTTTATCCGGCGAGGCCGAATCTTCAACGCGCCCCCGGTCCGAAGTCCACAGTTATCATTTAAGATAAAATAAACGTCAAAACAGAGGGGAAAAAGTCGTTTAACGGCGACTTAACGCCTCCGGTGGATTCTCCCGAGACGCTCCTCCTCAGTTGTTGTTTGTTAGCGCACTCAGATGCTGCTTGTCTTTGGTTTTTGTTGTCAGTTTGAAGTCACTCTGCCCCCGCGCGGCGAGGAGGAGTCAGCGCAGCTCAGTGTCGGCAGACGCCACAGCAGGCTGTCAAACATGCGGCCCGTCGGAGAGGCCAATCCAATGGACACGATGACATTATGGATCGCTTTTCCTAATTTCTAAAGTTTGAAATTTACTTTTTCTTGCAAGCCTGTAATATTAGCACAATAATACACCAGGTAAAGCACTACAGAGTGCTGCTAGACTGTCGTACCAAGTGAATTCAGCATGTGAGCTGATAGACAAATGTCCATTTGAATTGCAAAATTTCATGGTTTGGCTACCTGCAGGATCTTACCAATAAAAATTATTCGAGTCACTCAAGTGAGGTGATTTCAGATATTTGTGTCAGTTTCTTCTTTAAAAGTTTGTTAAAAAGTGAATTTATTGATAGTATTTTCAAGGTATATTCATTATTTCTTCGCACCAAAACAAAGGTTGAAGTTCTTTTGATTTTCTTGCTCATTTCCAAGAAGCCTCATATAAACGTTTTCCTTATTGCTTTTAGTTTGACGGTTCCTGCTTTGCATGTTTCCTTCTGGTGCAGTAACAAACATTAAAACCAACAAAAAATGGGTTATCGTTTAATTTATAAACACACACACACACACACACACCGACCTCCATGAACACGGGACAGACACAATGTCACTTTGGTTCAATAGTACCTCGGATATCGTCTGTATAAAACCGCCTCGGCTCACAAAGACACTTTGGCATCCTCTTGCTGCTCAGACAAGCAGCGTAGCTTGCCTTCAGTTTGCTTTCAAGTTTCCCTCCGACGCTTCAAGTCCTTGTTTTGTCCAGAGCGGGAAGAAAAACAGGCGTCTCCCGCAGATCATACGGACAATATACAAAACCAATAGGTTCAATAAAATGCTCTTCTTTGTTTGCTTTATGTTGGACACACACATAAACACACACACACAAAAGACGAGTTAATTCATCAGTAAAACTGTGATGTTTAGTCAATATGTCTATCATTGTTAGAATTTCAAGTATAATATGAAGGCGTCTACACTTTATTGTACAAAAAACACACAGTCCACAGTAATGAAGCTACAGTGAAGTGCAGAGTCGGGGGGAGTCCGGTCGGAGACTTTGTCCAGCTGCTGTCCGAAAAAAGACTCCAGGAAAACGTGACGCTTCCGTTTGGACCCAACAGGACGACGCCAAAACCTTTCAATGTCGGACCACCGTTGATCAGCTGCGTCCTGATTCAGGGGCTGCTTCGTCACAGGACGCAGCTGAGTGCTATCAGCCGCGACATGACGCACCTTCAGGTTGGATATGCTACAGCCGTTTCAGAGGCTTTGCGTGAACAGAAACGTTTCCTGATTGGACGTTGCTGAAACGAGAACGTCTCCGTCTCCCAGCCCCTGAATGTGGACGCAGCGATCGTCTTTTCACGCGTCTCTTGAAGAACGATCTGAAGGCTTCATATTCGCCCGAAATCAAAGTCGAGCACGCCCTCGTGCAGGTTGCCCTCGTTTGCGTTGTCGAAGCTGTTCTTGCCGTGGATCTGCTTGAGGTGCTTTCGGAGGACGGGCTTGTGGGCGAACACCATGTCGCAGTAGTTGCAGCGGTGCGGCTTGTCCCCGCTGTGCAGGTTCAGGTGGTCCAGCAGCGAGCACTTCTGGGTGAAAGTCTTGCCGCAGATCTTGCACTGGAAGGGCTTGATGCCGGCGTGGACCCGCATGTGCCGGTGCAGGTTGCCTTTCTGTGTGAACGTCTTGCCGCAGAGCAGGCACATGAACAGCTTGTGCATCTTGAGGTGGTTGGCGTAGTTCTCCAGCTGCCGGAAGACCCGGGAGCACTTGGGACACTGGTGGTACCACTGCAGGGGTTTGTCGTAGCTGCGCTGGTGCCCGCCGTGCTTGTCTTCGTGCGGCGAGGACGGCGGCGGGCTGAGGGGGTACTCGGCCATGCCGGGGGGAACCGGCATCTCGCTGCTGCGGCTGTCCACGGTGGAGTTGATGAGCGAGTGCTGGGGCTCGGGGGAGTGCAGCGCGGCGGGCGGGCTGGACGAGAAGTGGGCGGAGTTTTCAGCCACCTCGGACACCGACTCCACCTTCACGATGGTGATGTCGCTCTCCGCCACGCCCAGCCTGGGCCGCCTGCTCAGGACCTGGACGGGGCTCCTCGGCTGAATGATCAAGTCATCGTCGTCCTCCTCCTCCTCCACCTCGTTGCCGTGTTGGTCGCTCTCGGCCTGCTGCACCTCCTCTTCCTCCTGCTCCTCCTGGTGGACAGTTCTCGCCTGGGAGCGCTCTTGGTCTGGCTGGGTCTGGGAGGACAAACCCTCGTCCCTCCGCTCCCTCTTCAGGTCCACGTTGGCCTCCAACTGGCGTCCGGCCTGGGGCTTGATGAACTTGCTGAGGGCCTCCGTGCACTGCTCCACGATGTGGCCCATCTGAAGGAAGCTGGCCACCGTCAGGTAGTGCACCAGCTCCAGCTCGGGGAACTCCAGCTGGCCCGTGTAGCAGGACAGCAGCAGCTGCCGGCCCACCTCCGCCTCCTGGATCATGGAGATCTGCACCTCCCTGGAGTCCTGCTGGAGGATGAACTGGTCCCTCAGGAAGGAGGAGCCGGCCGCGAACACCACCTTGTGGCCGGGCACCTCCAGCTGGTTGATGCGCACGACGACGTCACAGAAGCGTCTCTGGTGCCGCAGGAGGTTCATCTTCTGCAGCATGGAGTCCCCGAACGTGGCGAAGCGGAACTGAAGGATCACCTGGTTCTGAGCCATTGTGGACTGGAGGACGGCAGCGGCGCTCCTGGGGAGACAAGTCCAACCACTTCATTATCTCCAATCAAAAAGTCCAATCTAATACCCACAGGCCAAATCCAAAATCTATCCCACCAGACGCTTTTGCACAGTCAGGTGAAAATATATTTAATCAGCCAATTGTACAATTTCTCTAGCTTAAAATGATGAGAGTCACATTTTTTATTGACTAATGTGACTTTCTGGATCCCAAACAAAGTGTGACAATAACAGCAAATGTACTTACATGCATAGAAACGCAGGACTCTTACAGACAGTTGTTTAAGCGATAGTTTCAGGTTCACTCGTTTCAATAAACAAATATAAAATTGTATCGTAAACAAAAACCCCAACACCGGTCCGTCGTTTAACAGGACAGTGATAGATACAAAAGCGTTTGTCTCAAACCGACACTGCCAGTTGATTCCGGTAATTTTTCAAGACAGTATTAATTATGAATAAAGTCGATAACATGTACATTACTAATTAGGACGCAGTAACGCCATATTTAATAAAGCCGGGACATTTAGCACGGTCACACTCCGGCCTGTGCCGCTCCTCTGCGCGGCTAACGCCTCAGCCCGGCTCCGACCTACGCAACACGGTTGCTGGGTAACGAACCTCGGAATGGCGGTTACACTCCGGCCGGTGGTCGGTGCGGGCCTGGCTTTGAAAACAACAACGACTAGACCTGTGTGGCTGGGCGGCTGTTTATCGCCTGGACACCGGACAGCGTCCGTTAGAGTGGGACGCCAGACGAGTTGCACCGGATACAAAACACGGTTTCAGGCCCAGCGCCGAGCGGGACTGCTTCGTGGGACTGTGGACGGACAACGGGATCACGGCGCTATAGCGCCCTCTTGGTGTGTGGGTCGGAATGACGACTGAATAGAACAACTAACTGCGTCTTAAAAATTTGCAACAACACAAACAATAATCGCTTGGAATAGGCAGAGAAAGATTTAATGACCAACCTAAAATAATATATGTATAAATATATAAATATAATAGAAATGTATAAAAATCTTTACATAACAATCACTCTGTGTGCATTCAGAAGGTATCGAAAAAAGGTTTATTGCAATTTTAGTTATTATTATCCCAAATAACACGTCATATTTATGTACAAAGTGTACTGGTGGCTTTCACTCTCTTCAGGGATGTCATCACTCTGGGCTGTCACGTCTTCTTGACGCACCTAAAGAAAGACAAAAAAGACAAAAAGTTCTCTCCATAAAAATAGCCACCTTATTTACCAGCTGTTCATCAGTGAAATTTAACAGGCTTCACGTTCTCGTAGTTTTCGGCTTCCTGCATAAACCTTCAGCCACAGCCTGAAAATAAAAACCTTCCTTACCAGATGATGCCTTGTATCCCCACGACGATGAGGACCGCCAGTCCGACCGATGCGGCAGCAACCAGCGAGGAAACCCTCAGGATATACGAAGTACCTGGAACAACGGTCCGCTTATTTTTCTAGAAATGCTCTAAAACAAGGATGTGACTTGAGATGTTAGGATATTTAACTGTGAGTTACCTGTTACTTTGGCCCACACGACACAGGAACTTTTCAGGGCCTGTTAGGGAGGAACAAACTTGAATAAAACCTGCAGCAGTCTCTCAGAAATCGCTGATCTTCTTACCATACGGTCACACCCACCGTGTTCCACTGACTGACGGCTCGTAGGATGATAAAATAGGTTTTGCCCCTCTGCAGAGGAGCGTTGTGGAAGCCCCCATAGAGGCGTCCGTCCCCCACAGTGAACTCCATCTCCCTCCCAACGTGTCGGAGGTCAAGCTGGGCGACGATGGACTTGTCAAAGGTGTTTGAACTCGCGGGAGAGGAGCAGTCAAACATCATGAGCCCCTCAAACGGAACCACAAAGACTTGGTAGGAACTGACAAAGGAAGAATACATAAATAAGACAAGATCTTAAGCTACATAAATGAACTTTTCATTTCATTTTCTTGAGATAATGACAAAAATATTGTTCTTCAAACAAGACACAGCATGAATTGGTGTTAAAGC
>JAUESF010000012.1:468281-483520 GCA_032274765.1 Malacoctenus tetranemus | reverse complement strand
TATATATATATAAAATACTTTGTTATGTTTTGGTGTTGGGCTCTTCTGCTGCAATCCAAGTGGTGAAGCTGCAGTTTTGGACACACCCAAAATGTTGTAAATTATTCTCTTGTTTGTCACACAGGCCAGAAACACCGAACCAAAGCTACAAAACAACAAAACAGACACTATATCACAGAAATAAATTCTTTAAAAATGTAGCTTTCTTTTTTTTTTGTTGATTTATTCACTAAGTTAGAAATATATACTGATTCTGTGCAAAGCATATATTGTTGAGTTTCAACTGGGCAACCATTTACAAAATAGAAATGAATATGAAGCTGAAGCTGGCAGTGGCAAGGTTAACACACAGGCAGCATCACACAATCACATTTATCAGTTTCTATTTATCTCTCCTTGGGAGGTGGCAGGTTTACAGTAAATACCTTCTGTCCCCCTAATTTCCTAATGATGGTGATAATGATGGAGAATGGCGCAGTCATTAGTAAGGACGGGCTCTGTGCATCACTCTGTCAGCAACATCTCTCTGAGGCCCAAAATGAGAAGTGATGGGGCCCAGCTGTTCTCCACATCCTCTTCCCAAACTGAACCACTCTCAGAGACTAATGGAGGGAAATAAGGAAAGAAGGAGTCAGCGTTAGCGAGGAGGAATGCAACGACAGGCACACAAAGTCAACAAGAAAAACAACAAAGGAACCGTAAAGGGATTGCTTTTTTTTTTTTTTAACTGTTTGACCACACTTTTTCCTCAAACTAATAATTGTGTTTACAGTCCACATAATTCACTTTGTATTTCGGAGTAGGTATCAGCGAGCAAACTATACGCATGCGCGCATGCAAACACAGTGCAAACATGAGGGCCATGCAGATCGGACAGGAACTGATTTTGAAAGAATCCAAGTAATCCAGGAAGAACAAAATGCTGCGTTTCCCAGAACAATCTGCAGTACATCCTGATAATAAATCAGTTTAGTCTTCTACCGAGCAATGTAATGTTTTCTCACACAAAATATTCAGTCCATCAAGCCCCTTTCAAAACTTAAAACAACAGATTTGATGTTTCCATTCCATTCGAGCTTTGTCATCCTTGTAAATGATTGTTTATTTATTATCTATTATTACCATTTGCGTGTTTTTATTGATGCTGCTGCAACGGGGGAATTTCCCAGTTTGGGATCAATAAAGTACATCTGAATCTGAATCCACTGAAAGTGGCCAAGGCATGGCAAGTTGGGGTTGTAAAATCAGCTTGGAGACCAGTGTGGTAAAATTGACAGGTACATTGGAAGGTAGCAGCAGAGGGGGTGCAGAGAGGTCTCAAAGAACAGAGGTAGAGCAAAATAATTTGAAAAAGAGCACATCTTTATCAGAGTGAAATGCAGCCACTACTGAAACCACTAACTCCGAGATATATATTTTTAAAAAATTGTGTTCAAAAATTCTTAATCCAAACACCAATGGAAGCTGAGTTACTCATACGGCCAACTGATGAACGTAATTATCATGTTTGCCCTCATGAATATATGCCAACGAGTTCAGCTGTGGAGTGTCCTTTTTCTCTAAAGTTTTCAGCTGACAGACTGAGGAAGCAGATGATAACAGACTGCTCCATAGCATGTTCAGACTGCACTTGGTGCAGAATCTCAAATGTATAGGGCTTCTATTTTTACCTCAGCACTGGGAACCTGTCGGCCATCACGCCCAAGAAAACCAACCATGAAGTTTGGTTTTTGGCGATCTGACCACTGACACTGTGAAGCTGTCACTGTGGGGATGTCACTCTAATGCACTCACCCTCTGACAAACAATGCCTGGCTCCAACCTCCCATCCCCCCACCCCCACCCCCACCACACCTGACTGGAGTTAGTGTGCCAGGCCTAAAGCTTGATTGGTACATCACCAGTTCTTCTGTAAACACCTTGAGATGGCTGCACTTCTATCGGGGAAGATCAGTAGCTTGTGTGAAAGAGGCTGCGCCTCCTGGGCTTGGCTCAAGCGTGCTGGCATCCACTGCGATGCCACTCAACTTGTCAGAGGGAGTAACAAGATGCTGAGTGACTTAGCACCTCTGGAAATGTCAGCCCCTGAGCTCGCGGATGCCAGGCTGAGTGGAGTGGGGACAACACAGGCCCCACTGCGATTGGCTCAGCTGCAATCTGTAGGAACCAGAGGACGACACATTTGCTCAAACAAAACCAGACATGCAGCAAAGTTGAATCACGACCTGATAACAGAATCCTTGCCCACATTCCTGCTGCATGTCTTGGTCTTGCTCCACATTTCGGAATAGTGCATCTGCTATTGTCCAGATGCTGCTGTAGCTGAAGCAGACCTTTGCTGCTCTACTGCCCAATGTGCAGTGGGTACAAAAAAAGGCTGTGTGTGCTGATTTGTAGGACAAAAGAAGAAACCAGACCAAGCTTAAGTGTTCAATTAGTGCCCTGGTGAGTCATTTTAAAGGTGACAGAAGCCAAAGAGAGACTGACGGGGACAGTTACAGAGGACAGTCAGACAGTAATTATTTCCAATTATGCTACTACCCCCCCCCCCGCCCCCCCGGAAAGTCATAAATCTGTGGTGCAACATATTTAATGCTACATATTCATACAACTCAAGCAGAAAGGCAGAAAGTGTGTTCACTGCAGCATTACAAATGCATAAATGAAATCTTTTCCTTAAAATGATGGCAGAAAGTGACTTGGGAGAATGGTAATGCTCACAGTAAAATCTAATAGGCTGTTTACTCTCTGCCTACCGAGATTCCACAATGCTACATTGACTTTTGATTTATATTTTTTGATTCAAAGAGGCACATGCATCACACTTTAATCAAGGTTTCTCCCTATCACCCCCATCCCCTCCATCTCACTCCCCACTATCCCTTTTCTCCTCACAATGCACATTAATAGCAAAAAATAATCAGTTTTATGACAGTTTATGTTTTTAGCACATGATGGGTGAACACAGCATTTTGAAAATGACCTGTCCCCGTCCTCAATCTTTCCAAAGAGACAGTGGGAAATAAAACTGCTCAGCCGAGAGGACACAGTCTCAAGTGTGTTTTTCAAAGGATGGCTACAATCTGATGCCTGCTATTTTTCATGTTTGTTCGCAAAACATAATTCTCTAGAAAAGCAGACAATTTCCAGGAATGTATACGCAAGGACAGACGCATGTAATTCTGTTTGAGGTGACCGGTTGATGTAAGGACATGAACTTTAGAGAGTGGGCTGCATTTAATATTGAATTCACCATGAGATGTGCACACTTGTACATTATATTGATGTCAGGAATGCTTTTTTGTTAATAAAAATAATCAGTATGAGTGACACTGAAACAAATCCATCCAAACTGTCAGAAAAGAAACATAAACAATAGCTGCAACTTTTTAGTTGAAGGAACCTTAAAGAACCCGACAAGAAAGTTTCAGACGTAAACTCTGGTTGCATTTATTGCTGGCTGCTACTAACCAGCAGTGTCCCCACAGGCGAGACCTACAGGCTCAGTAAATTAGGACTGGGGATTTCTCTTGACCTTTCAGCCAAATGTCATGTTGTTTGAGGTGTACAATCTTAATTACAACTGATCATACATTTGCGTTTTAATCTTTAGCGAGCCAGTTTTTTTTTTTTTGAACTGCATATTCCAAGTCATTAGCACCGTAAAGTTGTGGATTTGAATGGCCTAATGACACAAAGCAAGGTGAAAAAAAGACTCTGCCAAAGCTGATGCTTCCACATGATGCCCACAACTGTTGCATGGTTTGCTTTCAGGGTAGCGCGCCAATAATGAGGGCAACAGCCTTCTGAAGGGCTACTTCAGCTATGCACATACATTGTCTGGGAGGGGAAAAAAACAACCAAAAAACTATTGCTCTCTCTCCGCTAATGTAGCAGCCAATTCACAGTGACATTTGCCATTAGCTCCATGATGAATTTGACCGTCGACAAAAGCACAAGCTCAAATCATTCCCAATTAGCAGAGGCATCAAACGGTGAAAAATCCTAGCAGGAGATTTTACGGACAGTGCACGGAGAAAGGTCAGGCTTCAGTAGAAGGAAGAAAAGTCTTACAATTTATTAGAACTAATGAGCACTTCTGCTAGGCCAAATTAGTGCTGGTTAGCAGGGAAAACAATAAATAAATGGTGTGCGCACATTTGCTTTGTCCCCAACGTAAGGGACTGGCCTGAGAGTAATGATGTCACAGAGGATGTGTTAGATTAGTTGAAGATGAACATTTACAGTCATGAATATTAGGCACGGCTAGAGATGAAAAATGGATTTGAAATACATTCTTTATGTAAATAAAATCATTAGTTTTTTTCAGACATTTTGGTGGATTTTTCAGATCAGAACTGAAATGTTTACACCTTTTAGTCCAACCTTCACCAGAGTTAATCACCTGTGGGCATCATAGGAGCATATTTTTTTGTTCCTGTGAGAACATTGCGAATGCTGATGGACCTGCATCAATAGTTTTCATACAAAGACAGATAATATTAACTGTTCCTATTGATGCTGGAAAATAATTCGGAACAAAATGCCATAGCTTGAGTAACAACATTCAAAGCCGACAAAGTAATTGTCAAAATCATCATCATCATCATCATCACTTTCTTTGGACCGCTTTTTGCTAATAATGTCCTTCTTTAGGAACAGCCTCCTGACCTGTTTGTGTTTCAGGGGGCCTTAAGTTGATTTTTGGTGACAATGAAAGAACCTCATCTTACTGCCTCCTCTGAGCGTTCCTGTTTTGTTTTGTTTTTTTGTTTGTTTGTTTTTTGTCTCTGCCAGGCTTGTGGACATGAAAGCTTTGTCACTGATGTACACTTGTTTCACTAAGCTTATCAACCTGTCTATCTAAGCCTGGTGTCCCACTCTACTACTCTGCTGGATATTTATGTTTGTGTTTCCTTTGTTTTTTCTGCAGGGGTCCTTGCAACAACAGCCTTCATTTCATTTTTTTTCTTGATCTAAAAGCCTCAATTGTTTTTGTACACCAGTATCTCTGACTGCTTTGGTGTCCAGTAAGAAAACAAAAACTTAGCCTTTTCACTTTCTACTCAGGAGAAGGCTATATGAGATTCTCATATCGTTTGTGTTTACTTACTTCAGGAGATATCTAAGAGATGTGTGCAGGAGACTGTTGGAGCTCCAAATTAAGGTAATTTACACTTTTTTCCTCTTTTTGCTTGACTAAATTGCACACAATAAAAGCACCTTCAATGTTCTTCTGATTTTCTTAAAATTTTGGGGTAAAATATAAGCTTTATATGTCATTGACATAAACAGGCAAAGTAACGATTATGAGTGAAAATGAAAATAAACAGGATGCAGAGAAAAAATGAAGATAATAAAGATTCCCTGTAACAACTGGAAGATTCTAAATTTATTTATTTACTTTTAAATCTGTCGTCTTCTCTCCCTACATTTGGACAATAGACTGCAATCGTTGATGATAGTAAATACCTAAAACAAAATTAGCAACCCTTTGAAGGAGAAAAGTGCTACAGAAGATAAATGTATGGAAGACAAGAGTTGTTCCTCATCAGAACACCTTTGCTCCAAGTACTTGTGTGTCCACAGCTCTTGTCATCGATCCTGAGTGTTAACATTTCTTCAGGAAATGCTCAGAAGTTGTCTCAGTTATCATGTCTGCGTCTCTTTGGCATTATAGCTGACAATAAAGCAGCACACCTGTATCATTCTGACAGTCCTCAACATACCTAACCATGACAGGAAGTATGGCTGCATCTACATACCTCCTTGAGGTTGCTCACATTATGCTTGAAATGCAACCTCCATCAGACTGCAGTTTGAAAGGGATGCTGCACATTTTTTAAATGTGTTTCTTTACACACTATGCAGTTTGGTCAGCTTTTTCTTTACTTTCCCCCTAATTCTATCTAGATACCAGACATATTTCTTGACAAAGCAAATGCTTATGTTACTGTGGATGCTGCTGACAGCTTCTCGGGGACAGAAAAACTGAAGGATGAAAGGTTTGTGGTGTTTAATAGTGGGTGTGGAGATGGGTATCTGGGGATAGCGTGGTTGGCATATGGTCACATGAGAGGCACTATCATCAGTTAAGAGAGCCAAAGCCCTGCCTTCTGCGTGATATAGATTGTGGCAAGAAACATAATTCTGCGTCTTTCTGACGCATCAAGGCTTTTCTGCATGGTTGGAGGGGAGAGGGTAATGGGTAGTGGGGTGGTAGGGTTTCAGTCATGGGGACGTCTGATGATGGCCTGGATTGAAAAGAGCCACCTTTTGATTTTGGACAAGCCTTGTTCTTGGCAGGCTGGCCAGCCATAAGGCTGGGTGGGGCCTGAGGATAATGGCAGCAGAAGGGAGAGGAGGCCGACAGCTGGCGAATACTGCCCCAATATGTTTCCATGAAAGAGGCGAGGAAATTTCACAAGACGCGTTGCCCAAACGGCACGCTCAGCGGCAAAAGGGAAGATTAAAAATAAAATTAGTCAACATCTTGCCCGTTTCACCCCACGATGCACATTTCAGTGCTACAAGGGGGAAGGGGATGCATTGGCCATTCATATCACACTACAATACAAAAAGAGCCTACCACTTCATTAGAAAGAGTCACGTGCTCTCTCCAAAAGCTTGCTTAGCACAGATGTGGCCGCGAGTGTTTATGAACATTGTCCCTCTGCTTCCTGTGCTACATGCATGCCCTGTTTTTGCATCTCAAGCATATCGTGTGTCAAATACAAATGACTCCCTCTAGTTTCCTTTTTTTTAAAAAAAAATCAATTTAATTAATTGATTTATCTATTTTTTTCTTCATTTTTTCATTTTTTATGACCAATCAACCTGCCTCTAATGAGGTGTAAAATATGTGCAATAATGGCAGAAAAGTTATTTAGATCTTGGGGAGACTTAATTGGTTTTAATCATGGCCTACATCCATCTGGTTTCTTGAGACAACAAACTACTTCATCATGATTCCTCATTAGACATATTGTAATTTGCACTGACTAAAAGAAGCGCTCATCCTTATTATATACTTCTTGCACACAGGCATTGATCAGACACTGGATTGTACTCACAGGGATGTGGATAATAAACACAGGCAGTTTAAACGCAATAGAAAACAAGTCTGTTTTTTGGGTCTTTTTTTAAAGCTGCAGGTTACAATTGTAGTTTTTTGTAGACAGAGATAAAGATAGACAAAGAATTGATGAATGAATGGATATGAGTAGAAAAACAAATATGACAAGGGGTGAATTATGGACCTCTAATTTAGAGATACTGTGAAACTATCCCTTAATCTATAAATTCAAATAAAATTATCCTTTAATCCATAAATTCAAATAAACTTAAAAAAATCATTTGAATTTTATTTCGACATTTACCTAAGTTTGCTGTCAAAAATGTCAGTTCATTTTCTGTTTGCAATCATACAGACATAGATAGGAAAATACACATTTTGGTCATTGAGAATTGTGTTCATCCATGGCTGCAGTCACTAAAAACATCATCGCAGTCTCACACGTTTCAGTTTGCCTAAAGCCTTTGTAAGATAAGAAATCATTTGTCATGATCAGATTGCAACAAAATGATCGTTGTCCTTTTTGAATAGCCTATTGTAGCAGGTCACATTTTGAAGCTAACTTTCATGTTGACTTTGAGGCCTATCTTCACATGTGGCACTTTTGCTTTCGTTGCTGCAATAATCTTCATAAAATATATTAGCAGTCATTTCAGTTTGGAAAAAACAAACAAAAAAACAGACATTAATTAGGCCTCGAGGGACCATACATTCAGTTTGATCAACTTGAAGGCTTTCTCATTTTGAGAAGGAGGTCTCTGGAAGCAAAGCACTCTGCTATCTGCTGTCATTCTTTATCTGCTAAGCCTAAAGATGCTTTCACCATCTGTTGGCAGTGTCACCGTGTCCAAAGGAACTAGGTTTCTGAGGATGCACACAGGCCAAGAACTAGAAAGTGTGACTGGCAGGCCTGCTAATCTGAAGTGTTGATAAAAGGCTTGAAAACACGCTTTGTGTGACTCACACCATAAAAACTAGAACTTCCCTGGGGATTGTGCCAGGATTCAGGCAGACTCAATATGCACTTTAGACTACAGGACATCAGTGCGATCATAGCTCTGCAAGTGCTTTAAAGTGCAACAATGTTGCACTGAAGAAAGTCCCCACTGGTTAGTCTGAAGACTAAAACTCTTGACGGCTCACCACATACATTTAGATCTGAATGAGAAACTGTAGGAGTAACAGTCTTCCGCTGCCTTCATCAATCATTAACATTTGGCTGATAGGCTGATGAATAGGTCCCAGTGATTCACACAGTCACTCACTGAGGTTCATCTTCATTTTATACTGTGAGCCTTTAATGGCTTCACTTCAGATGTGTCAGCTGAATTGAGTGTGCCCTTGAGTGTGCGGTCTCTTCTGCAGGTCTGCTTATGGTAGAACACAACAGCTTGATCATGAGCGAATAACACTGTCAATACAGAAAAAAGAATTAGTACCAACAAGCCAATATTACAAATGAGGAACTCAGCCAGATGAAGGAAATGTTCTGTGGAAGAGGTTGGCACAATTCACTGTTGGGTTTTTGAGAAACTTGGCATCTCAATCAGCAACAGCAACATAAAACTTTTTTTGTATGTCAGAGAGCAAGGGAGTGGTCAGTGTCCTTGTGTACCTGTGTACCATGTGCACAAATGTGAGTGAATGCCACAAAGACCTTTCTGTAGTCCAGTCAGCTCTGTGTGATTGGTCACTGAGAAGGACACACTTACTTCTTGTCTCCACAGGTTCCGTTGGACCAAGCAGCTGTGATATCATTTTACACCATTTGCACGATTGCAATACATGACAGAAAACAAAGGGGTTCAAACATGTCAGCACAAAAAAAAAGTAGAAATTTGTGTGATTCTGTGTTTGTAAAATGGTAATGAGGAAATAATAATGTTCAATGAGAAATAAAGTCATTGTGAACAATAAGCAATATTTTCAATAAAACATAGAATTATTTTCAGGTTGGTTTGAGATCACTGATCCAGTCGACTGAAAAAGAGGGGAAACTGTAGCTATTGACTCATTCATTATTTTCCACCTCTGGTTCAGTCAAGAGTGAAGGATGTGATAGAGGGGGGGGCCTGGGCAGCCAGGCACTGTGCTCTCGTGAGGGACCAAAGGTCAACATGTTAGTCTGGAGTTTCATAAGGATCAGTTTGCAGTCAATCGCAAAAAAAAAAAGATCCGACTCTACTGTATTTGGTTTAGGGCAAATCCATCTGAAAGCAGATTGAGCTTGATTGAATGAGCTTCCATTTGATGTACCTGCAGTCTGTACAGAAATAGCTTCGGAACTGCATTATTGTAGGAACTAAAAAAAACAGGAACTAAAATATTCAGAAGTCTATTTTTTGTCATTTGTTTTAGTCTTGTAAATTTTGTTTACTTTGCAAGAACTGATTTCTTCAACACTACTGATTCCTAAAATACGCATTATTATTGAAAGACAAATCTGAAGATGCAGTGGAAAATGATATCATATCCTCATGATGGATAATATGCCCTTAATGTGTTGTTTCAGCCAATGTACAGCTCAATTTAGGCCATCACTCGATAATATCTGTCAATGAATCACACTGAATTCATTTAATTGTTCACACAAGCAAGCACCAAGTGATTCAATTAAGTGGGAGTTTGGTTTTAAAAGGCCGAACTGTGAGGGCAATATATTGATTTTTGCTTTCAATATTTTATTGTTACAAGGCTTTCAACCCTATGTCCAAAAAGATTCTGTCTGATGAGGAAACTGAATAAAAAAGATGTTGATACAGACTTCAGCTGTAGGTGTGGACATGAATGAGATTAAAAAGGTTGTGCAATTTACTGATTTGCACAATGCATCCATTCAAGCAGCTGCATCAGTGATGGAAATTATGATGGCTATAATTTAGAAGACCTTAGCATATTTAGCAAAATTAAGCCTCATCTGCGCAATTTTCATCACGCCCTCATGTGTGGAGTCAAACATCCTCTTTCACTTTTCGTTTGTCCTCCCATGCTTGTTTTGCTAATTGAAGTTTGCTGGGGTTTTTTTTCATGCCAACAGATTACACGATCAAGAAATAATGTGTTGTCACAATCTTAATCAGCACATAACCCATGACACCAAATTATCTAAAAAACAGTTTGCATTTGTTACAAATAATTTGTATTTAGAATTGCCTGCTTGTGTGTGTGTGCGGCTGGGTCTTCCATTTACAAGAGTGATGCAGCACAGAGCTTCGGCTCATCCCTGCCCACAGAAGCCTGTGTTGGTGCTGTATGTCCAAATAAATAGCCTCTGCATCATGCTGCAGGCCTCCAATCAGACAGCATGAATCTGCCCTTGCAACAGTGTTGTACCACAGGAATACATGTGTTCAAAAGGTTGAGGCTGAAGATGCAGGCTAATACTCTGAGGCTGTGACACCACAGTGGATTTTTACATCTGTCTGGCCTCATTGCAATGCATGGAGCCTTGAGCCACATTTCTCTGCTCTCTCCTTGGGGTAGAGCACACTGGCTACAATACTGCCCTGACAGATTACTGCCCTAAACAGTGAGACAGGGCTCTGCCAGCAACAGCTGTCTTTAAGCATTGGAGATGCTAAATTTCTATCTGACAGAGACTGGATCGGATTAAGTGCTACATAAGTCTTGCCCCAGAGTCATGGGTAATAACTTGTAACTTTCTGTGTGCCGAGCCAATTTTATCATATATATTTTAACAGAGCATTTGAAATTAATCATGTATGTCTTCTTTTTCTTCGGTTCTCTGATGTCAGCTGTCAGATAAATTAGTGGTGAGTATTAAATTCAAATGTTGTCTCAAATAGTGTTTTTAAATCAGAGCGATTGTACTCTGCAGTTCCCGTGAAAATTAATGCAGCAGGACCAAAAACAAACAAATGTGTTGATTGTTACATTTTGTCAGGGAGTGTTTCTTTTGGATGATCTGGAAGGAATGGAGTGGCCCTGCTGGATGGCTTGAATACCCGACAGGAGTTAGAGTGCATCTAGTAAAGATCCCTCGATCATCCTCTACAAACTAATGACATCTAATTTGGTACCTGTAGAGGGTTGCCAAAAACTGTTGAGGACCAGGTATCCCGGGTGACCTATAACTTGTGGGGACTTCTGCCTATGAGTGAGAGGCTAAGGTCAACAGCCTCTCCAGAAAATAAAGCCATCAAAGCCAAAAAAACATTAATTACAGTAACATGGAAGCAAGTCCCACAAGTGTGGCACACAGTGTGAGTATACTGAACCTTGTCATGTAGGTCACATTGGAGCTTTTAGCAAAGCTATGCATATTAATGTGCCTTTGCAACAGCAGCCACTGCCTTGGTGCTCATGGGAGTTTTGTCTACTAAATGTGCAGATCTTTTTTGAAACATATGCATTGCAAATTACAGCTCCAACACTCCCTGTGGCATTGCTTAGTAATAGGCATTAGACAAACGGAAAATGGGTCACTCTTTGATAAAAAAGAAAATAAATCCAGTGGAGATATTACATCCATCCATCCATCCATCCATCCATCCATCCATCCATCAAATTTGAACTCTTAATATAGATAAGTTAAATAATTGTTTGTTTATTTACGGTTATCACATTTTCATGTGCAATTTTATCAATCAATTTATAAAAGGTGAATTGTGCACCATTAATTATTTGATGGAGCGCTTTCCAATTTTTACATGGCTGCTTTTCTAACATCACTACGAACATTCGCACAACAGTTTGTGTGTTTCCCAAAACAATGAGTGCAAACTACAAAACCCAGTTGATGACTTAAAAACGTGTGTCACAATTTGTCACAAAATGCAACATCTATTCCTCAAAAGCAAAGTCTTACGTCAATGATCTTACACTGGTTCTCCTCTAATGACATTGTCACCCAAATTTCCTAATAACTTTACAACTTTTCTCCTCTTGTAACAAAAGGACTGTGAAAACAACTATTCTCAAACACGCAACATTTGGTTTGCAATGACTGTAAACAAAAAAGCAGCTGTCCCACAAACCAGCCATGCATAAATTTCAGTGTCTCATTGAGATGATTTGCTGCAAAGAAAACCATTCCACTCATGAAAACATTGAATTGCTAGATTAAAAAGAAAAAACAAACTTTCTAAACATAACTAAGGAATCCCTAGTTCAATAAAACAATGATGCTTATTCACCATCAGATTTAAAGGGCTACACATACAGAGGCCTCCATTAGGAAAGAGAAGTGACATCTCAGGTGGACACTGTGTGATTTGGCCTCCCATCCAAGTGACATCTCTCTCTGCTTCAGTTTTTTGTTTATATGAAATTCCCAAGAGTCGCCCCAACCAAGCATTAGTTTGTGAACAGTTTTTGTTGCACCCACTACTGAGCCATGTTTCTTTGAAAGCCAAAAAACCAAACAGACGAAACTCAAACCAGGTACATCATCCAAGGATGAGCCCTCACGTTTGGTGCTAAAAAGGGGACTTTTGCTTTATGCACCCAACACATCTCATTGTAGCATTTCACTTCACCTCACAGAACTCGGAATGCACTGCTGACCTTCCCCACACCACTATCTCAACGGCCATGAAGTCACTGAATACTTCGTATTACTTCACCATCAGCCTCCATACAACTGGGGGGGGGGGGTCCCACTCACTTCCCCATCCATCTGAGTCCTCACCCTGACATCTAATCACCACACTCAATGTCCAGTAAATGTAATTCCTTCTTCAGTTGATCTATCCTTATGGATGGGAAAATGTTAACACTACGATCACAAGGTATGAGTGTAACATGTTCCATGAAACTGCAGACATCAGTGTTCATTCGAGCAAATGTGACTGCCAATTTTTCCCACTGTCTTGTAATGTATTTGCCATTAACGTTTTCTGCTTCGATTCAGTGGCATGCATGTGGCACAGATCTTCAGCCGAACCTCACAAATGATCTGCCCCAATGTCAGACAGGGCTTGTTTACAGATATCCAACATTCTTCTCTTCTCGCTTGGATGCCCCACTGCAAAGTCGGTCAGGGATGTGTGATGTACATCATCGGTAATCAGACAAGTTGGGTACCATCCTCCCACTTTCTCTCCAAAATAACATGTCCACTGAACTGAAAGCCAAAGTGCAACTATCACATTAGCAGCCAGACAGCACTCACTCAATCGAATGTCTGGTCAACAAACCCCGAAAGACGTTTAGCCAAACTGCTAAATCTTTCAGTGCGTTGTTGAAAAGTCCAGTCATCCAATTCCCTTTGTTAATTGTAAAGAAAGAGGGAAAAAACTCTGGCTGTGGCACAACTTATATTTCAGAATAATTTGTTGTTTATCCAGCATTTATATATAAATGCAGTATATATATGTACTTTGATCTTTGAGTGAATGATAAGCATGTTCCAGTGCACAAAGTAAATCTGGAATTTCAACTTCCAATTTCAAAGAAATTATTGTAAAACCTGCCTTTTCACAGCCACAGTAGATTTTCTTTCTTTCTCCTGGACATCAGAAGAGAGTTTCACATCTTTTTCTCACCGTTATGCTCCAGCAAAAACAGGCACCACACAGTCACATTATGAGGAGTTCTGCTCAGATTTTATTGGACATTTCTTTTGGAATCCCAGTCCTCCTCGAGCAGAAAACAAGACGGAAATTACTAAAGAGCAGTGCTTCTGATGTTGTTTGAAATGCCATTTGGACAAATAAGAAATACTCACAAATGGAAAACTCATGTCACTGTGATCAAAACAATTGATTACAAGCAATTAACAAGAAATTCTTTTATCTGTTCTGCCACATCCACAGAATTCATTTATTTAAAATGTTTCTTACACTAGTGACAATAAAACACGAACAGTTCAATTAAGTTTTAACAGAGGATTTGCACAAGATGACCAGGTTAACTGCAGAGCACCCTGTATTCCAGCTGGGATTCCAAAAGCCTTTTGCTGCCTCCTGAGGTATGGAAAGAATTTCAGTCCCACTTGGAGCTGTGAGCCAGAAAAATTGCTCATCCAAAGTCATTTGCGGAAAACTTCATTATCATCATCACTTGTGATGATAAATTCCCTATGATGGTGGCAAGCCCGCAGCAGCCTACACTCATAATGACATTCTGCTCTTGTTGGCAGATACTCCCCGTCAGATGGCTCTTTCCCAACAGCCAGCGTGTCAGACAGAGCGCACACTGCACTGGACTGGGCCTGAGTGGCAGAAACGGGGAAAACAGGAACACCGCTTAAAAGACAGGCTTTGTTTCTAGGAGTCTAGTAGTGATGGGGAACCTGATTCCTTTTACTGACTCAGGTCCTAATGAGTCACTCACCAAAGTGTACCTGTATATGATGTTTGCCGTATCGTTTAGCCAAGCTCGCTGTCACTTACTCTGCAGTTGTGGAGTGACAAGACTAATGTCTGGGATCTGGGATGTCTGAATAACTGCGCTCCTGAGAGTTCACAAAACTTCCGGACACCGCTAATGCCCTCTCAAAGTATTCACGAAAAATCTTATGTCATCACGACATAGTATCACATTACCTCCAGTTACTTCAAAAGACAACATTCAGTTTTTCTTAAAAGTGAAAAGGAAGTCCAATGCACAATAGCAAAAGGTGACCCAGCCTGAGCTTATTGGAGGACTTGGCAAACAGGCCTGGCACGCATTGCTCTCAGCTGTTGACAGTTGATGATGGTGACCAGGTGGGATATGTTATCCTAACAGTCTGGAACTCTGTTGAATTATTTGCTGAAAGATATGAACAGCTGTTTTTCTTGGGAATGAAAAGTAATTAGAAACATCTGCATAGTTGGCTGTGAGCGATTCCTGAATGGTGACGACAGTTCCCAGGTGTGGCTAGGAGAACATTACATCATCAGAATCAGCAAAAGATGTTCTGCTTTTTATTCATCTTGGATTACTTTTTGCTCTGTCCTACTCTGTAATGTGTGGACAATGTTTAAAACAACATAATTAGGCAATAAAATATCAACAAAAAAAGCACTCAGTAAACTGTATATTTCTTTTTATAAACAGTATTTTTTTCTGTCAAACTTTAATGTGATGACTTTAATGTCTATCAGTTTGTCATAGACCTTTTAGGAAAGTGCATTATTTTTAATAAAACACACACACACACACACACACACACACACACACACACACACACACACACACACACACACACACACACACA
>JAUESF010000012.1:457504-468181 GCA_032274765.1 Malacoctenus tetranemus | reverse complement strand
CCCTTTCACCCTGGGTCACTGGGCTGTTGGCCAATCACAGTAGGGCCCATGGTCAAGGCCCCGGCCTCCATCAATCAGTCATTTCGGACAGGCAAAAATCATGGAGAAGAAACGTAAGGGAGGCGCAGAAAAAGTGAGGGATAAAAAACAGCTGGCATTTACAAGCAGATGTTGCTAAATGCCAGAAGTTGACCACCATATTTTCTGCCGCTGAATCACCTCCGTCAACATCAACAGCAGCACCTGCTCTGACGTCTCCGTCGTCCAGCGGAACAGATGCAACTCAGGTAAGACAACTGTAAGGTGCTAATTATTCTGCTAGCTTGCTAACTTTTAACAGCGCATGTGGGTTGCTTTTTGCTGTAAAAACTGCATTATTGGATATAGTTTTGGAGCAGACACTGCTCACCCTGGATACCTGCACTATCATGTTATGATTATTATTAGTGTGACGAGTGTGTCATTATCCCTTCAATAATATTTACATGCATATTTTTTTACCTCCCACCTATACAGTTCAACATGTTGACTTGACCACCAGGATCTCTGCCCCGCCTCTCAAGAGTGGGCCTGCCATCACCAAAAATTCCCGGGCTGCTTTTTTGCCCCAGTCCGCCCCTGTTGGGACCTCACCATGTTAAACAAGGATCTCGCGAGAACTGGCAACATGGTAGAGCATGGCAACCCAGTTCAAAATGGTGACCCACCGAAACTGCATCTGGTCCATCATTGGACTCTGGAGTGGGTTGGGTTCCAACTCATGTCCTTCATTGGCCGATCCACGGTCTTGCTGCGGGAGGTCCGCTGACGTCACAGCCCCAAATATAGTGCAGCACTTCGTGCTGTTTGCCCCTTTTTCATCCATGTGTCTACATGGGAGACAGAGCCACTGAGAGGAGAGCGGACCTCAACCCACACTGTGCACCATGACCCGGGCTGCAGTTCCGGAGTTGTGCAGTGTTAAGTTGACTTTTATTGTGGGGGTCTTGAGCCTCCCTAGTCTATTGGGGGGGAATTTTGTTGATCATTGCTTCTTCCTGCACTCCTCAGTGCCCTGGTCTCCTTTTAGTTCCGGTTGGACTTTTCCAGGTAATAACCAAACAGTCAGGAAACCTGATCACAGCTTCAACCCCCCACAACTCTCTACAACAGTTTTTGACCCTTTGTATGAATGCTGAAGGACACTTGTGAAAGAGCCAACCGGACATTGATCATGCTATGATTCGAAGGTGCCCCCTGCCAATGAGACATGAAGGGACCAACCCACGACCGAGGGATAAGCCGAGCAAAACACGCACCTTTTTCTGTCTGGTTGCTAAGGAGAATAAAAGAGCCAGAGCTCTGCCACCACTCATTTGATTCTGACTGTAAGATTATTCTTTGATTGACGAAGTAAAATACTCACTTTTTTGAATTGATCAATGACTCGGTTTTAATCCAATTAACGAACATGGGGGAATTCTGAGGAAGAGGTCAGTAAGTGGACAGAAATTCCAACACTTCCAAATAGCATAACCTTTGTGGTCCCATTTATAGGAACTAGATTCTGCTCTATAAGACATGGTGGGTGTCCCACTGTGCGAAGCGGCAATGCAGCACACAGCAGGTGAGTGCTGATGGATGATGGAGCATAGAGCAGACATGCAGTTTCACGCCGTTCCACAAGTGCAAGCATTCAGTGGACTTTCGGGGTGACATTGATCAGTTTGAGATTATAAATATCTTCAGCCTTTAGTAACTATAAGTTTTTACTACTATAACTATCATGACTGATAATATGCTACCTGGTAAACTAATGACTAATATAGTGCTGTTATTCTCCCTAGCAACTGTCCAGTCTGCCATCTTGAATTGCAAAAAACTAAAAACAGCCAAAGGCTAAAAGAAATTGAAGATGATAGCACAAGTTAAACAGGCAATCATCGTGTCATGATGTGTAAGAATTGTTGTTGGAAGGATTCCGTGGATAACTAAAATTCCCCATAACCCATTCTTGCTCTCTTTGTGTATCAACATGACAGTGGTGCAATAACGTACAAAACTTTAACAAGCTGTGATTTAATAAATCCTTCTGGTAATTTCCCGGACGTCTGTCCTTCATCTGCAGTCACTGGGAATGACACTAGGGCTCTCAATCCCAGCATGGTAAACCTCTCTGAAGCAATATGTAATTAAACTCGGAGAGCATATTCTTTAATCCTAAAGGCTATTATAGATTTATTGTGGGTGCATTGTCTAAGCTTAACAATAGCGTTTTCTCCCTCTCACTCTTGTGGATATGATGAGTCCATATATGTTCTTAAATGGGTAGATAAAGGATCTGTAAGTCCTTTAAATCTGGCTTCATAATGGGAGTGCTACAATGGCTTACTGCTCTCATAGGGTAATACGAAGGCTTTGTATTTTGCGGAGAATGAATAGAAAAGCTTAGAAAGGATAGAGGAATCTGTAATTATAATGCATCAACTGTCATCAATGACATATTTTTGAACCCTTTTTCAGTCACATTAGAAACAAGGACAAGCTTTATAACTGAAACTGTAATTATGGAGAATTCGTTTTTAGCTCTTAGGGATTAAAGTATCAAGTATGCTTAATTTAAGTGTTCTAAATTTTAGGACAGTGCAGTCCTGAATAGGACTGACCAATCCGTATCACAGGATGCTTTGAACTGCCATGAATGCGTACTTAATTGCTTTTTTTTCCCTCAGCATTTCTATTCAATCATCTTTCACTTGCTCCATGTCGATCTACTGTCATATTTTCCTTGTGTCCACATGAACGATGGTGGAACAGGGTCTTTATCTCTCTGTTCCCCTGGAATGTTTTTAGTGGTCACTCAATGTTGCTTTGCTACCAATTGCTATTAAGAATGGAAAAACTCAAGAAGTATTTGCAGCATTCAAATATCATTGTCTTTACTAATATTCGAGTTGTATTGGAATTTGCACTGCAACATTTGTTTCAACAGTATGAGTGTGAAGGATGACATCTGAAAAGATAAAACATCATACTTCAAGGAAAACATGCAGTTATGTGCAATTTGGTTGGTGTGCCACATCAGTATGACACTAAAGTACCCATCACTCTTTCCATCAAAGTCAAGTGATAAAAGGAAAACACACCATATTCACACAAACAGCCTTACCAATTCATGTTATCAATGTCTTCTTGTCTTAAGGAGCCAATATGTTCTTCACTCTATTTCAATGCCACCCAACAAAAACAATATGACTTGTTTTTATGTATGAACATGGAACATTATGGCATTCCTTTATTGTCCTTGCCTTTTATCTCTTTTAGAACTTTTGAAATAAATACTGCAGATTAGAAGACACCCCAAACCGGCAGGTCTCAGGATTCATCATGACCAAAAATCCTATTTTTTTGTTATTCAAGCTGAATGCCTGGATTTGAAATAAAAAAAAATACTGAAAAAGACATTTGACTACTTGGTCATTTTCCTTGTCAGTTTTTGTTCTCCTTCAAAAACTTATTTGAGAAATCCAACAGACAAAATAAAAATGCAATTTGCCTTTTCCACATATGAGCTCGGTGTCACACACTGCTGAAAATCTCATTGATGATGTTTTCTTTTTCTGTTTAGCTTTTAATAGGCTTTCACCAGAATGCCACCACATGTCATCTCAGATGGGAGCTGAATAGAGAACACAGAAGTCTGACACCTAAATAGAGGTCGTGTTCGCACATGTCTGATCCACTGAGGTGCTCCCATTCACCTGTTTTTGTGCTGATAAAGGTTCCCTTTGAACATGATGTCAATATGTTGATGCACCGTCTTTATTAAGACACCATCCAACTGATAACAAGTCCTGCTGTGTGTTACCAACATAAATAATTACAACAGAGACCAAGGAACGGCAGGTGGCTTTTGGCACAGTGAAATGATCATACTTGATGTGGAAAATAAAGTAAAAGGTCCCATCTGTTCACGGTGGGGGGAGGTGAAGAAATGTGTTAACATATTGTCAGTGGCATTATAAAATACAGAGTTAATAATTTAGTCATGGCACATAGCTCTGAACACTTGTTTTAAACAATCTAACAGAAGTGAGGAAGGGAGGTAGGGAGGTTTCAAGGCGTCACATTAACTGCAGATTTGCACGCTCCTGACTTGTCCACCAGCCAGTTTGTTACACGGCCTGCCAATTATTTACTTAGGGGATTAATGAAGAAAAACCAGCTGAAAGCATGTAATGTTGAGATAATCACCTCATGCATGTTATCATCGCGAGAGCAAGGGCACACTAGACCTGTTGAACCTCAAAGTCTGCCTAGGTTACTAATTTAAATCCAGTCTAAACTCAGACCTAGAATTTGTCAGGTTCATCTTAAATTTGGCTGATTGTTGCACTCATGCATGAATTGATAGTAATGCTAGATTAATGTTTGCTTTTGTACAGACTGTATCTGTTTGCAGCCATTTTTTAACCCCTTGAGACTCAAATGGTAAAAAAAGACAGCCAGAACAATATTTTTGCTAAATGTTCAAGAGACTCAATGGCAGGAGCTTTCTGACATGCTGAAATGAAGCTCCAGCAAAGGAGAGCCACAGCTGGTCCTTTCCCATTTCTATATTTTGTTGACAAAACACATTTGTCAGATGAACCATCGTGGAAATCAAAGAGTCACTCTATTGTTTGCTTGATTGACATAATCAATTCAGTGTTTACAAGTGGAAGCACCTTTAGTGTATGAGTGGGATCAAGGACTGAAGTCTAGTCCAACAGGCAATAGATGGAGATCAGACAAAATAGCAATAGGACAGAATGCACTGAAAGAAAATTTCCAGCCTGAACCATCCATCCTTCCCGCCAATAAATTATTGTTCACTTTCATGTAAAGTACATACGATGTTTTATTTTCAACTATTCAAGCTTTGACATTGTAAGAGAAATTATGGAGTTTTGAAATTTGACTAGGCAAAGGTGCAAACATTTTAAGAAAACTGATAAATGAAGTGTTTAAACGTGTAATATATATACCACTTGAACGTATCAAGTATGTCTTTATTAGAGAAATTTAATGTGGAGTATACCAAAATATTTTTCATTTTTGATGTACTCCAAACTGTCAGGAAAATCCTACATTGACCTGCGCTGATGAATTCAGAGCCAAAAAGGACATCAACCAGCGTGGTAACTTCTTCTCAACTGAGGACCTGTAAGCACCCTCTGGTTTATATACAGTTCAACTATTGTAACATCCATAAGCCCCAAGCAAACAATTACTTCTCTCACAAAAAAATCTTTTCCATTGGGGCTTTTACCTTCCCAAATTCCTGTTTTCACTTGATGACCTACTGACACCCATCTGCTCCTCTTTCATTCCCCAACATTCCTTTCCTCCTTCACTTGAAAACACATCTCTCCTATATTTTGTGTTCTTCAATCCTTCTCGTCATCCCAAAACAGACAACTGTCCACCAGTTTCACAAACAACATGACATCATAAGAAAAAAACAAAACATTTTCCTCAGAAAAAACTTTTCAGTATTCAACATATATCGACTTGTTTTCATATTTTAATTTATTTTTTGGCAAAACTGTAAAACAACTCATGATGGTGCTGTCTGACTAAAATGGCCACTGAAAGGTTGACCAAGTAAAGCTCACCAAACACTGGAAAACCCTGCAAAGGATAATCACACATCCCTGTTTCCATGTCACTTCACAATACATTCGTTTTAGGCTCCTCTCGATCTCCATTCAATTACAGGTGACATGTTACAACAAGATGATGAGGTATGAAAAGAAAAAAAAATCAGCATTTGCACATCCTCCTTGAAATTGCTGCACTTGTATCGCTCACAGGGAAACATTATTCCTAATAAAACTCTTTAATAAATACTTTGAGTCCGTGGAGGATTCCTTGAACCTGATAGGAAACACAGATTATACCCAGGAGCGATAAAGGCCATTAAAGCTTGTAGCTGAGGATTTAATAGGTGTCATAATTTATCATGTAAACTGAAAAGTGTTTCTTAATTAAGTGTGCACGTTAATGAATTTTATAATTTGATCCCTGTAAGTACTTTTCCATGCTAATTACAATATTCCACACATTAACTATGGCCCCTGGCTATTTGCTGTGTTGAGGCAGGATCCCTGTTTCCCACCAGTTTTGTTGGATTAAATGAGCCTGAGCCTCAAGCCCCTTTTGCAAATTGGACTGTTTGTGTATGGGTTTTGTCGTCAACATTTTTGAATCACCTTAATGCTATTACATAGTTTTTCCAAACAGAAAAAATTGCCTATTTTAATGTAATTTGTGAGGGAAAATGTATGATTTATCATATTAGTTCGTAATCTAGACATCTGTTTGCTCATAAATCCACATGGTTGCACCTGATACGGAAATTGTACATAAGACTAATTACCGAGTGAGCTGTTTATAATGACAAATGCAGGCCAGGCCAGGTCTTGATGAGTGCTTTTGTATCCAAAGCCTTGCTATCACTGGTGGCAGGCTCATATTGTTAACTGCAATTAATCTGAGAAACATAATAATTAAATTGCCAACTGCTGCCTGCACTACTATTTTATTAATGAACTGCAATGAGGCAGCATCTCGATGTCCTTAGGATGACTTTTTATTTCCTTGCCAAGGCGAGTAGCCTCCAGCACACCAGTGTACTCACTGAGAAATACTATGTAACGCAGCAGAGCTCACAGATGGGCACACAACATCATAAAAAAGCAGTGGGCTAATGCAAAAAAAGAAAAAAAATAGATTGGGGGCCACTAAACAAATGCTCACGTGTGGCTGTTAAGTTTGTCATTCAATTCTAATTGACTTCAGCTGATGACAAAAGCCTTTGGTCTGTGACTTACCACTATTGTCTCCAGTTGAATGCAATATAACTCACACAAACATCACACAAACTGTTTTTTTTAAGGATGACACAGCCTCATTCTTCATGCTGCAGCTTAATTCAAGTCGCATCACAAAAAGTTTGGTTCATGTACTGAACCCAGATACAGTCAGGATGTGTTCAATAACCCCCATCAATAAAATTGTTGCTCTGGGATAGGCAAAGAATAGGCAAAGTGAGGCAGCTTTCAGTCAAACTATTTTCAGGAAAGGGCAAATCGTCATAGTCCCGCTTCCTTCAAATGCGCATGCTCCAAACTCATTCTGTAATATCCACATTTCTCTGATTTTGGAATTTTAAAGTCATTGTCCCCTCGTGTCATCGATCCACACTCACATGTATTTTTTTGCGTGCCCATCTTCGCTACATTTTGATCCTGCAACTACCACATTCACTCTTTTTGTGTCTGAACTCTTTTTTTGGCTTGGGGATAAAACAGTCAGGACATACATGAAGGTGCAAAGAGCCAATCAAAATGGACATGATCTGAAAGCACTTCCGACTGTGTGCCTCTGATCCATATATGGTCTGTATACACATTTCAGTTACTTTGTTTCACTCACACCTTCAGCTGCAATCCAAACACTAATTATCTTTGTACTTAACATTTTAAACAAAACTATGTAAGGGCTATATTGCAATGGCTTTATTATTCAGACTAAAAAACAACATATTGTATTGAGTTAACACTGCACATTGACTTGGAGCTGCTAAGTGATTCCTTCACAATATCATGATGTGCAAAGAGAAGGAGTGAGTTTATCCCCCCATTCGCTTGCATTGTAGTCATAGTTCGGATGGATTTGCAGAGCGCTTTCATTTAGATAAAGCCAAAGGAACACAAGGCCATTAACACAGACGTTATCCCCAAGCCCCGCCTCACAGTGTCATGACGTTCAGGCCTAAGGGAGAAACAAACGCTTAACATGAAGTAATTCCTCCCATATGAGGAAACTCAGGAAAAAATCTGCTGACATTATCCCAACAGTCTTGATTGTCTATTTGCAGAAGGAAATTTATTCGATGTCCACTGTCCTCTGCTCTGACATTAGCAAGAGAAGATAATCTCTCAAAGATTAATCTAAATGCAGAAACTAAACTAAATGGAGTTTCTGCAGATCCCATTGTTTTAATTCATAAACCCACCCCCACCTCCCAACCTGTTACAATGTTGCTAAACCCTCTAGGGCATGTAATCTCTAAGAAGGAATTTGGTGTAATAATGTCTGAATACTGAGTGTGATTTTGAGCTATTATGTTAAATTACTCTACTACTATTACTCTTTCAAAAAAAAGACCGCACTAAAAGTAGAAATGATTGTGGGGGGATAATGAGGCAACATTTTACTCAAATAATCAGATGGTTTCTGTTTCAAAGGCTTTTGGGGAAATGTCATCAGGTCACATGCAAGCAACATCTGCAAATGCTGATTAATTACTGTCTGACAGATGTTACTAAATATCTATACGGACTGGAATTTGACACTGAGAGAGCAAGGCAAGCAACTCACACCATACTCAAGTTTTTTTAATCAGAGGATAGAATCAACACACGTTCAACAGATATTTTCAAACAGAGCAAATTTTAAACATTTATTCAATCCTAACAACTCACTATAAGTGACTTAATGTATGGCATGTAGGGGGCTTTTTGGCTCCCACAGTTACGAACAACCCAGATTTTTACTTATTTTGTTTTAGATTCCAGAAATTATAATATCTCAACAAATAAAACCTCGATGTGTGAAAAAAAAGTTTTTTTTCTTCTTTAGAACAAATTCAACTCTTTTTATTAAATACAAAGATTAAATTCCCCCCCAAAAAAATGCACTTTAGACAAGGTGAACATCAGCTTTGGACAACATTGGCGGCAGAGAGGTATCCTCTGAACATATCATATGTTCATCTCATACACATGCTTGCTGCAGTTTCTGATGCTCTGCTGTGAAGTTTTTAAGACAAATTTTATTATCCAAGCCTAATCTCTAAACAAACTGATGGACAACATTCCCTTTGAAGGCTAAATTTAAATGTATCCAAAAATGAATGTGTCCTCCATCCTCCCTCTCGTACCTCTCATCATCACCAAGGTGTAACAGGATGAGGGGGTATTTTGTGTCGAAGTGCGGGACAGGTCAGTGATAATGAACTGATGCATTAGAAATGTGACAGGCACTGGGAGATTCAAAAGAGACAAAAGACCACACCTTCATATCAGCTGAGTGAAGACCATATGGGAATAAGTACGAACCAAGGAAACCGTGGGGTGGCTAAGTGAGCTGCTTGCTCTTGGAGCGGATGAGGAAATCCACGACATCACTGGGATTGTAAAACACCCATTTTTCACATGACACTGAAGCTCCCCAGCGGCTTTACTTGTCACTCCCAATTTTTACACCTCCACTACTGGCTTGTTGTGTGGGATCAAACAAACAGTGGTGCTGTATCAGGCCAGTGTAAATCGTTTTCTTGACTGCTGCATGTAGAGGTGATCAATGCTTGTTCCTTTTTGCACTTTTCATTCAGTTAAAAAAAAAATCATTCCAGCTAAGGATGAAGTTCTTTTCATGTTGAACTACTGTTTTCGACCGGTGGTGTGTGATCACATAGGCAGTAACGTGGCCTTTCTATCGATGTAACATGGCTGATCGAGTTGAGACATCTGTAGTTAAACATAATTATTTTTAATTTGAAAGTAATCATGTGTTAATGAGACTAATTCCTGCAATGATTCAGGCAATAGGTTTAATGGATGTCAAGAGTCCAGATTACTGAAATCAGTTACGTCTGATGAAACGTCTGTTGCAGGGCCTCATTCGGTGGCAAGAAGGATGGGGAGCACAAGAGGTGCAGCAGGTTTTCATGAAGGAAACTTTACCTTATCGGGGGTGGGGGGTCGTAACTTACTGAAAACCTTGCAAACTGCCTATTCAACAGAGCAGTACTACTCCCCTATAAGGATCTTAAGTCCATTAACTGACCGAATACTGTCCTTCATTCTTCTGTGTATTTGTACTGTTGAAAAAAGTGTTACATGCCTAAAATGTATGTGCACAACAACGTCAGTCATGTCTTAGGGTTAGGGGTATGGTTAGGGTCTTTCGGTATGGACAGATTCATGACTTGTCTGTACCCTTGAGCAAGCAGGCTTTTATCACCTCACAGACTCTGAATACAAGCTAGAAGTTTTGTTGACTTTTCTTCAAAGTTGAAAATTTGACTCTTAAGCTGTGCATCACTCTTCTCGTTCAGTTTAAAGCCGTTTCGAAACAAACAAAAATGTTGGTTTCCACTGGGAAAGGGAATCACTGTCAAACAGAAACAAACACAATACACAATTGATTACGTCAGTCCACATCATACAAAAAGCTACATTAAAGTAGGTCTGAAATACAATTCACTTGAAAGTGGCTTTTAATGGGAGAACACATTGTCATGCCGGTCAGATGAACAGGAAATGAATAAATGAGCTTCCGCATCAGCTCAGATTAAACAATGAATGCTCAGGCGATGGTAGCAGCCTGATGACTTGTAATTATTGACAAATGTTCGTTGTTTGCTCTTGCAGATTTACCGTTCGAACAAATGCTCGTTAGTCTTTCAGAAGGAGATTGTGTAAATTATAGGTTAGTTGTAAAACTTCAATCACACATGCAAATGCATTGAGTGGCATACTAGTCCAGACTGATTTCAGCCTCATTTGCTCAATTATTGAGCAATTTCTGATTTATTATGGGACAATTTTGGAGACTATCCACTGACAAGTTTTATATGCATATATA
>JAUESF010000012.1:400864-425409 GCA_032274765.1 Malacoctenus tetranemus | reverse complement strand
GTGTGTGTGTGTGTGTGTGTGTGTGTGTGTGTGTGTGTGTGTGTGTGTGTGTGTGTGTGTGTGTGTGTGTGTGCCTGGCCTTGTCCCAATTGCTGAAACTGGGCAGACTGGGGGTTTAAATATTAACAAGACACACATGGCCCTCCTCTTCTGCTCCATCCCTTGATGGAAAGCAACAGCAGTTCTCCTCACCAAGACAAACATGTCCCCAGCCAGACATGCTGCAGGGGGTTTACATTTTAATGCCGATGTTGGTTTTCTGAAATATGCTTCTATCTCACAATGGATGGGATTCCTTCAGGTCCACAAAGCTAGGTGATGTCTATCATTTGAGGAGCAGTATGTTGAGTTGGAGCAACTGGTCAGTGGGGTTAACGACAGTTTTGCTTCAACCTCTACAACAGAATTACAAAAAAACAAAAACAGAGAACAGTGCACACAACCTACAGCCCCTCTACAAGTGGTTGAGTGAGTGAAACTCATTTTTTCCAGAGGAGTGCAGGCAGCACTTTCATGGAACAATTCTGAGTAGTGAAGCAAAGCAACACACATTAAAATATTTGTTTGATTTTATCGCATGGTTTTCACATCACATTACATCAGTGAGTGACGCTCTTTCTGAGGATCTAAGGTGTCTGGATGCTTGATACTCTAAGAGTACATCTGATATGTATTTAAGTCCTAGACCATTCAAAATTTTGTACACCAGTTGTAAGATTTAAAGGTCAATCCTCTGACGCACAAGTAGCCAGTGCAGTGACTGAAGCACAGGTGTAATGTGCTCCACCCTCTTAGTGTTGGAGAGGACCCTGGCTGCAGCATTCTCAATGAGCTGGAGCTGTCTCACAGATTTTTTTTACTAAGACCAGTGAACACACCATTACAGTAATCAAGTCTGCTGAAGACAAAAGCATGGATAAGTTTTTCTGAGTCCTGTTTGGTCAAAAAGCCTTTGATTCTTGCAATATTTTTCAGGTGGTAGTAAGCTGATTTGCTTGCAGTCTTAATGTGATTATTAAACTTCAGGTATGAATCAATTATTACCCCAACATTTCTAGCTTGATTTGTTGTTAAAGCTATAGGTGCTTGCTCACCCCTTCCCATCGGTTTGCATGAAAGAAAAGCAAAAAATAAATTCTGTAACAACTAAGCACATTCTTCTTTTTAGGTGTAAGTTTTAAAATTGTTTTGAAATTGTTTATATCAATCTAAAAAGCTTAAAAAAGCTTTTAAAAAACTAATCGAGTCATTCACATGCATAACTTTTTGAGAGGAAGGTTCTAAACTTCAACAACCTAGCAACTGACAGTCTATTGTTTAAAGGACTCCAAACAGAATGGAAACAACATGTCAAATCGCATGGTTCTATTCTTTTGTATGCTACCTGGTAGAAGAATGGAATGCAGCAAACCAATAGGTGTCTTACACGAGCCTAGGTTGCAGTTAAATTTATTTCATACAGGTGTGCAGCAGGCAGTAGATAAAAGCTGCTTTTGTCTTGTAGCATCCAGACACTTTGTTGACAGCTTCTGTTTTACTTCCCTTGGGCCCCTGATATAAAATGTGCAAGTTGAGAACAAAGTGGCACGAGGTGTCTTCTGCTCCAACTGCCATCATTCTGCAAAACAGCAGATCAGCAAAACATGCTTCCTGTAGGAACAATAAAGCTGCACGTCCGAATGCTACCTCAAAATCTGAATGTCTCTGCCAGTTCCAAAATAAAATGACCTCTCAACAAGCTGTTAATGGATCCATTTTTTGCAAGAAAGTGTCACGAACAATGACACATACAACCATATCATAGGAATAACAGATGTCACCCTGTTATCTTTCTGTTGCTGTTCACATTTTACAAGCGAGTTTGAGAAAAGAACTTCTCCAAGCCACAGCCATCTGTTAACTTAAACTCCTGGAGCTCTATCTTGACAGTCAGAAGCATCCTTGCTAGTTTGGCTCAACGCAGTTTGCCTTGCGCACTCAAAGTCAAATCAGCAAAGGTACTTGCGATTAACTATGCGCCATTTGGGCACGTTCATCTAAAAGTGAGAAGTCGCTGGGTGTCTTCATGGCAAATCGCCATTTTGAAAGCACAAAATGCAGTTGCGATTAAGACCCCAAAAAAAATCTCACAGGTCTAAAGTCTAGTGCAGTCTCTCATTCATATTTTAAGGGTGCTTATACAGTTCACACAGCTCATTGAAAATCAAACATGGTGTCATGGTGGTTCAAATTGTTCAGAATAAGTGATTGATGGTAGCTATAGCCAGTTATATTCAAAATGAAAAAAAAAATAAATTGGACACACTCTCTTACTCCTCTGTGAACTTTAGTGACAACCGCACTGGGAAAAAAGGGCCCGACATTGGGAAAATTTCTACCCACCCTGAAATTAAGCATTCAATTAGAAAAGAAAAAAGCACCTTGAGTGGAAAAATTGTCTTTGTCCAGCCAGTTCATTCAGTGCTATTGGCTGTTTAAATCACAGTAGAACCACCCCAATAATATGATCTGAAAAAAATAAAATAATAACTTTGTATTTTACAGGGGGCAAAATGCTCACTGTGAATGAAATGCACTGCAGCAAGATATGAATCAGTGAGTAGAGCTGCATGGCATCGACAGGTCAGTCTCTTTTCCGGTGCAACATTCACAATAGCAACCCATCAATGTGCAAAGCCCACCTTTTCGGAAAAAGGACATGACACTCTGGCTTATAGAACGAAAGCTCCAACATACCCAGAACACACCCAAGACTAAAATTCAAAGAGAGAGTCCATGTTTTTCAGAGTTTTTGTTCAGTGCAATGACAATTTCTCCACTGTCAAAATTGTAAAGCTCGAGTTGGCCATAGCTGAATGAGCCTTGCGCCAAACATTTTGCCCCCCTGTTAGTACTTTGATTTTATGACTAATAATATTGGAGATGACAGGCTCATTTATGTGATTTGACACATCTGTGTTTTGTGAGAAGATAAGAACGGAATGTTTGTATTGACAAGTCTTATGGTGAGGCTTGATGCAGCTTAGCCTGGGTATCTGACCTGCATTTCCGACCTGTTTCCAAAGCCAGTGTGAGAGTTTAAAGGTATGTGAATGGTGGGAATGAGGCAACAGGAACAGTGATAAGCTGTTATTTACACCTAGAGACCGGGGCTATTTACAATTTATGACATCATAAAAGATCTTGTGAGTAGATCGACACAGAGAAAAAAAAATTGTTCAGGTTTTGACATAGTGGAGTTTATTGTGATAAAACATCACTTGTAATCAATACTGTCCCGAGACAGGCTTGAAATTAGTCTTGTACAAACTAAAGTAACATCCATGCAAGCTGTACTTGCATTTTTCTTCACTAATCCGAGCCTTGCAATGCACACGATTTGTGTGCATAAGAAGATATCATAATATCTTAATTTAATCACACATAGCCATCAGCCTCTAGTCTGCAGGTGGTTTGCGGTGTCTTTAACACCATCTCTCTGTGGAGCCAACCGAATGCAACTGTAAGCACGTTGTTTATCAGAGGTCAGTCACCATGCTGTGCATATCTGGGTGAACTCACATGTGCAAAACAACCTACGGTTCTCTTGTGATCGTTAGACGAACAAAATGCAACAAGATGTGTGAATATATGAATCTATATTTATTTAAAATGATAAAAGTGCAAGGAGAGATTGTTTGACATCATCAAAAGAAAATTAGGAACATTTGTTTTTCTGTTGCATGATTGTTTTAGTTATGATTTTGATGGCATAGTAGTGTCACACTGATCAACAAAACATTAAAACAACTCCTATGAGCTATGCAATGATACTTACTATTTTGCAGCAAAGAGGCCAGAACCACCACATAAGGACCAGAGCCATGAGGATCAAGAGTACCAGGAAAACAACAGCCACCACGAAGCCATCTGACTAAAGGAGAAAATGACAGTACCTATTTTATTCATAGTTTAGTTTTAGTGGCACACAAACTTCTGCAACTGAAATAAGCAATTTTGTGGTGAAGAAATTTTTCATATTTTTTGGCATGTTTCATTTACAAATTTTCACAGGCAACTTTTGCATTTCAGATCTTTTCTTTTTGCAGAGGAAAGCACCCCGCCATTAATTTGATGTCAGAATGTGATGCAACTTTAACAAATTTTTGTTACTGTTTGAATGTTTAGCACAAATAAAGACAGAAAACAGTAAATTACTTGTATTAAGTCCCTCACTTTTGGGGGTGTGTGGCGTAGTCGCGCATGGAGTGTTTTTGGAATTTTAACAATTTTAAAACTTTTTTTTTAAGAAGAGAAGGTGTGCAATTATTAAGCTGTATGTGCACAGGTTGCCAAGCAAGCTCAGCTTACATTGACTTACACATTCAGTAGCAGTGATGGTGTACGCATTGGAGATGAATGTTTTGCCATGATTGAGGCTAATGAGAACATCCATAGACCTGAAAAAAGAGAAAACTTCAGTTAGTGTGCAAGCAACAGTAGTCATATGCCTTAACAGTCTGAGGTTTCTTTGGTTTTCATAACATAGGCGCAAGGGGTATTGGGAATTTATTTGATAGAACCCAGAGGGTAGACAATGGGGGAAAAATGACATTTTGTAAGGTTCTCACCTATTGGGAATTTGTTTGCCAAATTTGATGTGCAAAGCATTGCCACAGATGTCAAGTGTGTCTAATCATTTGGCTGGCAGGATCTTCATATATTTTTTCCTTTGAAAAATTTAGAATTTATTATTGGAAAAAAGATTGAATAGTTCTTTTTGCTTTCTTTTGGGGCAATAAACACTAGCAAATGTACGGTTGTTCTTTTTTTTGCCATTTCTGTGCCAGTGGGATTGAACAAATGCACTGAGTAAGCGAAAAAGCACAACGCTCCATACAGATCACAACAGGACCCGACTAAATGATCAAACTGAAAAAGGAAATTCTTCCAGTTTCATGGTTGTCAGTCTGTGTGGGTAAAGTGACTTAAGCATGAGTAATAAAGCCCTTGACACCATGACCAAGACTTATTTAGAGGGAAAAATCTGGAGGCCAGAGAGGACATAATAAAACCCTAATGATGAACGGCAACCCAATTTCCATATGTCTATTATGCACAATCCAATTACTGCAGGTTTAATGAGAATTCAGGATATGGAACGGATGAGATGCCTGAAATCCGCCCTCTAACAAAAGAAAAAAGAAAAGGGAGTACATTGAGTGGTATTGTGTATGTGAAGGGCCAGCTGCGAGTGCACAACAGTATACAGAGGAGGCCTGCATAAAAAGGGTGCAGTGGAATAATTACAAGAGTGCTTTCTTTGCTTTGGTTTTTGCCCGAGGCACTGCCGTGGGCCACTAATTCTCCTGTGGTTGTGAACAGATGAGCAACCAGACCATGTGTCCATTACTATGCAGTGGATCCTAAATTTCCAAACTGACTGGTTTCCAACTTATAATGTTTACTGCCATGGAAATACAGGATGTATTGACATCTGGGAGCCTGCAAGCTCAAAATGAAATGTCAAAGCATGGTGTTGGAAATGTCTGTGGAGGAAGTTATCAAACATATCTTAACATAGCAAGGGAAAATACGGAACATGGCAGAGAGAAAAAAGGTTAACATTGAGATATTTCATAACAAAATGGACATTGTGACAAAAACAACATGAATGGCTTAAGAAATTAAGAACAGATAGCAAAACCTAACAAGAGGTACAACTGGAAAAATATTTTACAAAAAAAAGTCCCTGCAAAAAAATTGTGGTGGTCACTAAGGAAATGCTTAAAGCAGTTGTTTTCAGCTGTAAATCATGGAGTGCTGGACATATAATTGTATCAACAAAACATAGCATTTTCTTTGATTTGGTAGATAAACTTATCATTACATATCCATGAAGGCAGGTATGTTATAAAAACTGTATGCTGAATCTATGCTTGCCCAAAACTAAGTCTCATTTTTAGTAGATCAGCAATCTACATGTCTACTTGTGATATTCGATTGGGAACCCTTTTGTACAAGTGTAAATCTTCAGAAGGTCAATCCCTATATACCTTAAAACAATTCCACAGACTGCTGATGCTAAAAGATCAAAGCAAGAACTGCACTTTATTGTTTGAATTGTACCTTCCAGCAAGTTTCAAGATAACACAATATCAAGTGAAGTTCAGAATATCCACTCAGACACACAGACATAATAGCTGACTAGTCTTGGATTGAAATTAATCGAAATTGTTGTAACAGAAAAACATTTTTAAAAAAGTAAGGGTATTTATGTGTGGTAGATTATTTCTTTGTTGGATGTACTTCTTGGGTCCGTGTGTGTTTGGTCACTGGATTTTCTGTTCTGAGATCAGTATTAAAAAACAAAAAACAAGTTTTTATTTGATTTTTGTTTCAAAATTAAAAATCGAAAATAGAAATATGGGGCAAGTTTTGTTTTTACGATCAACAAAAAGTTGAAAATTGTTTGATTTTGATTTTATAGTTTACAGAGTGGAAAATAAAAACACTCAAGTACAAAAAAGAAAAAACAACCAGTTTTACCATATTTTATGACTGGAAGTGGTGGTTTATGTGGGCGAATCACTGAGGCTCCATGATTCGCAGGTAGGAGGGACTTGCCGCATCGTTACCGCAGAACGGCAAGTTGCATGTACCGTAAAAAACCAAATAAAAGCCAGGTTCCAGTTCACCGTTGGGTGCAGCAATGCATTTTGCCAACTAATCACCTGTCCCAAATAAACACCTTGGTTGTAATTTACTCGTAGAGGGCGCCAGTCACATGTAAAATTGCCACAATTGTTAATCGCTAGTGTCTATATATCGTGTACTTTTGAATGCACCTTCGGAGTTTCGATTCGTATGAATGTAACATAGTTGTCGGAGAGCTGCCGTTAGTCACTATGATAAAGTGGCAGATGGCTGGACAATTTTCATTTTCCTGTTCCTCTGTTCAACTCACCGTGGTTTATGACTCCATGTATGTGTCATAAGTTGAGCTGATGACTTCCCACCATCAAAGTTGATTTTTATATTGTTATGTGTTACATATCTGTTTAGGTTAAAGCTAGCGAGCCTCATTCTGACACAGCCGTGTCTCCCCTCCCAATGTAATGGTAAATGCAAGAGGGGATTCAGAGGATAGAACATGGGCTAATATGAGCTGTTTTTGTCTTTGCATTATTAAACTTTTGTACGAACATACATTATGTGTTCTTTTAGTTCCTTACTGGTATTTATGGGATATTTTTGCTAAGCTAAGTTTGAAAAAAGGATTCAACCCTCCTGTTGTCATTCGGGTTAAATTGACCCATGTCATATTTATATCACATCGATACTGCTTGGATGAATTTGACCCACCAGTCACACATGGACGTAAAACCACGTTCATGACCACAGGTGGGGGTGGGATCGTAGATCAACCAGCAAATGGAGAGCTTCACTTTATGGCTCAGGTCCTTCTTGACCTTGATGGACCGGTATATCGACCGCATCAGTGCTGCCACTGCACCATTCCACCCCCACTCATGAACAGAACCCTGAGACACTTCAACTCCTCCACTTGAGGCTGGAACTCATTTCCAACCCAACCTATAGAGAGCAAACCACCCTTTTCCAGTTGACAACCAAGGCCTCAAATTGGAGTTGCTGATTCTCATCCCAGCTGCTTCACACTTGGCTGCAAACCACACCAGCAAATGCTGAAGCCCCTGAGAGTGCCCACAGAACAACATCACCTACAAATGGTAGAGATGATATCCTGTGGTGCCCAAACCAGAATACCTCTGGACTTGGCAAGAAATCCTGTCTATAAATGTGATGAATGCTAAGCCATCATCCCTTGAGCACCCTGCCGGGAGTGGAGATCTGCTTTAGTGTTCCACAACCAGAATGGAACCCACATTGTTTCTCTGATCTGAGGACTGACAATCAGCTGAATTCTCCTCTCCAGTATCCTGAAATACACTTTTCACAGGAGGCTGAGGGGTGTCATCCCCCTTTAGTTAAAACACACCCCCTGGTCCCACTTCTTGAAAAACGGAACCACCACCCTGGTTTGCCAATGCAGGGGCACAGTGCCTAAGTGCCATGTAATGCTATAGAGGCCTGCCAGCCAAGAAGACTGTAGGTAGTCAAGGCATATCTCATCCACCCTTGGTGCTCAGATTCATGTCCTTATCATTCAGTAGTTACTGACTCATGAGTCCTGTCCTTATCGTTCAGTAGTACACGACTCATGATTCACGTCCTTATTCTCCCGGTATACCAGGTTCCTGACTCATGAATATTCAGAGTCATCACCCCCCCCCCCGTGCACCAGCACAGCAGCAATGGACTCACCCACTCATCTACCCCTCCCATACCCATTTACCTTCAGTCCGACTTTGAGAGATGGACAGATTGGTGCGTGCACATAATGTTTGTCAGCAATGGCACTGATTAATAAATAAAATGTGTTTAGGCAGTGGCGCTGTCTATTTTTAGGATAAACCTCAATTTTAATGTATTACTCACTCATTTTTGGGGTTTGACTACGTTTTGGTTTGGTTTGGTCCAGTTTTGCTGCAATACATGCAGAGCTAAAAGAAACATACCTGAGCCAGCAGCTGCCATTGGATCTGAGGATCGTTTCTGGCCAGGAGACAGCGGAGCTTCCTCAGTATGCAGATTCTATGCAAATCATTTGAACCTTGCGCAGGCCTTAGCCCTGCCCCCTCAAACCCACCCCTCAGTGCAAAAACAGTGACAGAGATTTTAAACTGGAAATCACGCCATTGAAAGAAAACTAACAACGGAAAAAAGGTCAGCTTAAAAAAGATGATATGAATGTATAAAAATGCTGTCAGTGTAAATAAATGATTGAATTGAAAGCTTTTATTTTCTTAAAATATGGATTTTATTTTTCAATCCAACTTTTATTTTCACTACTCGTTTCAATGCCAATTGAAGCTGTCACTGTTATAACCCCATTTGTTACTTATCAACAAACCAATGCATATGCATTTGACTACAGAGTAATTTGGAGAATAATGAAACACCATTTTCTTAACCTACACATTTTTCTGTGGCTCTAAGAAAAGATGCAGTGATGCTGCACTCAGCAGCCATAGGACAACCTGTTAAGCCATTAACGAACTAAAGTTAATGTACTTGTTTAATACAGCATGTGCAAAACCCCTTTACGTTGAAGTTGTTTGCACTCCACTGTAATTATAGATACGCCAGGCGAGGACATGCTGCTGCAAGAGCCGAGTCACTTAACCTCTTGATCAGCACCCTAGTGAGTTACATTGGGCCCCTAATAGGAAAACATGGATGAGTGGGGGTTGGGATCCTGTAGATGCTCATGTGTCAAGACTGATGCCACAGCTGTCCAGGCAGATGATGCTTATTCTGTGATTGCTCCTACACCGCCGGTTGACCAACTGAGGACACTGTGGTTCCTGGACCCTGCGGCTAATGTACAGTGATCTTATTCAAATCCCTTGTGTTGGATTACAGCTAAGCTTCTCAACCGAGGAGAAAGTTATATATAATCCTCAATCTCTAGCATTACAGACTCTTGTGTTCAGAAATTCTGAGAGCAGTGTTGAGGAAAAAAGACCCAAGAGTAAAAGTAAGTAAAACATGGTTAAAAGGGGGCACTTGGAGGAGTAAATGTGCAATGAAATGGCAGTTTTTATTCGGCTGAGTAGAGCCATGTTAAAGAAGTGCCCAGAGTACCAGCAGCAGCGATGGAGCAAGAGAAGACAGATGGGTATAGACAGAAGTTTCCAGGCTGCAGAGTTCCATGCAGGTGGTCTGGTGCAGGGATTGTCAGCGGATGGTGAATAATTTAAATGTAAAGTGTGGAAACAGGGAATGGCTGCATCTGTCGCATATCCTTTTGAAGGCCCTCCAGCAGATGTGTTTACTCACCATCCGTACCAGCTAACGGCCTAATGGGTCATAGTCAACAGCCAAGAGTTAATTAAGCAGGTCTTTTGTGAATGGTGAGCACATACCATCATTGTCAGCTCAGGTCCTCGGAGACTGTGGCAGACACTCAAGACCAGTGGTTTACGGACATAGTTGCTCAAAATTATGGGTCTTATCACTATTGGTCTACTTCTGATGAAATATGTAATTACATGGGATGTACATTCTGGGACTCAGCTATTTATAGCCTTCTATATAGAACACAAGTAAAAAAAACATATCAAAATAAATAGGATAGATGTTGCCAGAGCTGTGTTGATTTGCTTGTCACCCAAATGTATTTACGTATAATGTAAACGGCATGAAAAGGATTGATTTCATAAAAAGTAAAAACAGGCCCTGGGAGAGCTTTCTGTACTTGCTTCAGTAATGCGCGATAATATGCTGAGAACCACAGGACAGAATTGACATAATCTGTGTGTGTGTTTAGCCATTCTTGATCCGCTGTCTTTGTGTCAAAGTTACACAGTGTATGAGATATTACTGAGATGAACAAAGTATTAAACAGATCAAGAAACAAAGCTGAAAATATGATTGCAGCTCTGAACAAAGTATACCAAAATACATCAAGAGAAGTTTGTTGTTGAAAAATAAAGGGATTAGCTGAGGTAAGGCTCAGGTTGAATTGGAAACGTTACAGTGTCACAATTTTTATGTGATAATCTCGTTTTGAGTCGAAAGACCTTTAGGCCCTTATAATCCTACATTTTTGATAAGATTGCGGTTGGCAAGCCCAGTATAATCTGTTCTTCTATCAAGAATGCCTTTGCAATCATTCTGTTAAGATTACAAGAGCTGCTCAAAGAATCTAACAATAGTAACATAGCTTGGAAAAGTCTTCACTTCATCTTCATTATATAGCTTATTTACAGACTCCACAGCATTGTTTGGCGATAAAGCAAGAACAATCTCATGGACAACCAGACACACATCTGTGTTTGTGTGTGTGTGTGTGTGTGTGTGTGGGGGGGGGGGTGATGTTTTATGAAAGCATCTGTGACATTGTCGGAATTCACTTCGCTGAGAAGAGCACCTTTATGTGTTCACAACAAGAAAGAAAAAAAACACTTGTAAAACAGCTTATTTTTTGTTGGTTGGCAATATGTACAATGTCTATTATTTTTCTTGGAACATATAAAGGAATGTTGGTAAATTGTAATCAACAATTTATTTGTTTTTGAGGAAATTTAGGAAGGTGGGATGTCATTAAAAAATACTGACCTCAACACATATTAGTATTTGACACTTGGCACCTGAAGATTTGACCTACTCTCTTTTTAGAATTGTTTTAGAGGGGAAAAAATGTCAACATGTATTGGATGTTAAATTCAACCAAAAATATTGAGTTATAAATTTTGGTCCATCATGCCTTGCAACACAAAATCATGTCATTTCTAAGTTTTGTAGAAAACAATTGTATGGGACAGTTTTTCCAATGGAACTCTCGCAATCACATTCCAGAAGATAAGTCAAAACACTGAACAATATATCATGGAACAATAATCAGTTCAAAATGGACCACCGTAAGTGATCTACACTCTGCTGCAATCCATTTGGCGAGTGGGTTTGGTAACTTGTCTGAGACAGATGAACTCACATTAACACTGAAACCAGTCACCTGGTGCAGGTCGGAGTTGCTGCGTGGTTGTGCTCGTGCTTTAATTCTAGCATCTAGGTTTCCTATTCAAGTGATACCAAAAACTTTAATCACACCAGTGCAATGCCAATTATTTTTTATGTACATAATTGGTCCTATCTTTATTTTAATCAGACTTTTTTTTTTATCTTCTGCTCATCAGACCATGCGTCATGGTTTTATGGTGTGTTTTATCCATGTTGTGTCTGTAATAATCTACATGGTATAATATGACTCAGTATGACTGGCACTGAGCAGATTGCAAATGCACTGAAAACAACCTTTGCTTGGAGTGTAAAAAGAAATTAGAATTTGTTGCCAAATATTTTTCTATTATAATCTTTCCATTTGTCACTGCCTAATCAAATTAAACGCAACAAGTTCCCAACCCTTATATACACAGTTCATGGGCAACAGTGTCAAAAGTACACAAAGATAACCAGAGAAGGATCATTTTAGCTACCTCAGTGATATGGAAGTGATACACTGCTGTGACACTGCACTGAGGAGCAGTTTGATGAGCAGTGGCTGGCCAATAGAGGGCGCTATGGCGTCGCCCTTCCTTAGAAAAATGTGTGTTTTCATTTTTATTCACTTTATATAAAAAAAAAATACGATGAACAAAATTTCATATTTGGATATATAATATAAATATCTATAAAAAATATACATACACAAATATATACTTCAAATAATGTCCATGGAAATGTGGAGAAACAAGCGTTTGGCTACTCGTCTCTGCTTTAGGGGTGCTTTTTCCAGCGCCCTGAAAGCCGAGTTGAGTAGCCAATAAGAAACCATTGCTGGGCCAAGATACATGCATAGCAACGTAAATTTGGCCAATTAGCGTCAAGGAAAATAAAAGGGCGATTCTGAAGTCGCCCTTCGTGTAAATTTGGTTAGTCCCGGTGGTTTAAGTCAGATGGCATTGACAATGATGGATGCTGATACTGCAAACAACTCCGTTCGCTCTCTCTTCCTAAATCCATTCGAGAAGAGAACTTTCGGTGAAACATTGCGGATAAAAGAAACTGGATCTGATTAGCCAGACATTAAAATCAGCCAACAAGCCAGCGAAAACTGCCGCAACTGGTTTCCAATGTTTTGCAAACCCCCAAAAGAATTTATGAAAAAGCCACTTGATACTTACTGTCCAACTTCATAGAGTTTTGGTGCAGGGCAGAGTAGATAATCATCACGCACTGTGCTCGGCCTGTGGTCTGAAAAAACAAAATCACAACATTTTGTTAATTTCTTGCCATGACAATTTTTTTATCAGTGCATCCATCCATGTGTAACCAGTTCAAATGCATGTGTATGTGCATGTGTGTGAGAACAGGTTGGTTGGTAGAAGCCTGAGCTATCTTTGGATATGGGATCATTTACATGACGAGTATTTTTTTCTTCTTCACTCCAGGGGGCTCAGTCTGGTTTTAGTGATCAAGAAGACTGTAGCATCTGTTTCACATATGTCCTGAGTATTCTAGATGCCATGATGCTTGTCGATAACTATGAGGTGCCCCACTGTTAAAAAGGTCTGTACTGAACACATGCAAAAGCCAATAAGAGAAAAAATAGACCAAAGTGGGCGACGTGAGACAGGCTAAACTGAGAAAAAGACCAAAAAGAAGACTTCTGCTTATAGCTTTGTCTTTATTCAGAAACAAGCAATTTTTAAGATGAAAAATATGCTCCAGTATTTCAATTGAACAGAAATGGTGAAAATCAAAAATAACTTCACACAGATAGATAGCAGAAACAAGTCATTTTTAAGATGAAAAATATGCTCCAGCATTTTAGTTGAGCAGAAATGGTGAAAATCAAAAATAACTTTACACAGATAGAAGTGCTGTCATTGGCAGTCACTCATCCTACAGATCCTGTGGCCAAACGAAAGCAATGAAAGATTTGCTTTCAGTGCCAAATCCCATTTGCCTCCTTAAAAGGATTTCCAAACAGAACAGACTGTGAGCTCAAAATAAAGAGCACAGTGACCTCCAGAGCCTCCTCTTTTTTTTTTCCCAATTTCAAACAATATAAATAAGGTCATGCTGTGACACATGTAATTGTCCAACCTCTTAACATTTCCAACATCTCTGCCAGCCAAATCACATTCTGATTTCAAGGTCATGTCAATAGTCCGATTTGACTTTGAAGTTAAACAAACCAATGAGTATTCGGGTGCATGTCTCTTTTTTATAAGTTAGGTCATCCATTTCAGTCAAACTTCAGATTATTAGGTCAGTAATACAACATTTAAAACCTAGAATTGAGCACTCATTTTCTGATGGACACAATCCCACTAGTAAATAATTCTCATAACATTACAAATATTGCAGTACATTAGTGATGTGGTTATACTTCTTTAATAGTCGGCATCCATCATTTAATGGGGTAAATGGGTTACTATTTAATGTGACAACTGGGATAGAACCCAAAAGCTGCATTTTAATTCTATCTTCAGAACATCATTTGACAATGCTTAGTACACTGCCCCAATGCATTCTCTGGTCATGTGACAATCTGGCGACAATAACAAAACGAGGACGCTTTTTGCAGACACACCCCAGTCAAGCTGCAAATCTGTCTTCTTACCTCTTGCTGTTAGAATGGCTTTGGTATTGCTCCACTTTTTGCTTATTTTTGCTTGTAATGAATCAGAGAGGATCTGCAGCTAAAACGTGTTTTTTTCAGACAAATTGATGTCCTGTGGCTAAACTCTGTACTCTGGCTATTACCAATACATGATTGCCACTTACTGAATGTTTGCTCTTCAACTATAAAACTGCAAACAACACCTTCATTGCTTCGCCCCATGGTGAAGCCATTTCCTCTGAGGACAATGTTGAAAGACTCTGGGAAAGAAAATCATACATGAAAAAGTAACTCACATAAATATAGTTTCCTTACTATGGTTATCTTGTTGACTGAGTGGTGATTTACCAAACAATTCAGTTAAATAAACATTTAGTCTAAAAGGAACTCTTACAGAGACTCTACTTTGGATTCTACTTCCTTTCACTGGCATGACCCACTTACCATTCACACACACACTGGATGGCTCTACAGTCAAGATCTCTGTGCATGATCGCTTTAATATCTAGAGGGTTGGAAAATGTATGAAATGAGAACATTATTACTTGCAGGCCAAGGATAAACACATCAAGACGTGAATATTATCAATTCTGTCAAGTTTGAAAAATATTTGGTTGTAACACCTGAAAAATGTCTCACTCCTGATCAAAGCCTGGCAGTAAGAGAATTGAGCTGAACATCAGTGACAACAAAAACACGAGGTAGAACAGCAGCTGTGTCAGCCTTCATGTGAAAATTATGCAAGACTATTTACTGCCCCACATTTCCATTAAAAACCACCAGTGTGCTGCATTATCATATAAAGAGGCCCGTGTACAGGCTTACAGTCAAGGAGCTTCATTTTCCTGTTAGGATTTAATAGATGAACAAAGGAACAACTATGCAAATCCCTGAACACAATTGGTAAAAAGAAGCATATTAACTGCTATACAGACACTTTGAATCATTCATTTGTTTTTGGAAGAAACTTCAAGAAGAGCTCATAGCAGCCTCACCAAATATGATGGTCTGATATGGAGTTGTTTTGAAAAGAGAGGGATAAAGGTGGCACAGAAAAGAAAAGGATCTGCTGCCTTTCCTCTATGCCACAGTTCCCGCCAAACGATTATTTTTATGGGAGTGACCAAATTGGACATAAAACAGTGCCGTCTGGGTCTGAAACATGTTGACCATTTTGCTCAGTATTTCTATTTTCCAGCTAAGCACAGTCTTTTGTTCAACGTTTAACACTGGCTGCCTTGCTAGGATCACATTCTCCCTTTTTTGCTTCAAGTGCAGTTTGGTGTTTGGCAGCGTTTCTTTTTTACTCTTCGTGCTCTTGCTTTTGGCATACAGGTCATCTTGGCCCAGGCCGCCACTCAAATGGACCCAGGCACTTTCTCCAGCACCCAGTTTTAATAGTTTATCCAGATAGATATCGATCTATCATGACCACTGAAACACATTGGAAGGTGCTGCGTCACTCAATTGATCTTTGAAACTGCATCTCTGCTGAAGTCAGAAACGCTAAGATCAACACAGGAGAAAGTGCTTGGATTCAACAAGCTGCCTGATTCGTGTCGTCTTTGTTTTGATAAGTCTTGTTTCTTTCTCCATTTGCAACATCATGGTGTTCCGTTATGATCGCATATCTCCTCTCGAGCAGGGGTTCTTAACCTTTTGTCATCCATGCACTCTCTTTTGATTTCTTTTTTTCAGCCGGGAATCCCCTCACGAGCATACAATATTTGGCTACAAATAAGTTTTTAAAAACACAGTGCTGAGTTGTTGTTGACTAGACATTCAACTTCTAACCTCAACTGTGTCAAAGTTGAACCAATTGGTGGCACTTATGAGCACTGCCACGCTTACGCTACGCCTCTTCACTTGCTTTTTGTTCCACTTCTCTTCCTCCCCTTCTTGATGGTACCCAGTGTTGAACATACAGCCAGGGTTGCCTGATTTGAAGATTCAGGACACTTCACAAGAAAACAAGTCAGCTTCTTTGGGGTTGATCATTAATGGCTGCAGTCAAAGTTGATAAAATAAACCAGCCTATGCTTGGTTTATTCAAAAAAGTGGGGTTTGTATCATTTCTGTGACAGACACACTTACAAAACAAAATATTCTATTGTAGGTCAATTAACAGTATAATTCTTATTTCTGAACATGTACGTGGACCTTAGTATCTCTTGCCTTTTGAAAATGAAAACATTATTTATGCAGTAGGAAGAAGAGGCAGCTCTGAGGCATACTCTACCCCTTTTGGGAGTATTAACCATAGACTGCAAAATACATGGGCGTATTGTCTGTGACAAGACCCATCTATTTCTAAAACACTGCTCTGAGGCCGGTCAACAGGCAGCCATCCTGGAAATACAGTCCACTATTTTAGCCAGACTCTGAAAAGCTAATTTGCGCTTATTGTCATTCAAGTCAACCATGTCCCTGTTGTGCAAAAAAAGATTGGTGTGAAAAAAACCCAAAAGGGAAATCCACAAGAGTGCAAAACAAGCACTTCAGGTCACAGCCGTTGTTTGAACCAGGCTGCATTAAAAGTTCCTTTTATTTGACTGGGTTGTGTCCGAGACTTCCGGTCTTTCTGCAGCCAGCTTCTATTGTACGCTCAATAAACTTCAGCTTTTGCGGTTCCGCACAGGCTTCCTTGGAAAGAAAAGAGACTGATCCGAAGGGGGCAACATCCTTTTCATTCTGAGTTTATCAAGGTTTCTTTGTTTCTGGGACATTAGTTTTGACACAGCACTATGCATGTTCATTGTATGCAACCCTGACCTCACCACTGTAATTTGTAGGGAGCTCACGTGGATGAGCACATGAACTATCATGTTTGATTAAACAATCATAATCTTGCAATCAGCTCCAAATACAAACAAATTCGGAATAATTACTCTTTCACAGGGTGTACAATCCCAGAAAATGTTCAAGGTGTCAGGACACATCTGCACCTCTCTAATGCAAGTAGTTGCATTGTCCTACATGGAAGAGTAAACAATTTTCTTTGAAGATGCAGTTTTTAGATGTTGGCAGCATCAAAATTTACCATTTGGTGCTCTGAGCTTCCTTACTTAGTGATATGGCGTGCTACTGAAAGGTGCTAAATTCCAAAATTGGCCATAAGACACCACTAAATTTCCCACTTCTACACACTCAATCCTCTATGGGTTGTTGGAGGGGCTTGAGGAAATCTCAATTGTCATTAGGTGAAGATACGGTGCACCTTGGATACGCCCCAATTCCACCCCAGAGCAAATACAGATTACCTCATACTCAGAGAGCACATGACCACACACATTTTCACCTGGTAACATGTGATGTCCACATCCAGATCAATTTGCTATCTGACATCCATCCGTCCTACCAAACTAACAACCTATTCTTCTGTAAAAATATCCTGTTTGCCGCAATAACAACACCAACAACAAAATGTTAGCCACCCATTAAGTGTCATTATTGTATGGACAAAGGCTCCTTGTTTTCCTTTGCAGGGGAATAACATATCAACAAATGGATTGCTGATGGAAGCTGCGGAGACAGTGGTGTTCAGCTGGGGCACCTTTTGTTGGGATTCTAGATTCTTGAAATCAAGGAACAAATTTCAGTGAAACAAATGTCTATACAATCACCATCTTAAATTACCCTGCCTTCATTTATAAAAACATGTTTCAGAATATATACATGAATCTTTTCGTGTAGACATTTTTGGGAACAATAGTCTAATGTCTACAGCTTTTGATGATGCACCCATGTGCGTTTTTGTCCTTGTCAACATTTTCAAATATTTTTTAATTCTGATGATTCTGGGATGATAAAAACCAAGAACAAACGGAATGATTAGCTGTTCCAACAGCATTTTTCCCCATAGCCTTTGTAGGATGTGTACTTTGATGTGACAAAAAATGCACCTGTATCCCCCCCCCCCCCTTTCACTTCCTTCAATCAAAAACTTCAACACCCAAAAAGACAAAAGCTTACTGAATTGACGATGCCTTTGAGAGCGTGGAAGCCATCTTTGACAGGAAAAACATGGTCTTTTGTGTCTGCAATGTCAGCAAGCTGTTGGCATGATGACAGACAACAGTAAACATGGGGTGTTTTTGGATTAACACTGCTTTCATCTTTTTATTTTTTCAGAAGATGACTGTTGATGACTATGTTTTTTGCTCAACCATGAACAAACACATACGCACATGGCGCGCGTGCGCGGGCACACACACACACACACACACACACACACACACACACACACACACACACACTTTTTTCAGTGCACCAACCAATGATTACAATGAAGACACCAACATTGAACAAGAAATACTCTAACCCTAGACAATTTTAAACTCATTTCAGATTTGTTTTTGTCTTGTTTTACGTTAAATATAAACTGTTGCCTGAAGTTTTCGTGTTCAAATCTACATTTCACCTTTCCTCAAAAGTAATATTATTTGCTGCATCAGAAGCTGCATATAAACATTATAATATGCAGTCAAACATCCGAAACACATGTTTTTTATGGAACAAATCCGCTTTTTTTGAATCCCTTCCTACAAAAGGGAATTCAACTTTCTCTGGTATAGGGCCATTATAAGCTGTATGCAAGTCAATTGTTGAAGCCAACTGGAGCAGAAGTTCATCACTAAGAGAGACCACATTTTAATGTGTTTCTTGACGTCACTTTTACAGACACTGTGGTTTTTGATTATTGAAGAAATGTACCTCTTGAGTAACCATTCAGCAGCAGAGGTTCTGATGTCTTAACATGGCAGATGAAGATTCAAGTTCTCTTACCTGCCCCTCATCAAAGTCCTTAACACCCACACAATATACACGGGCACCATATTTCCTTGCTTCAATTGCCTAAGGTTCAAATAAAAAAAAAACAAGAGTATAAAAAAAGAGAAAATATGGGAATCAAATGATAAGCCAGGTTGGATTTCAAAACAAATCGTAATGAACATTTCATGAAATTAATTTGAAGAAAGATGATCACAAACTACTGAAAAAAGTAAAGTGTCTATTGTATATGCAGTTATAAGTAATGTATCTTCTCTGTGTGTTACTGTTAAAGACACATATAAAGCATTGGTCACCTCTTTTACAGTGAGATCGTGAACGTAAACTGCCAGCTTGCCATCAGTCAAAGCCAGGATGATACTTGAGGACTTGGTGGACTGTTCCTTTATCTGCACTGAGGCCTTCAGAATCGAATGACAAGCCAACATTTTTAATATGCAAAAAAATATTTTGTCAATTTGTACACAGTAAAATGGGGAACATTCGGGATGAAATACTGACCTTTTTGATTCCCTCGTGCATGAAGGTTTCACCAGCTGGGTTGACAGCCCTCAAGCGATTCAAACCTTCTTTTATTTGCCATCTGAACATCCACAAGAAACCATTAGGTGTCATTGTAAGATTATACGAAAATGTCATTGGCCTTTGAAATGCATAGCATCATACACTAACTTGAGATCATGCTCATTTTTCACATGACAAAATGTGCACAGTCAGGAAAGCACAATGTGCAGAATTTCCTTCTACTCAATGAATAAGAATATCTGTCAAATCCAAGACTGGTGCAGCTTAAACAATTATTTGATGATCCAGCTCTTGTTGCTTCTTTGTGATGTGGTTCCCCTCATCTTGGCTCAAAAAGTATTTTTCCTGAGTAGAAATGTGCAAATTCTGTACAGAATTTGTGTATTTTTCAATAAGAATCTTACAGTTATATCGTTGACAAATTTATTTTGATACACTTTTAGAATCATTAGTTTGAACGTATGGATTGCTTTGAGTATAATAATTCATTTCTTACAGGATTAGGTTGAATGTGAGGGAGAGGTTTTTCTTGCAAATCCCTCCCAGAGAATATCTTGAGCAAGACCGTTAGTACTGTTGCAAATGTTGCGAAACTTGTGTACATCTTTAAAGAACTTGCGTTGGTTGTTATCTGTGCAATGTTTTCGCATTTGTTCTTTTCAGAACCTTTCATTGGGAAAGCTGTTGTACTATCAAAAAAAGAAAACACAAGGAGGAAAAGTTACCATTTATCGATATTTTTCGTTTACATAAATTTTCCCTTTCAATCTAAAACTTATTTTTCAGCTGCCATAGTTTGGCATCTGTTACATTCTAATAACCAAACTAACAAAGTCTTTTTTGAATCGTCAAAGGTCTTTTTCACACAGGTGTGAGTTCACAATGAAAACACAGAATAAAAAAGGAGAAGGTATTGTGAAATATTTTGTAAAAAAAACTGTTTTACTAAACCTCAATCTAACTACACTGCTCCAAAAAAATTAAAGGAACATTTTTTTCAGGGTATGGCATGAATTCAATTGCACTTTTCTGATAAGGTTTTGGTCAGGTACGTTGCAGAGGGGGTTGTTAATCAGTTTCAGCTGCATTGGTGTTGATGGAATCAACAACAGGTGCACTAGAGGGGGAACAACGAGATGACCCCCAAAACAGGACTGGTTTGGCAGGTGGAGGCCATTTCAAGTTCCTCCCTCGATCTTTTTTTAACTGTTTTTCCACAAGTGTTGGCTTTAGCTAGAGTCATTATCATGGCTGGGAGCATGAGGCCATTTCTTAATCCTCCTGAAGTTGCGCAGATTGTCCAACTCCTCCAGGATGGCACATCCATGTGTGCTGTTGCAAGAAGATTTGATGTGTCTCCCAGTACAATCTCCAGAGCATGGAGGAGATTCCAGGAGACAGGCAGTTACTCTAGGAGAGCTGGACGGGGCCGTAGATGGTCCTCATCCCATCAGCAGGACCGATATCTGCTGCTTTGTGCAATGAGGAGCAGGTTGAGCACTGAGCACTGCCCGAGCCCTACAGAATGACCTCCAGCAGTCTACTGGTGTGAATGTCTCTCCAACAGTCAGAAACAGACTTCACGAGGGTGTCCTCAGGGCACGACAGCCTGTAGTGGGCCCTGTGCTCACTGCTCAGCTCCATGGAGCTCGATTGGCATTTGCCATAGGACACAATTGAAGGGCCCTCACGATCACCTGATCTGAAGCCGATAAAACACTTCTGGGACATAATGTTTCAGTCTATCAGACACCGCCAGGTTGCTCCTCAGACTTTCCAGGAGCTCACTGATGCCCTGAGACAGATCTGGGAGGACGTACTACAACACACCATCCGTCGTCTCATTAGGAGCATGCCGCGATGTTGTCAAGCATGCATACAAGAACGTGGGGGCCACACAAGGTATTGCAAAAGAAGGCAAAATGGACGAGAATGCCACATCATTTTTTCACTGTGATTTTTGGGGTGTGTATACACTGAGCCCTCTGTAGGCTAAACACTTTTATTTCCATCATAAGATGTGGCATCTTTTTGTTCCTGAGACATTAAACTGTCCATATCAGTATAGATATCCAACACTTTTTTTCACCATTGAAATTTGATGTATTTTCAAAGTGTTCCTTTAAGTTTTATGAGCAGTGTATATTGGTCAAGCAGATTGGTTCTGATATGGGGGTACGAGGGCCCGATGGGGTACTCAAAGACATTCCAAGCAGTACTTGGAAAAACTATTGAAAAAAAGAATCCATGTTTTTACACTAAAAAAATAGTTATGGGTAAGATGAGGCGTTTACTTTATAAATGTAGAATCCCAAAAAAGACACTTTAAGTTGATTTTCATTTACTGTATGAATTTAAAAAATACATTAAAATCACACTACACTGATGGATGTCTTTTACGCAACCAAATATTGTGTACTGGTTTGGGTGAAAAAACATTTTGCAATGGTGTGTATAGCGGAAAATTTGAACCACTGGTCTACCAGATCCTACACATGCTAAATATTTGTGTCACTTTGTTTGGTACTTTCAACAATGCAGGGTCCTACGCTTTTGAATGGTGCTGCATCTTCTTATCAAAACAAGGCACCAAAATTAACTATCAGTTTTGCAACAACACCAAGTACAACTGCACCCACAAGGATGCATGTGATAAGTCAGCATGGAGCTACACCAGATAGCAGTATGAATTCCATTTTTTCAACTCAATATATGATTCACGGAACAGTGTGGTACCTGTCCCCAGTCAGAGGCAGTAGAACTTCAGCCTGGGCAGAGAAGACGATGAATGAGACTCGCATTCTTGGGCTGAAAAGAAAAAACATCTCTAATTGGATATTCAATCAAAAAGTCAAACAAAATTTGCAATCAAAGCAAACTATGTCCATTTTATGCCTGCTTCAGACAATAGCAAAGGGTTTCTTTTTTCAGTGTTTTAAAAGTCCTGCATTCATTCTTTTTCCTCTTTTGGTTAAAGACTTTTTAAGCAACGACAGAAGAGCAAGAGTAGGTCACATTTTTAACAGGAAGTTAATTTTACACAATGTAAATGACAGAATCGAAGTTGCAACAATGATTTAACAAACTGAAGGGCTTTGATGTCATCCAATATAGTGGAAGTGACTAATCACTTAGGACCTGGGATTTTTTACAAGTGAATCATCAGCACAGCATGTTCCCCATTACACAAATACTGTATGCTTTAGCATCTGTGATCTGAGTGCATGATTGACCCAACGCAACATAGTACATTTCTGACTCTAGATTTCTGCATAAATTTACTATTTTGTAAAACACAAAAAACAAAAAAAACTGTAGACAGAGAAACAGTGAAGAACTACGTCGATGAGCTGACCAAATATTTGAAAGAAGCCATCAGGTATGTCCACTGGAACTAAAACAATGTGGACAGATGGTGCAAGAAGGAGGCAATACCTTGCTCAATACTTATGTGAAGACACTCACTTACTTCCCACTTCTGCAACAGAAACAATGCACACTAATGCTTTCCCATAGAGTGGAGTTGAACATCACATAATTGTTTCCTTCGGAAAATGGAAGGCGACATAGCATAAGGAGAGGGGCCGATACTTCTCACCCACATGACACATGGCCCAGTTGCAATTCTCCCACGCAAGCGCCACAATCTTTAAGCCACACAGGCAGATTTGGCAGGAAGCAGTAGCAGCCATATACATCCATGTCGTGTCTGCAAATAGTACACTTGTATGTGGCCCAAAACTGGTTTGAGTCACCAGGGAGAAGAATTGTGGGAGGTGATTTCACATCAAACTAAAGACTTTTAATCTGGTTTATGATGGAATAACTGACCTCTTCAGCTGCGGGTTTTTGTTTGTTTGTTTTCGGATATAAACTTGAAGCAGAGAAGCATACTAAGAATCAATCAAAAGAGTTGGCGGGCTTCTCCCTCTCTTTGAGAAGACCCTGAGCTCTAAGGCGAGAAAGTCGTTCGGTGTGCTCCACGTGGCAGAATGAAGTCTTCCTGGTTCGGAAGCATTGCTTCGCTCATTGCCTTTCAGTATTCTTGCGCTTTACTGTACATTGTCTGCCTGTCAGTCGTTCTGTGGTAGAAGCAGAGGATAAGTGTGGAGCCGGACTCCCCCTCCCACCACAGTACAAATGGCCATTCTCACAGCCCAGAAGATTGCTCCTCTCTGCCACCCACTCCCACCTGGTGCCTTTGCTATTTTCTTCAACCAACCACTCTATTCTGGCTGGGTCGCTACCGTCTGTACTGTACTGGCACTCACTGACACTTGCAAACGTTACACAAACTGAATGTTCGAACAACCCACTATAATTTTGTTTTTTTCACGTGAATAATGTGCCTAAGAATGTCATGATTCACCCACATATTCATCCTCTACTCATTCCTCCTATTGATCCCCCCCCCGCCACACACACACATTTCCAAAGACTTGATGTGATTCGAGCCAAACTGATTTCATACTTGCCTCACAAATCGGTCAGTCAGGTTTTTCACAAACGAATAAATCTCAAACCAGTCAGTCGCAACACTTCCAGACCTGAAACAATCAAATAACAGTCAGCTCACAGTTCATCAATGGACGGAGGAGTCAAGCACTGTAAGGTCATTCCAAAGCAAGCCAAACAAGAAAGTTTGAAACAAACATAGTCTCAGAATTGTTTATTTGTTTTTTCCCCTCAGGTAGATTAACTTTATTCACGAGGAAATCCCAAAGCTTAACCCTAGAAAATACCTTACTTCCAATTATGAACATTTCTGAAGGCGTGTAGGTCCTTCTTGGAGAAAAAAACCTCCAAACCTTTCTTGTTTTGTTTTGTTTTTTTTGCCCTTTCAAAGCTTTAATTTCTAGGAAGGCATTAGAAAATGTTGATGAAATTATCGTTTCCAAATTTTCAGGATCATATAACTGTTTAACTGCAAAAATTTGGCAATATGAGAAGAACAGATTACAGTCGCTCTCTTCATTTGAAATTAAAAGCTGAGGGTGCCGGGGGGGGGGGGGGGCCAAAAAACAAAATTCACAAA
>JAUESF010000012.1:354424-364995 GCA_032274765.1 Malacoctenus tetranemus | reverse complement strand
GTGTGTGTGTGTGTGTGTGTGTGTGTGTGTGTGTGTGTGTGTGTGTGTGTGTGTGTGTGTGTGTGTGTGTGCATCGTCCCTTTCACACAGAGGGTTTGTGTGACAGTGGTGTTGCGCTGCCGAGTATTCAGCTACGCTGAAGCCACCCTGCGGCTTTAATTGCCACTCCCAATAGTGTCCCCTCTTTGTCACTGGAGCCACACTGCTGTGTGAACTCCAGATGGTGGTGCAGCAGCTGCATGCTGTGAGTCACCTCTTACACCCAGCAAGAGCAGGAGTCTGGCTCTGGACTGCCGCCATGCGGAAGAGGCTCGTGCATGGACTGACTGGTTACCGGTCCAGAAGGGGCTGTCCACTACAAAGAGACAGACACTCAGTCACACATGAAATCACACTTGTGGACAGGCTGAAGTTGACCAGCTTGGATTGAAACCACATGCTGGGAAAAGACACAAAGCTAAGATGTATCAAACAAAACAGGGGGATTTGAGACAGGATGCTCCTGTGAGTCTTGCTTAGTGATGGTGCTGCAGCGTGAAGGGCAAAAGTATCACTTGGCTACATCTTTTTATTTTTGAGTTTTGCATCTCAGCTCAACAGACACAGAAGCAAAATAAAAAACATCAAGTGTGCCTGAACATTTCTTCCCACTTCTTCCATCATGACGGCTGAAACAGGGACTCAGGCACGTCTGTCGTGTCTCGCTCCCTGTTCCTGCATGTATCCAGCCAGGCTGTGCTTTGAGTCGCTGCTGCTCCTGTTCCCCTCTGGGCTGCAGCCAGGGACAATAGTCAATCTCACACTGTATCATGTTGAACTTCTCAGCTGAGGAGCAGCTCCAAACACCCATGCTAATGCGCCACTCACTTCATTTGCAGCTGATAAGAGAAGACGTTTGAGCGGGGGGGGGGGGGTTCAAACATGTAGCATCCCCACTTCAAACACAGTCAGAGTCTGCTGACAGCCCACACTCAGGCTGAAGTCATTGTCTCCTTTGGGGAGGAGTGCATACTCACTCAGCCTGTGTTGCTCTAAGTCTCAATAGTTTCTGGTCACAGCTGTGAAGTTCCAGAGGAGCTTGAGGACAAAGCTCAGTACTGATCATGTGCAGGTCGTCCCTTGGAGCTGCTGCCATGAAGGGTTGGTGTTTCAGTAGCTATCAGGAGGTCAATGTTCTCTGTTCCTTTTCCAGCTGATGTCAACCTCGGTCTGATCTGCTATGTGCTGCATCAGGAGAACGTCCAGGAAACCATGGACTTCTTCAAGTTCTCTGTCAAAGACAGCAAACCTAACGTGGTCAGTGACAACGTGTTCCACATCCAGTGGTCCCTCATCAGCTTCGAGCACAAAAGGTGCGTCTGATGGTCCGTTTGCTTTTGTTTGGGATCTTTTGAAAACACTCCAACTTTCTTCCTTGTGGGGGAGAGTGGTGGTGGGGGGCGGGGGGGAGGGTCCAAGGGTCAATTCTGAGTCTCATCCTGAACCCTGAGTTGACTCACCCTCAGATGAGAAACTGAGTTTTGGGGTGTTTTATTTGCAAAGCAGCTGATTTGATTAAGTTCAGTCAACTCTTGAGCAGGTTCATCACAACTCAGCTGGAAGTGATGCACTGTCCCATACTTCATGTGTTGAGCCTGAGACTGATTGCAGGAAGCATGCTAGAATATTGGCCTGATGGCGTTTCTTGTAACAGTGTCAGTTTGCTTTGCAGAGACTCCTCTGGTCTCCTTCTTTGCTTGTGAGTGTAAACCTGCTGGTTGATTGACTCCACAGCTACAATGTAAGTGAGAAGGCCAGCACAGTGGCAGTGACGGTGAAGCGGGCCGGTAATCTCAACCAGTATGCCATCGTTCTGTGCCGCACTGAGCAAGGCAGTGCCACGTCCACCAGCAGCACTGGATCCCGGCCGGACCAACAGGACTATGTGGAGTTTGCTGGACAAGTAAGATTTGGGGAAGGCTGCTTAATCACTGCAACAAACAAATTCCACCAAGGAGGTTTTGCTGTTTCAAATCAAAAATATCTCATCACACTCAAAAGAAGACAGTCACCTAAAAAGTGAGCTGCTTTCCTGTTTATTTCAAAGTTTACATGTCCTCTTTCAAGAGTGACGTTTCTCTTGTTTCACTGTCTAATTTAATTGTTTGAAAGAGACAAAACAGTGTGTGCCAAGGGAACAAGTGAAAATCTGCTCTCGAAACAAGACAAATAGACATTGAACTAAGCAGAAACATGCCCACCTTTTCACTGACTGTCTTATTCTAAGTGTGCTGGTGAGATATAAAGATACTTTCTATTTGGTGATGTTTTGTGATTTGTGGTGCAGAGTTTTTAAAATCTCAGAGGAAAAGCAATGAAAAAGAGACGTTTCAACAGGCAGACACATCATTGTTTAAATGGGACCTCACATGGACGCTGCACACGTACAAGCTCAAGACTCACCCTGCACAGCGAGGGATGAACGTCGAGTTATTGGTTGGGACAGTGGACGATATTTGTTGTGGTGTTCCTTGGTGAAGACCAAAGCAGCAACAGAATCAAAATGTCATTTTTCACATTCCTGTCAGCATCCAACCATGCAGAGAAGATGAGGAGACAGACATCAGCTGTCGTTTAATGACGTCCAGGCTTTCCCAGCCCAGTCATCATGAACAGCTTCTAAAAAGCTTGACAGGAGCACAGCATCACACCCCTGTTTCTGAGTGGATGTCAGGACATGCTGTGTGAGTTGATTCTCCCACCACTCTTCTCTAGGTACAGTTCGATGAGCGTGAGGACACCAAGGTGTGCACCATCATCATTAATGATGACAAGGTGTTTGAGGGCGCTGAGAGCTTTCACGTGGAGCTGAGCATGCCTGTGTATGCGCTGCTGGGCGGAAACACGAGGGCCATCGTCCACATCAACGACACAGAGGACGAGCCCACTTTGCAGTTCGACAAGAAGTCCTACCACGTCAACGAGAGCAGCGGCTCCATCCATGCTCCCATTGAAAGGAAAGGTACTGGCAGTGTGCACACTGGAGCACACGCTTCCACCTCTGCAGTTTCTATCTCATTCAGTCTAATACTGTCGACAATAAACACAAAGAAGGCTGATGATAGATGTGATGTGATGTGATGTGATGTGATGTGATAACAAGGTAGTACAGAAAAGGTTTTCTGTTACATTCAGTTTCAGAATAAAACAGGTGTTTGTCTCTGTAGTTCTTTAAAAGAACCTTGCCAAGAAAATCCTAAACTGAAACATTCTGATGAACTCGGAGCGAAGAACCACTCAGAACAAGAAGCTTTTTGCAAAAGCTTTTTCATTTGCAAGGAGTGAGCAACACAACCATGAGCTTCCTTTGGCTTTTAAACTGCTCAACAGTTTTAACGCCCCTGTTGGTCCCTCTGCTCTCAGGTGACACCTCCAGCACAGTGTCGGCCCTCTGTTACACCGTTTCAAAGTCGGCTCACGGCAGCAGCCTCCACATGCTGGAGTCCGGCTCAGACTTCAAGAGTCGCGGCATGTTCGACCAAAACCGCGTGATCTTTGGTCCGGGTGTCAGCATGTCCACTTGTGACGTGACGCTCGTGGACGACAGCGAGTATGAACTGTCTGAGGAGTTTGAGCTGGTGCTGTCAGATGCCTCTGATAACGCCCGAATCGGGGACGTGACGGTGGCCAAGGTCGTCATCGATGGACCCAATGATGCGTCGACTGTTTCTTTGGGGAATGCCACTTTCACTTTCAACGAAGACTCTGGTACGTGCACTGTTTAACGTCCAACAACACATCAGGGCTGTTTCGTGGATGTGGTCGTTGTTGTGAATAACGATCTAGTTTGCGAGCAGCAGTCTGTCGTTTTCTCTGCTCATTTACTCTGAAGCAAAGAGGCGACAGTTCCTGTGTGGTTTCCTTGAAGTACAGAGATTTAAGCCTTTAATGTCAGTTAAGAGACGCCAGCCGACATGCAGCGGTATCTGCTGGAATCATTGACTGCTGCAGAACTCACTGCACAGTCGTGATATTAACAAATCTCTTTGGTGAGTTCATGCAGCTGCGCTCTGAGCTGCTGCTGTGAAAGGGCAGCGAAAAGATGTGACTGCTCAATGTTTTCCTCCAAAAAAGTCCAGAAACAATGATTCGATCTAAGTTTGACTTTCATGTTTTCTTTATCACACCAGGCACAATTGAAATCCCAGTACTGCGCCATGGCAGCGACCTGTCGTCAGTCACATCAGTGTGGTGTGCCACCAGGCCTTCAGACCCCCCCTCTGCCAGCCCCGGGGTCGACTACATCCCCAGCTCCAAGAAAGTGGAGTTCAAACCTGGCAAGACTGAGGAGGTACAGACACGAGCCATCACGTTTGTCGCCATGATGCTGCAGCAGCTGAACTGAAGCAGTTAGAAAGTGGGAAGAAAATGGAGTCGCACTTCCACGCAGGTGTTCTTTAAACTTTGTACCAGTTGGTGATTGTCAGAGGACATGGAGGGTGGTGAGGCGCGCTTGCTTGGCACTCTCAGTGTGTTGGAATGATTCTCAGGTCTTCTTAGGTGTTTATTATGTTTGTATGTAAAGTGAATAGTTCTAAATTGCAGCCAAATTCTGGCCAAAGGTTAACTTGGATACAGTGGTGCTGATGTCTCAGAGCAATAGCATTCATAGTTCTTATATTGTCTGATTACGTCTAAGCTGTTTCGAGCCAATTGCAACAGTTCTTTGTATTTATTTTTCAAACCTTTCAGATGTGTCAGCTTCAGACCCTCCTCATTATTACAATACACATACACATACACATTGTGAGGTTCACAAATGGATGCTCTTGGATGTGTCACATTTTCCAAGGAGGAAATGTCCCGAGCTTGTTGTCCAATCACCAGGCGGGGTGTTTCAGCTTGTTCCTCCCTGACCCTGTGAACAGAGCTGCAGTCTGACGATCATGGACGATATCCAGAACCCAGCCATTGAAGGAGCAGAGTCGTTTGTGGTGTTCCTCAGCTCTCCACAAGGTGCAGTTCTGCAGGAGCCCTACGAAGCCAGCGTCGTCATCACTGACACCTTCCAGGACAGTATGTGTGCACACGCATGACCTCCTCTAAAGATGCCATGAGAGTCTAAAGCCTACGTCACAGGGTCGTCATTCAAATCGCTCCTTTTCAGTTCCCAGCATGCAGTTTGAAAAGAGCGTCTACACTGTGAAGGAGAAAGCAGGTGTCCTCAACATCCCCATTGTCCGCACTGGTGACTTCTCCTTCAAGTCATCAGTGCGGTGTTTCACCCGCACCATGTCCGCCATGGTGATGGACGACTTTGAGGAGAGAGCAAACACAGATGAATCCAGCATCACTTTTCTCAAAGGAGAGAAGGTAAAGTGTTGAGCAAAGCAGGTCAGCACTGTTGTCCTGGACACGTCGCTCATGTGTTGACCTGTTTATTCCAGGTGAAGAACTGCTCAGTGCACATCAACGATGACTCTGTTTTTGAACCTGAAGAAGAGTTCCAGGTTCATCTCGGTACACCACTCAGTGACCACTGGAGCGGCGCCATGGTCGGAGTCAACAACATTGTGACCATCACAATCACAAACGACGAAGATGGTAAGTCGCTCATACTTTGCACGCAGCTCCTGTCTCGTTGTCATTTTTATTGTTTTGACAAGATGAAACACAATGAGATGAAACTCCAGAATGGATGAAACAGTAACAACAGAATTGCAGGTCCTCTGAAAATGCAAGTTAATAGCTTCATCCACTGTACCAGCCAGTACAAGTCTGTACCAACATGTGTGAATGTCAGTGAGTTGGTTTTTGTTTGCACTCGGTGACATCGACTGGAGGTGATCAGGAGAGGGAGCGTATTCACCTGTTGCATATCCTCTGTTTCCACTCCAGCTCCCACCATTGAGTTCGAGCAGGCCTCCTATCAGGTCAGGGAGCCTCCGGGCCCCGATGGCGTCGAGGTGCTCAGCATCAAGGTGATCCGAACTGGCGATTTGGATCGAACGTCCAAGATTCGCTGCAGCACCCGGGATGGTTCTGCCCAGTCTGGAGTTGACTACAATCCTAAAAGCAGGGTGCTGAAGTTCACCCCTGGTCAGTGCTCATGTGCTCACACAGTGAATCCTCAAAGATTCCCATGTTTGTTTCACTGTTTGATCTGGGTCTTAGAGCTGAACTCACTGCCTCTGAACACTCTCAGGATTGGACCACATCCTGTTCAAGGTGGAGATTTTGTCCAATGAGGACAGGGAGTGGCACGAATCCTTTTCCTTGGTGCTTGGACCTGACGACCCCGTGGAGGCAGTGCGTGGGGAGATTACGGTGGCCACTGTGACCATTCTTGACCAGGAAGCATCAGGGAGCCTCATTCTCCCTGCCCCACCCATTGTAAGTGCAGTGTCACAGTTGTGAAGCAAATGTGGTTTCAAGAAAACAACCTGACTGGGTGGAAGGTGTGTTCACTGTTTAGCAGAGAAACTCTCCGTCTGATTTAAAGTGAAACTGTCACATCAACTGTGATGTCCTACAGTTTCACTACTGTGTGTGAGCAGGCTGTCACTGATGAGCAGATGCAGTGTGTGCACTGGCCACCTGCACCAACAGAGCTACTTCTGTTGATCCTCTGCTCGTTTCCAGCATCACTCTGCTCTGTCCACTTTCAGGTGGTTTCTCTCGCGGACTACGATCAAGTTCAGGAAGTGACCAAGGAGGGCAGTAAGAAGACCCCCTCGCCTGGTTACCCACTGGTGTGTGTCACCCCCTGTGACCCTCACTACCCAAAGTACTCTGTGATGAAGGAGCGCTGTGAGGAGGCAGGAATCAACCAGACACAGGTCCACTTCTCCTGGGAGGTGGCGGCACCCACTGACACGTATGGAGCACGGTCCCCCTTTGAGACTGTCACGGACAGCACCCCATACACCAGCATCAATCACATGGTGAGCTCCACATCAGTGTCGTGCCCCGAGTATATTGGTGATGCATGCAGCAAGCTGCCTCGACCAGTTCCACACTGACCAGCTTGTCCTCAGGCTCCAGTGTAGCCCTGTGAGCAACCCTCTGTGAGCACACTGTTCTTGATGTGAGCTGTGATCCAATAGAGTTTACAGACTGAGATCAGTTGCCGTTACATGTGAGGTCTCAGTGGATAAGAATCGGTTCCATGACACAGAAAGGCATCAGTGATGTCCAGCATTCATCAGAGAGGTTGATGCTTCTGTAGTTTCTGGTCGACACTTTGAACTGAAACATTCTGCATGAAACTTGTTTTCCTCTGTGTTGCGTGACAGAGCTTCTCCTGATGAAAGCTAAGCCTGATTTCTGACACACCTGCTTCTGTCTCACCTCGTCTCCCTGGTTCCTCTCAGGTGCTGGACAGCATTTACTTCAGCCGACGCTTCCACGTGCGCTGTGTCGCTCAGGCCAGAGATAAAGCAGGCCATCTTGGGACCCCACTGAGGAGCAACATTGCCATCATCGGCACAGAGGGCTCTATCTGCCACACGCCGGTTACTACGGGAACTGCCCGGGGCTTTCAGGCGCAATCCTTCGTTGCGGCACTCAAGTACCTAGATGTCAAACACAAGGAGCACCCGAACCGGTGTGTGCTCACAGCTGCATGGTGGACTTCAATTGTATGAACTGTAGCTTTGTTGGACCTGACATCACCTGCTCTTCGTCCTCCTCTTCAGGATCCATATCTCTGTTCAGATCCCCCATCAGGACGGGATGCTCCCCTTAATCTCCACCATGCCGCTGCACAACCTGCACTTCCTGCTGTCCGAGTCAATCTACAGGCAACAGCATGTCTGCTCCAACCTGGTCACCCTCAAAGACGTTCAAGGCCTTTCTGGTCAGTGAAGCACACACTCAGAGCAACACACACAAACTTGCTGTGTGTCTCCATCAGGCAGGCCAGCTGCACAGCTGGGTGGGCAACGGGCCGTCCATGACTACGGTTGCAAATTGCGTTTCTCCAGCAAAGCCAGACAGCTATTCAAGACCTGTGGGCAGTGACATCACATGCACCAACACACAATCAGTGTCCTCTGGAGGAGTGTTGTACTCACTGCTGCTGTAACCACGACCCAGCAAAATTACATTGTTTAGGTGGATTCTACACAGGTTTTCTAACAGGGTGGACATTTTATCTATGAGCACCTGTGACATACATGCGTATTTGACAAGTAGTCAACAAAGGATCCATAGAAGAAGAATGAAACATACAGAAACTGGACAAAGGATTGTTTCCAGAGAACGGTTTCACAAATGTTCCAGGGAAACAGCAGAAATGTGTGAACAGTACTTCAGTGAATTGCTGTGAATTTGAAAGTGATAGAAGTTGAGGTGTGTGTGTATTTTGCCTGTAGTTACCTTTTGACACACCTTGAAAGTGTTTGTTATTGTGTTACATCTTCACCTACTTGTGTGCAGTTTTGACACTAATTTTGCAAAAAGCACAACAAACCTGTGCCTGTGTAAAGTCAAACTGTAAATGTGTAGTGAGAATCCTATTGAGGAAGAATATAAATGTCTGTCTTTATTTTCACCTGTAGCTTTGCTCCAGTTCATCTCCTGTTGTCTTGTGTACAGGGCTTTGCAGTGTGTCGATGCAGCTCACAGCGCTCTTTCCTTGCAGAGTCGGGTTTCCTCGACGACGTCTCCTACGACAGCATCTCCCTGGGGCCGGGCTATGATCGGCCCTACCAGTTCAATCCTTCAGTCCGTGAGACGCGGAGCATCCAGCTCTACAAACACCTCAATCTGAAAAGCTGCATCTGGACCTTCGACGCCTACTATGACATGACAGAGCTCATCGACGTGTGCGGCGGCTCTGTGACTGCAGATTTCCAGGTGAAATCACAATTCTGTCTCGTTCAACGTTGTTATTTAGCCCCCGGCTCCCTGCTGACTGTTTCTCTGATGGAAATCGCTGAGGCAATGGTCAGATGGTCACACTGAAACGTCGAGTCTTATGATGATCACAATTCCTCAGTGGTAGCATCAGTAATGAATATTAGGTGCTTGCTGTTGTCCCCGTCTGCAACATTAAAACATGCCGTTGTTTCTTAGGTGCGGGACTCAGCTCAGTCCTTCCTGACAGTGCAGGTTCCTCTCTACGTGTCCTACATCTATGTGACAGCGCCGAGAGGCTGGGCCTCTCTGGAGCATCACACCGAGATGGAGTTCTCCTTCTTCTATGACACTGTGCTCTGGAGGACAGGTCAGAGATCAGCAAAGACTCCGTCCAACTCTCTTCTGGTCTTTTTGGTCTGATTGTATCAGTCGACCTCAGTCCTTTTTCCTCTTTGTTTTCCTGGTGCGTGCGTGCGTGCGTGCGTGCGTGCGTGCGTGCGTGCGTGTGTGTGTGTTCAATGATCCGTGAGAGAAGTTACATAAAATTTGGCAACGCTTTTTTTTTTCAAACCAAGTTTGTTTTGTTTTTGAAGTGTATCACTGAGGTGTGTGTGTGTCCTGTTGTTGTGTGTGCAGGTATCCAGACTGACAGCGTTCTCTCTGCCAGGCTGCAGATCATCAGGATTTACATCCGGGAAGATGGTCGACTGGTGATCGAGTTCAAGACTCACGCCAAATTCCGAGGTCCGGTGTGTGTCCGTGTGTTTCTGTGCCATGTTTCTCTCTTTCATCCAGAGCTGTGAAGAAAAGCATGAAGGAGCTCAACACTCTGTCTTCGTGCATCTCTGTGTGAAACAAGATGGAGAGCCACAGCAGAGAGATCTAAAATACACCTTTATTTCATCTCTATGTAAAGAAAGTAACCGTTGATGAAACCTTGCCTACAGGTCAGTTTGTCCCTGAACACCACACGCTGCCGGGTCACAAGTCCCGCCTGATGGCCCCTGATCACCTGGGAGGCATTGAGTTTGACATGCAGCTGCTGTGGAGCGCTCAGACCTTCGACTCACCATACCAGCTGTGGAGGGCTACCAGCTCCTACAGCAGGTCTGACACTGCAGCCCTTTGGTTTTGTGCTCTACACTACAAGTCAACACCGTCTTTTGACCACCTCTTGTGATTTGCTTCTGTAGTATTTGTAAGATTGGGAGGCTCCTTCCTCAGTTGTTTGACAGAATAACAAACAGGCAGCTGGATCGACTGCATGAAGAGGCCAGTGTTGTATTCGCTGATGTTTTTCACAGCAGACAGAATCATCTCAGGTGTCAGAGTTTAATCCCATGTAAATGTACAGTTCGTACGTCACTTTGATGGATTTTCTGGGGGGGATGAGGAAGGACTGCAGCAACTGCTTGTCATCATTTGTCATTGGCTTCTGTTGTGAAAAAATACAGGATGTGTTTCACCACCCTTTATAGTTGAGACTGATTTTGTGTGTGTGCGTGTGTGTGTGTCATATCTTGCCCTCAGAAAAGACTATTCTGGAGAGTACACTATGTTCTTGATCCCATGCACCGTGCAGCCCACCCAGCCATGGATCGACCCTGCCGACAAGCCTCTCTCCTGCACAGCTCATGCTCCTGAGAAGTACGCCACACACAGTCACACACAGTCACACACAGTCACACACAGTCGTGCATCAGGTCATCCCAACAGGCTGATGAACCTTG
>JAUESF010000012.1:220008-231966 GCA_032274765.1 Malacoctenus tetranemus | reverse complement strand
CCCCCCCCCCCCCCCCCCCCCCCCCGAAGTCCAATCACATATTTATTCAGAACATACAGCTGTCATTTCTGTTCGCTGGAATATTGAGAGCGAAGGGTTAAATTGATCAAAGACCCCAGTCGTCAAATGACAATTAGCGTGTCATATTTAAAAAAGGAGAAAATGATCTTTCCAGCATTCACTTACAAAAAATTGACAGGTTGAACAAGAGCAAAGCCTTGAAATGAGCTGATGTTTTGCTTTCACTTCGCACGCGTCTTCTGCACAGCACAGAAAAACCTCACAAACTGAAAACAGGCTTGAGTCCAGTCCTCCTCCCGGAACATTGCTCCATAGCCGTTTCTTTCTTCCTTCAAATGTCGGCCGCGGACGCTGCAGCTGAAGTTGTTGCCGCTATGATGCAGGGGTGTCACATTCATTGTTTTAGTGCTGGGGATGCATGCAGCCACATTCGATTTCAGGTGAAGTGACACCGTGTTTATCTGTCGAATGGCTACTTTAACTTCTGTTTCAGAGCAAAGATCTACAATTACATTTGATCTTCTTTTAACAAACCTCCACACTCATCACTTGACATGAGGTAACCAGCTTAAAAAAGTGTTTTGTTTGACAGTTTCCTGCTATCTGCTGCTCAGTGTTCCAACTGCATTTTGGCCCCCTACTTAAATCACGAAAGCACAAATTAGCAACGGAAGTTTGTTGTAATTTTCGCTGGATTAAACCCCTGGGTGGGCCGGATTTGGCCTGCGGGGCAAGCGTTCAGCACCCCTGCTGTATTGTGTCAGAGTGTTTGGGCTCCACTGGAGGAACAAAGGTGCGGCCTGACTTTGTGCAGCTCAGAGGACATTATTTTTTTAAAAAGCCGGAAACAAAGACCCTGATTACTCGGCCATTCTCCCCTACAAATGTACATTTGTGTCTGTTCCCAAGCAAAGTTCCCACCTTTTTCGTGGCCCGCCAATTTGACAGACAATTGGGACTCAATCCTCTGATCACTGTCATTGGCTTGTTTTTATTGTAATATCAAAGGAGGATAAATGACAGAAAGAGACAAGATGAGATTTGACAAGGTGGACAAGATCAAATGAGGTCTCACGGCTTCATTTGGAGGAGAAGATAATGTGAAGTCAATGGAATTACTGTGGCGTGCGTAAAGGCACCGTCTCGACACAAACAAAGGTCAAACATGGGATTTGGTTGGAGCTGTTCCATGGTTGGCACTTCCATCTCTCTTTGAGAGGAACTTGGTGTGGCTCTTTCTGCGTGGGGACTGCATGTTCTCTCCGTGTGTCTCCTGGTTGTCTTCCTGTTCTCTAGTTCCTCCTTGGATCCAGAAAAATACTTGGAATTATCCAGATTAGGTCGATGGGGTCGACTGGAATAGGGGATGGATGGATGGATGGATGGATGGATGGATGGATGGACTTTCAATAGATTGGATTTGAATACAGTGAACCATCGTTGTATCGCAGTTCACCTTCTGCGGCTTCGGTGTTTCACGGATTTTTCTTAGTGCAGTTTTTCATGCATTTTTTTTTTTACAGTGTATCAACGTGCATTGTGTCTTGCATTCCGATTGGCTAAGGGACTGTAGGCCATTGTCAGTCAGTCTCCTCCGTCCCTCGTGTCCGTCCGGTACAGAATGCGTTTGGCTCGGCAAATTTACGTTTGCCAATTTTTCTCCACGACAAAACCCACAATGTGGACAAAGGCAGCTGTGGACCAAAAGACAGGAAGACGCTTGCTATCGCAGAAAAAGTTCAATTTCTGGACATGCTAAAGGAAGCTAGAAGCTACGTGGCTGTCGGGCGCTATTACAGAACACAGCACTGTATAGTAATTATAAACAAAGATGACTACTTCACGGGTTTCGCCTATGCCGGGTTTTTTTTTTTTGGAACGCAACCCCCGCGACGAACGAGGATTTACTCTATTCATGATAGAGCCGTTGATGACTTCTGTCTTACTGGTGATTCTTTACTGGTGTGAATGTTTTCACATGTGTGTTCTTTGACACATGACCGAGCAGGTTCCTGAGGCTGTTATTGGTAAGTTACTTTTATCAGCATTGCTGCTGTGCATGGTCAACGCACCGATCTGCTAATCTCATGTTCCACTCATTTTAGAGTCATCCTCGACATCGTTGAGAGCAAAAGTGAGCATATCCAATGTGGGTGAGAGACAAATATCATTTAAGCGAGGTGGTGTCCTGACACGTTGGCTGCAGTGTAACAATGGACCCCACAAAATGCAGGTATTACTTTTTTCATGCTCCCTGGTCCCATCCTGCCAATGATCCTGTATGAAAAGGCCACAGAAGAACTGTTTTTCCCCTTTAATCTCAGAAAGTGTCCCCCGTCTATATGCTCTCTTGAATATAATGTGTGCTGGCCGGCCACACTATTCAGCTTGCTTTTGTATAGAAAATCAAGTGATTCCATTGGGGCTACGAGGTGAATAGAGCTAATAAAAGCCGTGTCACTTGCTTGTTTTGGGCTCTGTGCAGAGTTTGACCGGACACTATCTCAGACATCCCCCTACTCGCCTGGTGGGCTTTAGGGAGTGAGGCGCCAGAGGGTGAGTCCCTTTGCTCATTTCCCATCCCGATTCAATGTGGTCTCATCCAGAGGGGCAGCAATTGTTTCCCTCAGGCCTGCCCAAGGTACAGTGCTGCTTTTGTTCCATCTCTCCATCAGCCCTGAATGCAGTCCAGGAGCCAGACAAACCTGTGGGCTGTGTTATCAGGAGTCTTTGTCCAGGTTTTCAGCCTCCCCTTCCCAGATCCCCCCATGCGTACAAACAGGGGCAGAGCCACCACTGCGGGCCAGGAGTCGCTCCCTGGCTTTCCCTCACTTACTCTGTGGATTATTCAACTAGCGGTTTCAATCTCTCGGGGATGTCAGTGAGCCCGATGTCGGAGTTAATGTGAGCACTTTGGACGCTGTTAAGTTGATCAGGACATTGGCTCTGTTTTAAAATTTAAATCGGCCCTCAACTGTGACACGGTACTTTTCCCCATGCTGTACCCAGTCAAACTGTCCTGCTGTAGCCATGACGACTCCTGCATTTTAATGTAGCTGCCTGCAAGCTGTGTTAGCACGCGTAAGATAAGCAACGGCAAGTGCAAAGTGATTCATTTAGTCGGAAAAGCACAACAGTAACAGCAGCCATGTTGTTCACTTTTATTGAGCAAAAATGTTGCTGGTTTGTGGACTAAATCTGATTGGTAACTAATGTTTTGGGGGGCGGCGCTATGACTTTGTATTGGTCATTGTAGAGATTTTCTTGTGAACACTCTTCTGACTCCAGTTATTAACTGAAGCTTGTGATATTACACATGGAACATTGGGACTGTTTAAACCTGTGACTTCAGTTGAGTTTAGCTCGAGTCAAACCGGGTCGAGTTGCATCTTCATTCAAAGTTCCTCACATCGGCACTTTGACATGGAGAGTCATCAGAACCACGAGTGTCTGATGGAACGCATGTACCTCAACAGCACGTCACAGACAAACGTATTGGAGTCGAAGTGGCCTGGCCATCGGTCTTTTGGGAACCTTTACGCGACTGAACCCCAGCGACATCCCCACTGGGCGCGCTGTTGTGACAGCTGGCCGCCCTGAAACTCCACCCCTGAAATACCAATATTTTCTTCAGTGGATTGAACAAATTATCGCATTTTTAAACACCTTCTTGTGAACCCACATTCACGTGCAATTCAATCACATTCAGTGGTCTACTAAAAGCAGCTGCATTGGTCTGGCTTTGACCCTGTTGGTTTAGAACATGGCTGCCATTGATTTTAATATTCTTTTCAGGGAGTCAGGCCGATGAGAATGTCGAGGTTCGGTCCCATTTGGTAATCAGGAGCTCTTCCTCCCAATGTACCTGCTGGGTATTAGAGAGCCTGCAGCCGCCACACAGATAACATCTACGAAACCAAGGCAACGCAAAGCCACAGTTGCCTGATGAGAAGCAAGTGCACCCAGTAAAAAGCCCCACCAGACCAGTCTTGCGCAGATGCTTCTTCTTTTATTAACAAAGTGCTGCATCTCAGGGAGCGAGCCATGCGCTAGCACTATACAGGCTTTGTGCTGAACGCGAACTTGGAGACAGAGCAGATTATTGTCGTTCTCACCTGGAGGTGCCAGAGTTCCTCTGACTAGAACCTCTCCTGTATTTATCCTTTGATATATCTGATCCAGAACATCATAGGATAATCCAGTCTTCTTTGTTCACCACTTTCCAAATTTGATCCTTAACTTCATGACTGACCAGTTTGATAGCAGTCCTTTCTTTTCATTTGTTGCCCAAAACCTGATGATATGATTATTCATCATTGGATCCTGTATGTGCAGGGCACTCGTGTCATCTGCACTTACACACCGTCACACCATCACAAAAGCTGCACGTGAACTGTTTAGTTCAAACTAGCTGGATTGTTTGTCTTGTCTTTCACCTGTGAAGTACAACTGCAGTGCATTTCTGAAGGAATTGGGGCCACAGGACACTTCGTCCTTCGCCGTGATCCGTCCCAAACGAGCTGGTTTTCTGTTTTTTTCTTGGCACGGAGTGGATGAGACAACGATTCATGAGGAGAGATGTTGATGCTGCCTCCCAATGCTCTGTTTCTCCAAACACTAATGAATCCATGGGGGGAGGGGGTGGTCTGCCAGATGAAACACAGCTGCTTTCAGACTGATCCCAAAATGTTTTTCCCCTGAACACGCTCACTGGTTTGGAGTTGAGACGTCTCTCTTGAATGCAAACCTGAGTTGGAATCCTGGCTGCGTTCAGGCATCAGCAAAACCACCAACTCCACAGTACACGTAACAATTTGCGACAGCGATCCCCCGTAAAAACAAAAAGATGCGTCCAGAAAATACATCGTGTTGGGTGCTCCCATCTGTTCTCAGACAGTATTACCGAAACGCATGACAAACCCGGGCTGCCTCTCGGAAAAGCTTTGGAAACACCTAATTCTACTTGAACCCTGCTTGGCTGATACCCAGAGCAGATAGTTGCTATAAAAGTTTAAACAGGGATGCACCTTAATCATGATCGCGGCGAGCCAGCAGGTTGGGCCCGCCATAATGCTGGCTGACTCAGCGGGAATCATTAGCATCACCTGCATTTAATGGGGCTGGAAAAAGAAATTAATGTTTCAAGAACTTGCGATGTGGAAAATAAGGATTAACAACCGACGCATGGAAAATCACGCCGAATTCTTGGCTTCAGTATTTACCACAACGGGAGGGTTGGTGTGGTTCACAGTCCTCTAAATCAGAGTCCAAGATATGTCCTGCTCCTAATATTTATGCAGCTACGTACAGCCAAACTCCCACCTAGTGTGTGAGTGCTTCTGAATTCGGTGCGCAGCTCCTTGAAATGCTCGCTGCGGTCTTCCTTTCAGATCCTGGTCCGATTAGTGGCGCACGGCAGAAGCTGCGCGGGGCACACAATCATCACTGGTAATCAATTAATGATTTTCTTTAACAGCGGCTGTCGTCTAATCTTACCACCTATTCACACAAGACAAAATTAATGTACGATGCCGATGCATATTTAATGGCTCACTTCCTCTCTGGGGGGGGGGCGGCGGGGCGGGACGTGGGTCTGAAGACGCTCCGGTTGAATGTGTGTTCTGCGCCAGGTCTCTGTGAGTCATATGAGGACTGAAGGATGACGTGAGGACGTCTGTGTGAGATTGCAAGCACACATGGAAGCTCACCTGGATCCTCAGCCTGAGAAACAGTGTGAATAGTAAGTTCTGAAAAGACTTTGTTGTGGGCAAAAAACCATAAACAACACATAAAGGCACTGCCAGAGTTTTCATTGAATGCATGATTATTTTTTTTACACCACCTTTGTATGTTTACACCACCTCAGCTTGTTTTGATGTTGGTGGGCTTTTATTGTAAAATCTGAATTGATAGCATGGAGGTGTAAAAGGGATGGATGTTGTTCCACCTGTATACCGAGGTTGAAGGTGTAACAGAGGCAAAACAGGACCTGTGTTAGCTGGTGTGCTGTCTCTCTCAAACACGCACGCACGCACGCACGCACGCACGCACGCACGCACGCACGCACGCACGCACGCACGCACGCACACACACACTGAACTGAACTGTCCTCAGAAAGGCTTTTTTGTCCTGGTGAGGCAGAGGACTAAAATGAAGCAGGATAAAGCAGGACAACTGAAAGAAAAAAGTCTTTATTTAAACAAGACCTGAACTAAAATGCTTCAGCGGAGGATTGTTGTGACAAACACCCGAGTTCCCAAGAGACCCAGCTGAGACCGTAAACAAAAGATCAGAAGACGCCACAAAAAACTGGCAAAACAGGGCACAAGGTCTTTCCACGCGTGGAGCAGGAAGCCATTTGGACAATCATCGCTTCATCAAAGAACAAGAGGAGACACACAAGCTGAACACTGACTCCAGGGAGTGGAACAGGTGGAGTCAGTCGTTCACTGACGGCACAGGAAGGGACGAGGTACCCGACACGGGCAGAGAAGGGTGCTCCACGAGCTCCCTGAGCAGAAAAGTGTTGGCTCCAAGGAACTTTTCACCTGTAAACAGTTGACGGTGGTGCAATTTTACAATCACTCGACATTATGTGCGTCCCCTCCCCTGCAGCCGCCCACGCTCTGCAAAGCCGTCCCCTCCATGCCTGCAGCTACCTGCTGCAGGCCGCCTGTGGTAAATGCAGAAAACCAAACGTGACTTCCATCTGATTCAGCAGAAAGGAGCCCCACCCCCACCCCACCATCACCACCACCACCACCACCACCACCACCACCACACCTCGCTTCGTGTGAATGTGCAAAACAAGGCAGAGTGGCAGCGCTGCAAAACAAATCAGGTATGGCTTTATAGCACTCCAAGTGATGTGCGGCGCGCTAACCTTCATCCTCCTCTACTATCACAGCCGCTCTCTGGGTGAAAACGATAACGCACTTGGCTTTGAAGCACTCAGACGAGCACAACACCTGAGAGTTTTGACCTTCCTTGTTTTGATAGGCTGGATTTGCGTGCTCAGGGTCGCCACTGAAATTGGCACAACATTGGAAACCAAAACAAGCTTGACTGGAAAATCATTGAAAAGCCTCTTACCCGGTATGCATATCCCACCCGGAAATTGATTCTGTGCCCCCCTCCCCCGTTCTCCACCACCATCTTTGTAAATGACAGAGCACAGGTCGCTTCCAGGTAGGAATCCCCCTCCCCAGAAAAAACATTGTTAACATGCAGAGTGAAAACTAATGTCATGTGAGCATAACCACCAGGTGAAGGATTTTTAGTGAGTTGTGTGTTGTATCTGTGGCACACATACAAGCTGCTTCCATCGGTTAGGACGGTGTGATGATACTGGCACAAAGAACCCACTTCTGAATTTAAAAGTCCTTTTAACCTTTTTTTCTTCTGAACTCTTATTGGAGTGTGTAAAATAAATATGTACTGAGTTGAAAGTCAAAATGAGAGTTAAAAATTTTAAGCAAAAAACAAACATATTTCCTTCATTTAGTTTCTTTCACGCTTGAAGTGAAACAGCAGATCAGGAGTTTTTGGAAGATGAAAACTCACTGATTGGCTGCAAGGAAACATGATCAATTCAAGAAAGCAGTGGGAGGTTGGGGGGGGGGGGCGACCTCCATATTGCACACAGCTTTCTCCTGTTAGCCTGTTAGACTTTCATACGATCGCTGAAACACATTATCCAACCGATTCAGCCAATGATGAAGGGCCTTTCCCAAAAATGCTGAATTTATTTCATTTCATTAAATTTAATTTCCATTAGTTTATGTTTATATGTATTGTCTTTATTTAAAATTGCAGGTTAATTATTATAAAGGATTGATAAATGCTGACAAAATGTTGTCATTCATTTTCAATGTGAACAATAAGCAGTTAATGTAACTTGTTCTCTTTCTTTCTTAAAAAATCTGTTGACAATAAAATAAAATTTAATGAAGTCAAAACAAAATAGTTAATATCAGAAGCAATAGCGACTGAGGTGAACCAAAGCAGCTTAATCAGACTGAGTGTAGTTCAATGAAAATTGTGAAAATCAAACACACCCATTTAAAATAGTGCTCCCAGTGAAAGACAGCAAGAGAGAACAGCAGAAATGCATGTTTTGACTTAGCCAAAAAAAAGTGATTTCATTGGTGAGGAAAAATATGTACAGCACTTGAGTTTTGTATTTTGCGAACACAAAAATCATGAATACAATTTTTGCAAGTTTTGAGATCCATCCCCGAAAATATACATGAGAGATGAGGAAAAAAACCCCAAAACAAAACATCGAAGCCACAGGACTCGATCTCAGACTGCACCGCGGTTGATGTCACATGACCTGTTCTCTCTGAACGTGGAAGTACATCCGTATCTGAGAATATCTTGGAAGAAAGGAATCAGAAGAACTGGAACGAGGCGTCGGTGACAAGTGTGCAACAGGTAGGGACTTTTTGACGGGGCTCACAGACGAGGGCTCCCCTTCATTATGCGCGACGTGGCCGGGAACGGCGCTCAATGGAAGACCTCATTGGATGATTGTAGGGATAAGGCCAAGGCTCTTGGAGAGCCACTTCCCTCTGGCTCTTGAGTTGGACGCAAGCTCCTGCTCTTGAGTGATGAATGGGCTCCTCGACCAACAGATCTGTAACGAGCCATTCGCAGCCATGACAACTGGAATCTGCAAAGGTCAGGGGTGAGAGAGAGAGAGGGAAGCTGTAGCATCCATTCACACAGACACACACATATTCTAACATAACACATTTCAAATACATTCATTGAGCTTCGATGGGAAAAGGTGACCCATTAAATGTACATTTTTACAGGCAGTGAAGTATATAACTACGTGTTACGAGGATTTCTCTTAAACAGCTGCAGCTTTGCGTCCGTATTCACACTCTCGTCATTAGTCACGTGTGGTGAGGTTCATGACAGATGAGTGTATGAACCCAAAAAGAGCAACTTCATTTGTCATTTCATTGCCAGTTTGCAGCACCCAGTGAAAACAGAGGGGAGAGTGAAGCTTCCCTCACCTGTAAATGAAATCTGTTTATTTTTTACATGATGAGGGAGAGGTACTGACTGCCTCAGTGACTGCTGTTCACACCGATTGAATACGTAACTTTATCAGTCCAAAGTAAGGACTCATAAAACACCAAACTGTTGGTGTAGACCCGGCATGAGTTTGTGGATGGATCTACGGACGCGTCAGTCGGTTTTCAGGTGAGGTTCATTGGTGAACATCTGTGCTGCACGGTCGAGTATTCTCTCTGTGTTAAATACCCATGTCCGTGTGTGTTGTCAATGTCTGCATTTGTTGAGCACTCGTCAAAACCTCACCGAAGCCCATCGCAATCTGATGGGATGCTCGTACAATGTAGCGTTGTCTGGAATCTGAGTAGGCTGAAGGCTCCGACACTTGCTCATTCCAGCCATCCCAGCCTTCTGCTGAACTGGAACCAAGAGAGATAGTGGATCCCTCTGTACCTACTGAAGTAAAGGTTAATGTGTCTGTATGAAGATGTGTGATATCAGAGATGCCAGCAATACTCGTGTTATTTGAAGTGATTATTTCGATTTTTTCCCCCCAATTGTTTTCTTGTCATTTATCTTTCTTTATTGATTCATGATTCACAAACAAATGACATATTTTGCTTTGATCAGCCATCTTGAATGAGAACCGCTCACTTTCAGCGAGACAAGAAATGATCACAAGGCTTTATTTTATCCCCCCCCCCCCAAAAAAAAACCCTCCTTTCTGTGGCTTTTTCCCTTCTGGTTTAAAGGAGAGAGGACAACAAACAGGGCCTGTATTTTTCTCTCAGTTATGGGCCTGCCCCCTTGTGACTGCAGAGCGGTGGGTGGTGGTTGCCTGTTTGTCAAAGGCCTACTAGCCTTGTCCATTTTGACATTCACATGGGAACAGTAATGATCCTAAAAGCTGCAATTAAGCTGACTGTCGCGTTCTGGGGAAGCGCCTGGTGCCGGCGCTGTGCTGCACCTATTATTCCCAGTGGGAATACTCCCTAAAGAACAGCATTTTTCTCTCTTCTTTGCTCCCCCCCCTCTCCTCCCACGGTTCGCATAACTTCTATCTCTATTTTTTGAAAATGTTTCAAAATATAAATGCACACCATCACAGTTTTATCTATGGATGCTTTTTATTTGTAGATATGTAGAAATCAATGACATCTTTCACAGAATGAACTGTGCAAGACAAGACATCAGTGCTTATTCTGAAGTAATCCCATTACATTGTAATCTTCATAAATGTGTTTATGAAATAAAGCTTTTTTTTCCAGATAAGGATTAAACACACATTCTGTGTCGTGCATATCTTCACTTCCAGTCGGTCCAGTTATTGCCTGATATCAGCTACCTTGCAGGGGGCCCAGACTGCATTGTGTCCCACTGAAGCGGTTGCTGTGCTGCCTGCAGCCGAAACGTCGGCCTGGCTGCTGATTGGACGCGCGGATCAATATTTTAGGCACGTCAGGTCACTCTGTTTCTCAACTTGACATCAGAGCCTGGCAAACTGTCTGATCACCGACGGAGTCTGCGCTGGACCAAGAAAGACTCATATTAGAATGACTCGCAATTTACACTGAGTGAAATAACCGTAAAAATGTGTTTTTTCTCTCCCCTGCATCGATTCTCAGTTTAACAGGAGTAATAGAACATTATGACATGAATTTTCATGCTTTATTTCTGAGCATGCCTTGTTCTTTGAAAAGCATTTTTCTAGGGAAACAGCATTTCTCTAAATAGAAGAATAAAAAAAAGCAAATGGAGAATAAGTTGAAGTTAAAAATCAATTTCAACAAAACCTTTTTGTCAGAGCTGAATGTTGTGAAACGAGCTGTGTGTGTGAAGCAGGTGGCGTGAAGGCTTGTATAAGTTGGGTGCTGAAGTGACAGCCTCAGTCACATTATCTGTCTCCAGGCATTTAAACATGATTGTAAAATAGAAGCAGGAGGAGAGACTTGTTCTTCAAAGTGAAGTCTCTTGCAGTTGGTCTCACTAAGTGTCCACGGCGATGCCCTGGACAGGTCGCCGGGCTTTCCCCTTTTCATCTCATTGTACAGCTTGCAAGCTGAATCTGGCTGAGTGCTTCTCGTGCTGCCTGACTGACACAGAGGAGCAGTGTTGCTGGTCGGATGCTGACCTGGTCGTCCAAATGTTATGCATATTTTTACACGTTCAACTTTATCTCAAAGAAACACAAAAGCTTTGAAATCTCCTCTCGACTGACCCGGTTTCTCTACTTTGTTTGCTCCTGTTGGGTTTTTTGGGGGTTGTTGTTTATTTAAACTTCAGCTTTCAACCATCCACCAGATCCACACAACTCATTTTTCACAGTGTGTATATTGTCGTGTAACAATACAGGTCCAAAGTCTGCAACCAGGCGCTGGACATGTTGCTGTTGAGCTGCACCACTGCACCTGGTGACTCAAGTGACTCCTCAGGAACCCTTCCTGTTGCAAATATCATCCTGTTTATATGTTGAGTCTGATATCAATGTATAATGTGAATATAACCTGCACATAATTGGACATTACAGATTTAGGGAGAGAGGGGGGGGAGTAATTTTCTCTTCTATAATGGCATAAACCAGAATTTACATTCGACAAACTTGATTCCAGAGAGTTTGTGAACCACGCCAGTCAATGTCTATCTGTGTTCCTCTGTGTTTGACAAATAGCTCTCCAAAGATGTGTCCGTAATCCAATGAATGCAGCGTATTTTCAGACGTCTATAATAACCACTTGGACATTGCTTTACTGTAAGCCGTTACCATGCTGGAAAATGTACCATCAGGGGCTAAACAGGCACAACAGAAGCTCATTGATTGGTTATTGGCTAAGTTGATACAGTAAAGTACCACGGTAATGACGCATGGCAGGCTGGGAAAAGCAAAGCCCCGGCGGTGTGGGAGGGGATGGG
>JAUESF010000012.1:125216-144030 GCA_032274765.1 Malacoctenus tetranemus | reverse complement strand
AAAAAAACAGTGGTCACTGTTTTCTGCAGGAACCATCCCCACTGGAGTCCCCATGTCTCACACCATTTCGTGCTGCGTTCCAGTCGGTCCTTCCATGAAGGTGTGCTGTTGGAGCAATCACACTGAGACGTCCATCGGAAATATCCGAGGAGACTGTCAGAAGTTTATCTGCGAGGTTGTCTTTGCTTGCACGGCCATGATGACGCCAGTCTGTGGGGCGGACCAGAAGGGCAACGTGAGGCCGCTGTTTTGGAGCACAGGCAGTGGTTTTACCACAATAAAACCCATTTCACACGAAGGATTTGAGTCACAGACGTACAGCAAATACGACAAGCGATTCACACAGGCTGGTTAAGGAAGCACTGCTTGAGGTTTCTCCAAGCGATTTGGCTCCTGTAACAAAAGAGGGGGACCAATCAGGGGTGACAAGTGGAGCAGCCAGGTGGCTTCAGTGGGAGGAGGGAAAAAATGGGCGATTTAAGGTCCGAGTGAAATTTTTGTTGATTTCTTTGTAAGGCCGAACAGCTCCTGCACCTCCCCGTCTCCCCAGGTAGAACAGTACTGTGTTCTGTAAAAGCGTCCCACAGTCACGAAGCTTCTACCTTCCTTTAGCAGGTCCAGAAGTCTATCTGTTTGTTCCTGCCTTTTGGGCGTGTCCACAGCTGCCTTTGTCGGTGCAGAACAACACCAACATTGTGGGTTTTGTTGTGGAGAAAACTGGCAAAAAACACAAGTTTGCCGAGCCGAACACATTCTGTACCGGACAGAGACAAAGCATGGAGGAGATTGATTGACACTGGCCTGCAGTCGGTTAGCCAATCAGGACGCAGAACACGATGCGCGTTCATGCACTGTAAAATAAAACTATAAAAAAACTGCATTTAAAAAAATCCGCAAAAGGTGAACCGCGATGTGGTGAGGATTCACTGTGCATGAGTTAATCGTCACAGTCACTGTCTTCTCCAGACGGCGGGGGAGGACGGACCCGTTCACACAGTTCAGGCTCGCCTCGTCCCACTTCTCAGACTGCCTTTTAAGGTCAGTCCAAGAACTCCATCTCAAATTTGCCCTTAGTTCTTCAGTTTTGGGCGATTTCTTGTTGCAAATCTGCATCCAAAAGATTTGCATTGCTGCGTGTCTCTGCTAAATATGGCGACAGTGGATCCAGTGGGAAAGCCCACCGACCACCTCCTCCTCCTCTTCCTCTGCCTCCTTCTCCTCTACACCAACCCACCCCCCCCCCTTTCACCTACCCAGCTCCGGACCCTCGCTGAGGCAGCATGTGTAACATTTGACCCATGCAAGAGATTCATCACAACATTTCAATTAGCTGCCAGCATGTCTCCGATGCAGGTGGCGATCTGCGAGCCGCTCGACCTTGCAGCCAGGATTGTCTTAAGCTTTCCAATATTCTCCCGCGGTCTGACCCCCGCCATGGCGTTGGGAGTCAGCGTCCTGCCTCGTATTGTCGCTTACCAATGATCTATTACGAGCTTCCATAAAGAGATTGGAGGGCCACACAACGAGCCCCGGAAGGTCGGCATGATTTCCTGCCGGTTGGAGGACCCACATCCATCCTCCCGCATCAATCGCTCATTCATTCAATAAATCATCCTGTCATTTAATAGCTGTCTACATTTATTCATGTCCCACTGTTCAATCAAATCATAAAAACTTTATAAACATATAACCGCTGAAGCAAAGGTTGGACTTTGATTGCTCTGATGCAGCTCGAGGGTCACAGGGAAAATTAGTGTCTGCAAAATAATTAAAGAAATTGGAAATGATGCATAGATTGCATCATCTACTTTTTTAATAAAATATTCACCCTTTTTTCTCTGGTAGTATCACCTTGGTATCTTGTCACAGCAACTACAAACAATATATTCAACAATTATTCAATTGCAAAGAAGTTTGGATTTGGGCTTTTTTTTTCATCGAGTTGGGCAGGGTTAATGTTTTGGTTGAATGGTCAGATCTGGCAACCCCTCCTGGGTTATTATCTCACCAAACTGCAGCTGTTCTGTGGGTTCCTGATCTGCTGTGGTCCCCTGTGGATCAAACAAGAGGAAGCAGAGAGGATGGCAGAGGTTTGAAAAAACAGACAGGTGGTCCTGACGTTCTCGCTGATCCTTGTACGAAAAGAAAGACCCTGAACACAGTCGCCGTTCTGCATAACTTAAGAGTAAGAAAGTCCCAGACAAGCAAAGCTCGCAGCTTTGACCACTAAAACCCACCTCCATCCCCCATCTCTCCTGCCACCACCTCCTCTTATCGGGCTCCAGATCCAGGTAGTCAAAGGACTGTCCAAACAGTGTGTGGTGTAAGGTTTCCTCGGACCACAGCAGACGCGGGGAGGGGGGAGGCGGGGGATGGACCAGCTAATGCCCGACTGTTGTCCTCCAACTTCCCCTTGAAGCGACGACTCCATCCTCTTCAGTCATCGCAGCGGTGAGGACCTGTGGCTCCCCCGTCCGTCCCGCCCGAGGACGTATAAACAGCATCCTCGTCTCTCCCCGATTGTTGTCTTTATCAGGTGCTCAGCCCTTGATTGACGAGCAAGCCGTGGCCCGCTGATAGACGTTTCCTTTCGGGGACCAGAATAGTGAGGTCAGAGCTGTGTTATCAATAGCCACCGAGTCGCCACATTCTTGGGCTATCCGCGGCGCTGCAAGTGCCTTCTAAGGTGGGAAGTTTATCCAAGTTGTCGTGGCGGATAAGTAGGTCGGTGTGGTGGGCCTGTCGTCTGTGGATTCATGAATGTAAACCCTGAACTTCTTGCGATTTATAGTAAAAGGTTCTGATTTTTAAAAGTGTGTCTTGCCATCCTGTTTCTTGTCACTGTCCATTAGCCGTTCAGTCTCCAATTCAATTATTCCAGACAATCCTGCTTTTCTTGCCTTTTGACTGCAGTTTGATTGATATCCTCTGACGGAGAAAGTATAATATCATGCACGCTACACGCAGACAAAAGATCCCCTCCGGGCCCGGCTCTTCCACTCCTTTAACATGTCACACTCTCTTGATCTATACCCTTGATTACTATTGATTGTCTGAAAGATTTTATCATAAAATCAATAGTTTATGGAGGCTGTGATATACTACTGCTCGAAGCTCTCAAAGTTGTCATCCCTACGTGGCCTCAGGAAAGTGAACAAAAGACAAGGATGAAACATATCCCATTGATTTCCTCCATTGAACTCTTAGCGTAATGACAACACATGCAAATCTATCAGTCCGCATGGATTGCGTTTTGGAGCTTCAATTTAATCAGTGATCGGGTGGTGGGGTCTAAGGTGTGTATCTGTGGTCCCTCTACACACTGACATCACAAAGCGTGGACGATATCTATTTGGTGTTTTTTGCCTTCATGAATATACATTTTTCAGAGGTTTCTACCCAGCAAACAATTTGAAAGGTTTTGCCAGATTAATTTACGATATTCCACAACTGGAAAAGTTTGCATTGGTCCAAACGGGATGATAGAATTATGAAATTGTTCCTCTTTTGTTGCCAGTTTCTGCTTTTTTTTCTCCACAGTGTCGAATTTGATACGTCCTGTATTGTGTTTGAATGTGTTTGAAGACTTCCTCTCATGATCACATTTTCCTCTGCACATGCAGACACACAGTGAGCCATCCGGTCTTTCCATGGCACACAAAACCCTTATTGTATCTGCAGACAGGGTGTGGAGGGGTACTCTAGACCCTTTGTGCTGCATCACAGGTTTTCTTGTGAACGCTGTATGGACTGCAATTAAAAAACTGATCATTTTGATACTTCATGTGTTTATTGGTGCTATTTAGAGGACAACGCCTGTCCTTTTCAGTTGACTTCCGGTCAGGTCAGGACATGCCAGGTGGTGTTGGGTTGGGATGAGCCGCATCACTGGGATGTATCTGTGCTCTTTAAGCATCCTGTAGAGTTAAAGTGTCTCTATTTTCTGGGGTTGTTGCTTACTTTGGATGGTCTGCTTGGAGTGGGGAACTGCTTCAGGGTGTTTGAACTTTGTAAAAATGAGATGTCTGCTGAACAACGGATCTTTTGTCATGCTCGTAAACTCCAATCTGAATGCACAGCACATCAAAATCAAAGAAATCCAAACTTTGGCTAGAACAAGCGTTCCCGGCCATATGTAGGATGTCTATAATCTATTTATATCTATGCAGATAAATCAGCACATAGCAAAAAACATATGTCCACTGTAATGCCTCTCTTAATTTCATCAGGCCATTCAGCCCGCTTCAACAGGGTGACATCAGAAAGCAGAGAGTCTACCGATCGAGAGGACATCAAGGTCCTCACTGTACCGCCGAAACAAAGAGTGCTCTCACTGGCAGGTGGGTGGGCAGATGCAGTGTGGGTCACATGACTGATTAGGCATCCCACACAATATTAACCCACATACATTCTTTTTTTTAAGGTGAGATGAGTTGGAAACTGTCATATTTGAATAGGGTGATAAAAGGAAAGTGATATATATCCCCGATATAAAAATCACTTTTGCCATCTGGTGTCTGAGTTTAGTCAATATGGTGCCCAAAATGTGTCCAGAGGGCACAGCAGACACTCCCACCTGAATGGAACAGTCCAAACTCACCTCTCACATTGTTCAGGCTTATTGTTCAGGCTCACTGTTTTCACACAGACTCTTGCACAGGTGCACATCAGATGTCAGTGGTAAACAACGGGCCTGGTGATAAAGGGGTTAACAGCTGAAGGCGCTCCATGATTGGTGCAGATGCTCTTCGAGAACAGCAGCACTGGACCTTGTAGCAGCAAGTCAGCACAAAATAAATGGTGTTAACAAAGAGCATTTCACAGCAAAGATATCAAGGTTAGCGGTGCAGTTTACTCACTCAGAAAACAAGTGGAAGCCACCTGCCCCTGCAGTTGGAGGAGGGGGCTGTGGGGGTTGGGGGCAAGACAGCGGCGAGACATACTGCTCATTTTTCATTCAAGCACTGGGGGACTGTCCCTCTGTCACCCCTCGCAGACACTCACTGGTATTTATAAGACGAGTCCTCGTCTGATTCACTGCAGGAGTGTGAAGTATTACACCATGAATCAAAGGGAAACCAGACTCCTTTTGAATAGCACAAAAAACAGCAGCAGGGCCACCAGTGAGAACCAGCTGCAAATTACAGTAAATACACAGTATTTGTTGTCCCTTTAATAGTGGGACCTGTGTTCTAGAGTGGGCTGTTGCTGTGCCCTTATGCCACAAATGTTCCATACAACACTGACTGTTCAGTAAGTTTGGGCATGGTTAATCTCTGATTGATTCATCAGACTCAGTTACATCAGTAAGATTAACTAATTAAAAGCGATCAACTTCATGTTTGCACTTCTTGAAAGGATCCACAGCAGCCAAGCAAAGATGGATTCCCCAGACTGATGATGACAATGGAAACTGACGTGACCCGATGCGACTTGACCAGAAATCAGCCAGAGTGGACACACTTCATCCTCTAATTAGTACCAATGTGCGTGCGAAATTACCAGAAGGATCGGTTCAGAATTGTAGTCTGTAGAGCGTTTGCAAGAAAGCCAGTGGCGGTCAGTGTGAATGCAGTCTGGGACGCACTGCCATAAAAGCCCAACATGCTTCTGTCCCCACTGTTTACTCCTAAATCTTTACAGTATCCTTTATCTTGTCTCACTACGTGAACATGATGAACATCATGTTGTCACAGTAGCCATGTAAACATGATGGTGCTCTTCGTAAATGACGCTTGGCCCAGTGAGAGAGAAGTTCATGTTCAACATAAGGCTGTCAACTTTAACTCGTGTGATGAATTGACATTTTTCAACCTGTTGTTGTTTTTTTAACTCGGATTAATTACATGAAGCATTTTGAGCCCAGTGTTGATGGTTATCTGTGTGATTGAGTTGAATGTACAAATCAGAAGATTGAAACAATCTCATTGGGAGGTTGTGACAACATGATTCGACAATTCTATGGAAGACATTTTGGTCTAATCGTTCAAGTCATTTTAGGTCAGTTTGTTTGTCCAGAACAAAGAGCACGAGCTGCTGTCGAGCATTGTCTCATTTTGAAATGAACAACAAATACTCGACTTCAGTGGTGTTTTGTTTCAGCTGCTTTAATCTGTTTCTTTGTCCACTTACCGAACACGCTGCAACTGTGACTGAAGGAAAAAAACAAACTCAAATAAATCTTCCAATCGAATTACAGCACGAGTACAAAACCAGACTATCTGGACTGATCATGGGGCAGTCGGAAAAAACGTCGGCCTCTGATTGAGAAATGATGAAAGAAAGTGGGGACTTACAGTACATCAGCTCTTTGCAACTTATTTAATCACTAGGAGTGCTGGTGAAGGACTGACTTTGATTAAGACCACCTCACCGATCGATGAAGCCCTTGAACTTGCATCAAATGGCCGCTGGCCACTCTCAATATTACTGATAACTGCCCCCAGGGTAAGTGTGCGCGCGTACACACACACACACACACACACACACACACACACACACACACACACACACACACACACACACACACAGCCCCTTCCGCTTGCCTCACCTGAGTGATATCCTTCTGATGAATGGTTTCTCTTGACCTCGTCTTTCAGGATAAAACACGCGTTTGCAGAATATTCCAGAATAAAAATGGACACCGTTGCATGTAAAATGCCCTCTGCTGGCCTCGGCCAATGTCACACATAGGCTGCAGGTTGCCAAGATAAATACACCACCAAATGGCCACTGAGCCAGTGGCATTGCTCAGGAAAATAAAGGGGTGGGGTTCTTTTCCATTACTCTGACCCAACTGGAATGACTTGGCCTCTATATGAGGGGCTGCGGATTGAGTGGAGGTCAGGGTTATGAGGGGTGCATGGCGCTCTCATTCCTCTCCCCAGATGTGTGTCCAAAAAAACAAACAAGGGATTACTTTCATTGATTGAATGTAGATTGAACAAGTCCGGCAGCCAAAAAGATGCAGCGCGCTGTCAGAGGTGGCTCGCCCTCATCCTTGGTTAACGATGGATGACAGAATCAATCTGACTGCAGCCCGTCACCACGGCGATGCCGCGACTGTGTCCGTCAAACGCAGCCTTGGGGGAGAGAGCCAAGCATGGGAGCTTTATACTTTTAACAGTGAGTCGAGCAAAACGCAACTTTGAGCATTTTTGCTCTAAACAGACTACAGAAGGGTGGTCTCAGCAGGCTTTGGCCCCTTACTTCAGTGACAGTAAATCAAAGGTACAGTAACCAGGTACCTGAGCAACCATTGCTTTACTTTAGGTTGCCCTGTCTGTCAACTTCAGCAAAATAGAAAAGGAGTTATTTGTCCAATTACTGTCAATAGATCTCAGTAGGGTGGCCTGTCTATCCCATACAAATAGGGTGAGGAGCTCGGAGCAGAGCCACTTTACTCCTCCATGGAAGAGGAGTCAGCTGAGATGGCATCAGATTTCTCCTGGCCTCTATAGGGGAAAATCACCAACGTAGCGTGATAAAATGTTTTCTCATTAGAAATTCCTCCTGATAAAATCTATTTTGCATTTTTAGTCAGAATCTTTGAAATGTTGCTGGGGTAATTTGACTGAAATGGTCAGATCATCAATGTACAACTATAATCCAAAAGTCCAAATTACATTCTGAGCATTCACATACTGTACACAGACAAGTGTTTTCAACAAGGTCCACAATTAATACGTCAATGTGTTGTGTCTTTGTGTGGAGCTGTCACCCCTTTATAGCCTCTCTGCTCTGTACAATCAAAAGCTGCAGTTTCCACAGTTTCCTTTTAGACTGCACAGCAAGACTCACATAACACCATACGACACTCGAACTCCACACACACACACACACACACACACACACTCTGGCTCAGCTTCCCTGTCTCTCCGTCTCCTCTTTGTTCTAGCTGTGAATCCAATCTCAGCTCAATCAGCACAAGTGCTGGTGTTTCCTCCTCAGCTCTGTGCTCCTCCACACAGATGTTAAGCAAGAAGTAAAGGTCACGCAGGCATTCAAGTGTTACTGATCTGTTTCTCTTTTCCATCCAGTTATGGAGGCTGATTGAGGAAGGTGGGGAAGTGGCAGAGGAGGAGGGGCGTGGGGGGGGGGGGGTTATCAGATGATTTTCCGGCAGATAAAGCCACCCCGAGGTGTGGGCCGCAGCATAGGTGGATCTGATTAGACGGCCAACAGGTGAAACATGCTGGAGGGTGTTTAGACAACACCGGCATGGGATTCCGCTTTGAAAGATGAGCTGCGATCTCTGCAGACGAGGAGCGAAATGCCAAAGCTGCAGATTTGAATCTGTGACAGTGTCCTCCCGTCGGATAGTCATCACAGACTTTCAACGTTTGCAAAGGCCCGCCGATGATTCGCCCCGATAGAAGGATCAAGCAGGCTGAGATAAAAGTTGATATGTGTGAAATGCGTGTCGTGTTGGGGAGATAGGACGCCCATGAGGGCGGCGCATGAGTGCAGAGGCAGTTTATCCCAGGCAGCTGTGATTACTGCTCAAAGCATGCAGGGTCTCCAAACTATTCCCGTCGTCGACCTGATGTCGGGATTGTTCCTGGGACTGACCCAGCTTGAAGAGGGGTGGAGCTCAGGGTAGAGCTGATGCTTAAAACATTAAAAAGGAACTTGATGATGTAGGCCTGGCTGTCTCTTCCAGCTGAAGGGCTCCGGATAGGAGGCAATGGAAGAGACCAACTGGGACTGTGCTGCCCGGTTGGCCTGGAAACACTTTAGGATCCATCATGGAGGGCTGGATGAAGCGTCCTGGGGGAAGGAAGTCTGGGCGTCTCCGCTCAGCCTGGAGGAAAATATTTCAGAATACCCTCATTAGACAAACGTCTGTTAGACTAAATGTAAATGTTTTTACTTTTGATAGCTGTAAAAATGTTATCTCCAGGTTACAGTGTATTTAAGACTTTGCAAACATCATAATCTGACCAACGTCTGAACAAATTCTGCTGATAAGTAGCTCTATTGTCAAAAAGTATCGCATGTTGTGCTGATTGCGCTCCTCCAAGGAGCAAAAAAAGGAAGAAGCAAGTCCAGCCACGACGAGCCGAGCTCCAATCTGTCTGGATATTCCTCTGAAGGGCGTCCGCAAGGACAGCGTTAGCATGACAAAGAGCCGGGATCTAATGAGGTAATTCAAAGAGAGAAGATTCACCACAAAATAAGATAAAGTGCATTCGGGAGACAGCACGGACCATCTCAGATCACTTAACGGCGATATTTGAACTACTCGAGCGGCGCTGCTAAACAACATAATACTGGATTCTGTTGCAGCTCCTGCCGTATTAGCGTCTCGCTGTTGCAGAGCGGGAAGACACTTCGCAGCCGGCATCCAATGCGCTGTAATAGCCCGCCGAGTGCAAGGCAAGCGCAGGTGCACGGCCAAACTGCTTCGACAGTTTCACTATTGATTCACCACAATATACTTGAGTTACTTTTTAGAGCTCTTGAGTAGCGTCTGTGAGGCCGAATGATCACTAAATATCATTATACTCTGATTTCAGCAGGCCTTTCAGGTTATGGCTCTATTATTTCAATGAATGTGCCACTCAAGAAGATTGAAATGATGCATTCATGGCAGCAAAGTGGTTCAAAATGCAGATGCAATTGTCCTTATTAATGCTACGTATAACCTGTGCACACAGCTGGGGTGTAAATAGAAAAATAAATATTTGGAACTGTTTTCTTTGTCTTTATCTGGGAAATTGCTCGCTAAATTTACATAGAGAGAAATAATGATAAATATTTAAGTGTTGAATTTCATCACTTTTTATCTTTTTAACTTTGAAGGCAGCACAAAGCAGAAGAAAACCAAACGGGTTGTTTTAAAACGTAAAATAATGGAACTAAAATGAAATAGGACTGCCAGTTTGAGCACTGTTTCATTTGTTTCACCACCTGGTTCGTTTTTTAGCCAATGACACGACTGCTTGAAATGTCCCCATGAAAACAATGCGTCGGCTCAGTTTGGCGATACACATTTTCACACGTTCACCGCTGCCACGCAAGTTGCTCGCACATTATTGGGAGCAACTTGGGCTTCGGACTCGCGCTCAATGTCAGACGAGACGGGGTTGAACCACCAAACTTTGATTTGGACGACCCAAACTGATTTGCCCCAAACTGTGAGCCAGTGGTACGTGTGGTTTCACCGAGACGCCACAACGCAACTTCCAGAACGTCTTGGAGTCACATAAGTCAGCACACCTTCAGCAGTCTCGTGCATTTCGCAGCGCTGACGAGTCGGGACGGTTGCAGCGATAGTTGTGGAATTACATCGTATTAGTAAGATGGTTGTAATATTATGGCTGATGGGCGTCTGTGTATTTCAGATTGTTTTAAGTTTTGTGAAATGATTCGGGGGCTGTCTCATGTCACATGGGTTCAGCGTGATCCGTTCTGTTTTTTTTAACCACTTAACCTCCACACGGGTGAAGGTTTTTTGTGGCCATTTTTAATTCATGATCATTTTGGTGTTTGAGCCAAATGAAAATAATCCAAGAAATCTACTGTCAGGCTTCCGTCGGCTGCGCCACTGCGCCGGGGTTTTTAGGTGAGGGTCGGCCCACATTTGCACCACAATGCAGCCACGTTCCGAGCGCAGCTCACAGGGACGTGGACAAAGGCTATAACCTTGGCAGCCTCGCTCATAAGCCACATTCGCGGGCCACGCGGGCCCATAGTTTGCGGTAGATGGCCCCACATTGTCCGCGCCATTTACCCCCATGTTCAGAAGATAAAGCTGCTCCCGCTTTAATGGATGCTGCTGGGTTTTGTGTCACCATTCAGTCGCGAGTGAAAAGCCAGTGCCTGCTGAGGAACAATTCAGAGAAGAATGCGACATATCCAAATACCAGTTGCTTTCTGAGTGGCCCAAACAACAGGTGCTTTACACGCTCGCAATTCAGCACCTTCCCTTTTACAGAGCTTTCAGATTCAGGGTGGCTGGATTCACACGCGCATAGTTTGCAGAGAGTATAGTATTACACAAGTATGCGCCGCCGGATGCGGCGTCTCTCGGCAAAAACGAGAATCTGTGGAATTAGTCGCCCGAGCTGAGGAAGCCGTGCATTAGCTTATGGTGCATTATTGTGTGGGTACATTCAGTTTCAGTGGGAAACACATCAAAGTGGTTCTTATCTGTAGGACCCAGCAGAGCCGTCCATGATTCAGTGCCCTTGCCTGGAGTGGCTGTCTCTCTGTCTGCGTGATGCACTTGCAGGTGCTGTCAGTGAAACGGCTCCCGTCGCAACCAGCATCTGAAAAATCCACAAGCTGAGGCACAATGGTCGGAATACACCCCCCCCCCCCCCTTGAGTGTATGTGTGGTGCGCATGTTTGTGTGTGATCTTGATGGTCGGCTTGGCGGAGGGTGGCGGCGGTGGTGTTTGGGGGTGGGGGGTGGGGGGAGGGGGGCAGGAAAGAGGGAGGTGCACTTCAGTATCCATTGAAGCCCATCTCTGACATATTCCATGGCCTTGAAGTCTCTGTAGAGCGTGGCGGTGCTCTCCGGGCTTTGTTTACGGATCACGGCTTGTTTACTATGAAGCCCAGCGCCAACCCTGAAGAGATGTGGGCCCAAGATGTTTTATCTCTTGTCAGGGCTTGCTTCAATTAAATTAATGGAATCCATTCAGCTCTCCTCTTTCCCTTTCCCTTTCAGGGCCCGGCCACAGAGGAGAATACATTAAAAAGATCTTAGAGCCTTAAGATGGTACATCATGGTATTAGCCTCAGTCACACACCCCACCCCCCCACCCACACCCACCCACACACCCCCACCCCTACAGATTTCTTTTTTCTTTCCCAGCGTTAAATGAAATAATCAATCCAGCTCACCACGTATAGCAGCATGTCTGTATTTTGGAGCTAGAATGACAATATCAATATGTCTTAAGGTTCTTTTATACGTTTACTGACCGGTGATCAGCTGGAACGTCCTGCATCCTCCTGAATTCTGCTTCAAGTCCATACATTAATCATAAAATCATTTTAAGGCAACAATGAACAAGCTGGTCTTCCGACTGTCAGATAATTATGCCAATATTTTATGCTAAACAGCAATTAGCAACAAATTAAATGCTGAGCAAAGCAACAGCCAGTCAAGCAATGAGCACAAGTGTTTTTTTGTATTATTAGAACTCTCAATTGATGAACTCAGTTTTCATGTTGTTTGTCCACGCATTGTTGCCGTACTTGCATGCGCACTACAGAGCTCCCACTGATTTATGTCCATTCTATTTCAGCTTATCACAAATGAATTGATGTTAAACATCTCCTCCATGCAAAAGTTCTTTCATGATGAACATTATTCAAACTGCAACAATATCACCTTTCTCCGTATCCACTCATGAACAAACCCTGTGATGGACTGGCGGCCTGTCCAGGGTGTGCCCAGCCTTCGCCACGGGTCAGCGGGGATTTAGTCCAGCACTCCCCCATGACCCACTGATGGACAAGCAGATGACTGCACCAACTCAGTCAGAAGCTTTGTGGATTGACAAACGTGAGAGTTCGGCATTCCGGCCGTAACAGGGTGTGTTCAAGAGCTGCAGAAGTCCCCGAGTAAGTGGCATGAACATAAAGAGCAGCAATGATGTGTGCCTGTGCTCACACACCGAAACAGAGAACGGAGCGATCAGACAGAGGACCGGTACCTGTTGTGTGTATTGAAATCTGCCTCGTTCAATAACATGGTTTGAAGATTTCTCTGGTCTACTTGTTTGACACAGTCAGTGGTCAATGACAATCAAATGGATTTGAGGAATGAGGAGAGGAAAGCAGGTATTTACCACAGTCCTTATGATACGCTGTCCTAATCGCAGCGCTGGTCCACCTCAGCATTGACATGAAAATTACCGATCAGCTGTCAGTTGGGGGAAATTACCGGCCGAGCTCCTCTATTCTCCCATCCTCCCTCCGTGTTGATATTACACCCTTCAGGCGAGTAAATGCCCACGAGTCGGGGGGGGGGGAAAGCCTCAGACGCCACACACATTGAAATTAAGGATTATTATGCTGGGTGTTTGAAAAACGTGAGGCAGGATTGGGAGGCGATTTTCCGTGGAAACATGACAGAATAAATACTTTGATAGTTCCAACTGAGCCTGGCATCGGCTCCCGGCGACTGACACTGGATACACTCAGGGGTGCCAGACGTGTAATTCGTCTGTCATCATTATCAGAGTCATCTCTTCATTCAACAACACCAATTTGACTTGCAGCTTGCTGGGGGAGATTAATAAACGCTAAACAAACCAGCATTGGCGGATATCATGCCCCCGTCTGTCAGAGCGTGACAGCCAGGCGCAGAGCCTCCCGGCGTCTCCGTGCATGCTTGCCGACGATTAAGGTGCACTTCATTACAACGAGCCGCTCACCTGCTGGAGGACAAGTCTCCGTGAACGGGACTTTTCTCACTCACTGTTCGGGTTTGGATGAAGCCGGTTTTTCGGTGTAACGGTTCTCCGACGTGGCCACGTTCACTCAGAGACACTAATGAAGGTCTCCTCACTTTGTGTCTGCCACAAGCCAGTTTTTGTCCCAAGTTGTGTTTCTATCACATGCGTGATACAAAGCAGGCAGAGGAAGACCTGAAAAACCGCTCCTCATCAAGGCTTTGGCCATTAACTTACATGTCATGTGCATCCTACAGCAGCAAACACTCTCTCCTCTCTCGTGCTGAGGATAACATTTCCTGGACGTCCCTGACCTTCTAGTCTCTGACCTGCACTTCCTGAAGCCCACCAATCAGGAGCCAGCTGTGTTTTACTTTCTCAACTCTCCTCTTTTCTCTCGTCTGTCAGTGATGGAGGTAGATTTGAGCCACCGCCGTTGGAGCTTGTTGGTGAAATCACGCTTTCTCCTTCACCGTTTCAAATGTGGGAACTGTTGGATTGTTGCATTCCTCTGGAGGTCACTGCAAGGGGTTGAACTTATTGTGTCGGGTGACCTGAAGCGACGGTCTGGTATTTGTGGATGTAAATAGAAAGGCATGAAATTGAACTGTAGTGAATTGAACATAAGAGGTTGAAAGACGGGATGTGTTTGATGGATCAGACCGAGCGCACACTGAGGCCACCAGGGGCAACCTCTTCTTCTGTACCTTCAGAGAAACACATGACATAAGGATAAGTCCTGTGTGAGGCCTGAATCAGGTGATATGATACATGTTCCAGCACTCTTTGAATTCAAATGAAGCATTGGGATTACTGTGAGAAACGCCATTGAAACTCAGCACTAAACATTCAACAGGGGCACATCTCTTGAGGTCAAACAAACAAACCAGCTGCTTCTATCAAAGAGCGCAACAAGCGCTCTGAGTCTTTGTCCATGAGTGGCAGTGTTGTAACCAATCCTCAGCTATTTCCATGTTACTCAGGCCTTTGGCTACAACTGTAATTGGTTTGGTCCCTCAAAGTATAATGACATTTGTCGTGTAAAAGTTGCCTTATATCTCACCCAACATAGTCAACCACCATCGACCATAACACATCATTCATTCATCTGTCCATGCGTATGTAGTCATTCTAGTCTGAAGCACTTGGAGAGTGCAAACCTCCACTGAGATGCCTCTCACACTTTTGTAAAGAGCCACACACTCACCATAACGTCAACATTCACTGTTTGGATTATTCCCACCTGTCATCAAATTTGGCTGCATGTGGCCCCTGAACTGTGATGATGATTTTGGCAAACGATGATGAGGGACATGATCTCTCTTCATGGTGGTAACGGCGACTGACCGGCTGCTGCGGTGAGCGCGTGCTTTACCATTAATGGCCGGCAGGCTCGGATGTAGGCAGTGGATCCTGGTGTCAGGTGGAGCGTGTCTTTCTTTGTGTGTGATCTGACTACATGATATTCGACAGGATGACTGTGACGTAGGAGGCAGGACGTGGAAAGGAGGAGCTCATTCATAGAGGAAACGCTCAATACTTTGTAAAGCGGTCTCTCCCTCTGCCTTTCTTTGGCTCATTTGTGTTGCAATTCATTGGTTTACATTGTAAAAGTCAGTATCTGCAGAAAAGAACGAGACCCTGAATGAAAATAATGATAATAGAGAGACTGAAGAAGTCTAAGAAAAGCTAAACCTGGGTGAGGAGCTAAAATTACTAATTGGTTTACTGATCAGTTGTACTTTGTTCGATTGATTTGCAATTAATTCTGGTTTGCGGTGCATAAAAGACAGAGGCTGGCGCCAACCTTGGAGCTTGTGGATACCTTATACTCACTTAGAGGGTGGAAGGGGGGGGGGACGTCAATACCATGTTGTGAGTCTGGCCCAGGACTCGCGCTGATACTGTCTTCTTCATTTGTTGGGGCTGTGAGGCAGAGTGTATGGAACAATACATTTTCTGTCCATTTTAAAAGGGAAGTGATGGATGATTTATCCTCTTAAGTGCAGGTGGGTGGCGTGTAACCCTGATCTGCCGGTGCCATTAGTGTGATCTTATGCTTCGGGATACGCACAGTGGAATTAATGTTTTATCCTCCACTGGGATGTATTATACAGAGCTGTGCAGTAAATATAGCTCCTTTTCCAATAAAATGGCATATCACTGTATAAATACGCGAGCAGCCAATAAGCATCCTCTCGTGCGGACGTGTGCTGGTTACACGAACTTCTCAGCTACTTTGCAATTCTAGACAAATTAATGGTGTTTCATATTCGTGCAACACCACACAAGTAGAAAAGCATTAAAGAGGTAATAATAGAATGCATTGGGAGTATTGATTAGTACAGATTGTTCATCTTTCCTCTTATGCTGCTGGTACACCAAATGTAGGCTGACTTCTTAATGATCACGACGCTTGGAAGATATGTTACATCATTTCAGGCAAAGCAGATTCCTCATTAGGTTTTCATTCATTCACTTTAAAAACACTGTGAAAGTAAAAAGAGAAGTAGTTTAGAGGGAACATCTCTGATAACAGGAAAACATCATGCTGGTGTGCTCTATGCATCAGAGCAGCACACCTGGTTACTGAAGCCTTTCCGGGGACCTTGGATTGGTAAATAAATGTAAGAGTTAAGTGTAAAAATTGTGTATTTTGCAGTTTGTTGGGTAGAATAAGGAATAAAATAATATTAAATATGTGTGTTCAGTGCAATGCATCACAGCGAGAAATTCAGGAATACCACAATAACATCAAACTGTTGCATTAAATTTGGTGGAGGACCTTGGAGTCCATGAAAATTCTAAATAAAAAAAGCCAGAGTTTGGAGGAAATCACCCAAAAATAGTTCATTTACCACTGAAATGGATTTGAATGGTGATGAAAATCATTAAGTGAACAAAACTGGCGATCGAAAAAAGCTTGAAAAACTTAGGCAGCCTCCACTGCACTCCAGCGTGGGCGTGTCCACCAAAGGAGCATAAAGCCTGACCCTCTCGCAGAAGCGTTCAGCCCTTCTGAAGGTCAGGAGGTCATGTCAGGGCACGGGGTCAAACTCCTTTTCGTTCAGGAGGGGGCCACACGCAGCCAAATTTGATTTCAAGAGGGGACGGATTGGTGACGTCATACGATGTTTACCTGTTGTCATCTGCAATTTTGGGTTTTGCCGTGTTGTGATCACTACTGTAACTAAAAACGTTGAGACCACCAATGTACGAGGTCATCAGGAACACGTTCCTGCACAGTGTTCACGTTCCTCTTCTGTCTGTTTCTGTTTTGTTTATTTTGAAGTCTCGCTTTGTCTCGTCTGGACTTCCTGTCCTCGGGTGTGCTTGCATGCTGCCGCCCTCATGTGTTTCACCTCTGCTCGCTTTGTGACTGTCTGTCCCCGGTGCTGCCTGTGGCTTTCTGTCTCGTTGTCAGTTCGTCTGTGTCACTCTGCCAGCCGTGCCAGCGCGTCTTGTTTGTAGTTCCCAAGTTTTCGTTTCCGACCCAATCGTCTGACCCCCGAGCTCGCCCGTCCTTTGATGTACCTTCGCCAGTGCCGACTGGATTGTCTCTCACTCGTCTCTCGATCACCTCTGACACTCTGATCCCGGCTCTGACCCTCGTCTTCCCGACTGGATCGCCTCTGGCGGCCTTCTTCTGACTCTCGACCCTGGATCACACTGGTTTTGCTTTCTGTTCACTTCTTGTTTTTTTTTATTTTCTTTCAATAAAAAGCATCAGAGGTTCACAAATGTGACCTCCAGTGAGCCTCTGACAGCAACTAATGCCTCATAATTGATTCATCAGAGCTGGTTCTGAGCCGTCTGTCTCTGCAGTTAGTGCAATGGTCCTATGTGAGACGCTGCAGCTGATAACGTCTTCCATCTGTTCCATCGATGTTTACTGGTGTTTGGATTACGTCGCTCCCGTCTTTATAGTGTTTGATTTTCTTTGGCAAAACACAATCTTGCCCAATCTTGATGTTCAAACCACATCTACAGTCATCTTTTCATGGTTATTGTCACTTTAATAACAACAGCTCCTTGATGGCAGCCTGCCAACATATAGACTTGAGTGTTTGTAATTTGCCACCAGCATCATGCTCACCTTTTGACCCCAATTGCTATGCCTTATTTTCACTGTAGCTTCTTGAATTTAATAATGCTCATTGGAACTAAGTGTTTGGGATTTGACGCCAGCCCCATGTTCGCGTTTTGATACCGGTGCAATGTTTGTAATTTGACTCCAGCTTCTCACACTTGATCATTGCACATCAGTGAGTGGAGGAGCCTGTCAACCTTTCCTGCTTCAACATTGTGCACGAAGGGCCACACACTCTTATAACATAGCAGTGCCACAAAAATGCCCTTTTCTTCATCATTTTGGGTCAACGGATCTCAATCCAATTTCATGACTTCTTGTTTGTGGCCACTTAAACCATCCTGCAAGTTCCGTGGAAGGCTATTGGGAAGTTTTAGGGTTAAATAGACAAAGTAACTGACCAACAAGCACACCAAGTCCAGAGAACAAGACCTCCTCAACAGAGGACAAACGTGATAAAAAGGCACCATCTGATGTTTGACAACACCCATTTCCTCTCCGATCCGAACTTTGAAGCACTGAACAAGAGCAGTTAGAACTTATTCGCTGGAGCTGAATTTTGCTTCACTTTGACTGAGCAAAATGATGTACTATCACACCTGGCAACATCTCATTGTGCACTGGTGCCTTGACACAGTGGGTGAAAGTTAGGGACACATGTAAGGGGGGGGTAAACAATTGGATTGCCATTCATCTTTCTCATTTATAATGCAGTGAGTCTATAAAGTCAGGTTAGAGGAGATCATTTTATTCCCAAACTAGTTTTAGGAATAAAAAGACAGAAATACATAGAGAAATATCCTACTCTCCAGACAGTGTTGGTACAGAGGAATCTGAAGTTCTATTGAGAAAACTTCAAGCAATTCTCAAGTTGTTTCGCTCTTTAAAAAAAAAACATATTATTTCTCTTTTCTTTCACCTCCTCTTCCATCTCGGATGCATGATGAGGAATTGCAACCCTAATACCCTCCTACAGGAGGAAACAGAGATAAGGAAGTGAGAGAAAGTCTTGACCACAGATGCTTTCTGGGTCCAGACTGTTAGCTTTTTAGCGCTGGCTGTGCAGTGATCTGGTTACCCAGCGTGCCTCCACTGTGCTCAGAGACACACTAGAAGTTTCCCCGGAGACGCCCGTGAGCGGTTGCACTGTCTCCAGCATGGCTGAGAGAAAGATCCGTCTCGGACGTCACTGTGTCTGACCACCCGCCAACCCCCTTCAACACACTCACACACCACTGCACGCACACGCACACACACACACACACACACACACACACACACACACACACACACACACACACACACACACACA
>JAUESF010000012.1:76496-86547 GCA_032274765.1 Malacoctenus tetranemus | reverse complement strand
TGATGCCAAACCACTGCCGCCTCTGAAGCAAATGTTTGTGCCAAACAAAAGGTGACAGATTTTTTTCCCTCAAGAAGTGAAAATAATAAAATTCAGTTGAGTTATTTTCACTAAATGTTGTCTCTTTTCTGAACTTGAGCTGGCAGGTCCCTTGCTGAGAGTCCTTTGTCTGAGATGAATGCTCAGACTGGATTAAACACACACACACACACACACACACACACACACACACACACACTCCAAAAATTAACACATTTTTGCTTTGTTTGACGACAAAAATGCTTACCCTCACGTCCTCCTTGCAGTTGGTTTCACTTTACAACCATTTCCTTTATTTACCTTCATTGTGTGTAAAGATGTGTATTGGACAGGCGACATGGTCCAGCATTTCTTCTCTCACCTCACCCCTAGACGGAACAAGTGGTATGGAAAAGGAGTGTGAGTGCATAAAAGACTGGCCATCAGAGACTGGTGTGGAGTGTCACAACATAAAAACCGTGATTTGTAAATTAAATTTCCTGCAACAATAAATGAACAAAGGCGACTGGGGCGGGGCTGCTGTTGTTTTAATGGTGGGCTCTGCGGCCCACGGCTGGGACGGCAGCACAAACATGGAGCGGAAGACACGGGACACTCCGCCGATCAGCCGGAGCAGCGTCACCCGGAAGTTGTTGCGCTGGGCGGTTATGACCGGAACAACAAGATGGCGGAGAATGGGGAGTTTCGGGTAGGCTAAAAGAAAAACACTGACTGTAACTGACTTTTGTTGAACCCCACAGCATGCTACCACGACCAGTGGCCGATAAACTGCGTAATACTGGACCTAAGACGAGGGGTCGGGAGGGAGCGGCAGACGGGAGCGAGCGTTACCAATTTACACCGTTTATGGTTCAGTGTTTAGCGTTAATGCTAACGGTTTATGGGGAGCTAATCGCGAATAGATCTCTTTACAACTGAAAATGAAACGAAATCAACTGTGCTGCCGTGGCGATCTAGTTTGTCTACATCAGCCACCGCATAATGATTCAAATCCACGCGTGTTTACGTCAGAACGAGCCTGAAATTAGTCGTACCCCTAACAATTGGATTTACATTCAGCTAATATCGCGATGTTACACGAAGTCCGCCGAGGTTGGCGTGTGATGTGATGGTAATTTTTCAATAAACTAAAAAGTGTAATGAAACTATGCCATGTTTTTCTTTAAGTATACCAAGTGAAGGTTAGTTTCTGTGCTTCTCGTGACTCTTGAACGTGAGAGAACGACAGTAAACACGAGGCCGGTGCCTTTGTTGTGTGAGCACATGTGTCGGGCTTGAATTTAGGTTTGTTTATGGGCGTGACTTTCACCCCTCGTGAGCGTGAAGTTACCTTGGCTCACGAGGACCGTGTTGTGTTCAAGAACAGTGTGCAACCTCTTTCTCGGATTCAGATCACAGATGATCACTTTGCTCTTACTTTGTTCATGTCTTATGCTGTTGGATGCTGTCTTAGCCATGTGTGGTACAGCATGATGGCATATCAAGCAGTGCTTTATACGCTGGAATGTGTCCACCTTACTCTAACAGTGGACTACAAGCAGGTGCAGGTGACTGCTTCAACTGGTTTTATAGCCTCCTTGCTGTGGTGTGTGATGAGCTCTCTCTCTCGTTCCTCTTGCTCTCCTGACTCACGCGTGACCTCCGACTGTCAGCAGGAGTCAGTTCTGTAACGCAGACTTCGACCTTTTGACTGGCAAGAAAGCAGAACGCCACCGCTCCAAAGCCAGCATGAACCTGCAGCAGCCGGCCCCGCTCATCCCCCCCGTGCACCCCGACGTGCAGATGAAGGCTCTGCCCTTCTACGACGTGCTCGACGTTCTCATCAAGCCCTCGAGTCTGGGTAAGTTCTCCGTGACTCCAGCCGAATGTCTGGCTGCGTTTACGCTTCACCTTTCGCCGTTCGAGCCCCTATTTAGAAGTGAAACGTTTTGCTGTTCTTGCCTGATCAGACTCCAAATTCTTGCCAGCGCCTGATTTGTGTCAAATACTCCCAGTAGCAAGTTAACCATGGAGCCATGCTGTTGAAACAGGGGGAATTACTGGAGTGAGCCAGGCTGCAGGGCAGCAGTGATGTTCTGCAATATGAGAATCTTCACTAAAGTGCAATGCACTTAAGTCAAATGCAGCAACACAGCTCAGTGCAATGACAAGCTGGGTGTTTCCTCTTCAGCCTGAAGGACATAACAGCAGGGTTTTCCAGTCATGGTTCACATCTTGAATATTGTCGACTAAAAAGCTGATGTACACTTGGCACGAAGTGAGGACTTAGTTATTATCGTGATGTCATAGGGGTTGGACTGACATCATTTTGGTTCCTGGCTTCTCTCACTATCACCTGGACATCTGCTCCTGGGTGCTGGGAATGCTAACCTGTCCTGAGTCATGATTGGCCATGACGTGGGGGTGTATGCGAAATCATCAAAGTGCTCCAACATGGAGAGAGACTGCGTTTCCTTGTTTATCTCTGAGTTGTCCAACCAGTAAACTGTACCCATCGTGACCGAACACGCAACCGGTGTTCTCCCTTTTTTTCACCATTTGTGGCACATTCGTACATTGTAAAAACAAAAGATGGCCCCCTCTGCTCCCTCCAGTGTCCCTGCTCTCTCAATGTCCAACCCCCCCTCCCTCAGCGCAGAGTTCTCGCTCAGAGTCTGGGGAAAAAGTTCTTGCTTCTTGCAAAGTGTGCATCAGCCTCAACTCCATCTTGACTGAGCTCGGGCACAAAGGAGGCAACAGAAATCCACCCCGTGATTTATTCGGATTAGTCTCAGCTTGTATTTGTGGCTGTGGTGAAGAACTGTATTTGACAGGCAAGTTGTCAGTAGAAACCTCTTCAACACTATGTGACTTGCCTTCATATTCTGCTTTTTCCTTAGATGTAGGACAGCTTGTGGTGGGTGCAGGTAATTGCCAGTTTATTGGTATGACAGTTTTATGTTGTCACAGATATTTGACTGGCAAGAATTGTGGAAAAATAACACGACACATAGGATCTTTGATGTGTACCATAAAACATGTCATGGTACACATCAAGTGTATTTTGCATTCGTGCATGCAATTTGTTTCAAATTTGCATTTTAAAAACCATCCTAAACACAAGACTCTTTGCTTGTTTCAGTGCAGTTTTTCATAGAAACTGCACCAAAATAGGCCATTAACCAATGAGACACCTAAACACTAACGCTCATTGTTTGTCTCTCCAGGAGCGAGCACTGCACAGAGGTACCATCAGGAAAAATACTTTATCTTTGCTTTGACACCTCAACAAGTCCGAGAAGTGTGCATATCTCGGTACGTCTTCCTTGGCCATGGGTGAAATGTTGCACACGAAAAAGGGAAAGCAGCAACAGTCTAATGGAGCTGGTTTGTGTTCACAGAGATTTTCTACCAGGTGGAAGAAGAGACTACATGGTTCAAATTCAACTGAGGTGAGACAGCATGGCAGTAATAGATTACAATTGAAAAGTCTTAGTGAGTCCTGAGATTGCATTGGGCTTTCACTCAGAGGTCCTATGCTAACTGAAATTAGCCACCAATTGTCTTCACTTTGTCTGTGATTAGCTTTAGCTTCCTCTTGTAAGCGCTATTTGCAGTTCAGCTGCTACGTTGCAGCTTCTGTTTTCAAGCGTTAACATCCAGATTATAGAGCATCTTCCTCCCAATAGCGAGTGTGACTTCAGCTCAGCATCAGTAATCTTGTTGATTACTGTTGCGTTGCTTTGTCAGGTTCTGCTTGTCGGAGACAAGTTGCCCCCAAGAAGATAACTACCCCAACAGTCTTTGCATAAAGGTCAATGGGAAACTCTTTCCTCTGCCAGTAAGTGCTTGTTTCAGTCCAGAACCAAACTCAGCTGAGACGTCCGGCATTAAAGAGGCTCACGGGAGTCTCGTTTGCTCGCAGGGTTATGCGCCGCCTCCAAAGAACGGCGTTGAACAGAAGAGACCAGGACGACCGCTCAATATCACCTCCCTCGTCAGGCTGTCGTCAGCGGTGCCCAATCAGATTTCAGTGACATGGGCTCCAGAAATTGGAAAAGTAAGAGTGTCCACACGGTTGTTTCTAAGTTGTTGATCCTCTGTCTGGTTTCTGGCGAATAAATGTGTTTTGTTGTGTTTTTTTCCAGACCTATTCTATGTCTGTTTACCTGGTGAGGCAGCTGACGTCGCCACTGCTTCTGCAGAGGCTGAGAATGAAGGGCATCAGGAACCCAGACCACTCCAGAGCACTCAGTGAGTTCACAACCAGCTTCTGCATTGAGGGATGTGTTCCTACCAAAAGTGCATGAGAGCATTCGACTGATTTTTCTGACCCACTGACTGCAAGTGCGCTCACTTCCTGCATCACCAGGGTCCATTTAGGTTCAGTCACATCTGGTGATTGTCTCAGGAACCTCCGTGTAGCCTCTCAGGGTTTCACTCTGCCAAGTTGACACTCCAGGATGAAATGGTAAAATGCCCTTTGTACTTTGTACCGTTCTTGTTGTAGTTAAGGAGAAGCTGACAGCTGATCCGGACAGCGAGGTCGCCACAACAAGCCTTCGAGTGTCCCTCATGTGTCCGGTAAGTGAAGCAACCCCAAAATGAAACTTTCAATTACAAGAGATGAGAAATAATGCAAAATTTAAAAAAACCAAAAAGTACTTTGAAATGCTAAAGTACACATGTCTCTGGCCAAATAAAAAGATATCGCATCTGTTATTTCCACGTGTCTTTGGGAGGTAGATGGTTGCAGTATTGCTCGGTGCAGGGTTGCTGTTATGGTCGTCTGGGTCGCTGCTGGACACAAAGTTTGTGTTGCGTGCTCCTGCTTAATGCCACTCGCTCTGAATCTCAAACGAGTCCAGACAACGGACGTGGGTCCGTTTCAAAGCACAAGCTCCTCACTGCCAGACGCTGCTGTGTTTTCGGTTGTTGAATGGAAATATCACTGACAATCAGGTCCATTAAATCGTGTCCAGCTCAAAATAAGCTTAATTGTGCAGCCCTACCTCTGACTATGTGAAATCAAATGACTTTGACCTGCTGTTTTCATGTGTTTTTAACATCTTTCGGTGCAACTTGTCTCACTTGTTTCATTGCACGCGTGTCGTCTTGCAGCTCGGTAAAATGAGGCTGACGGTGCCATGCAGGGCGGTGACGTGCTCCCACCTGCAGTGCTTCGATGCAGCACTGTACCTGCAGATGAACGAGAAGAAGCCCACCTGGATTTGTCCTGTGTGCGACAAGAAGGCGGCGTACGAAAGCCTCATCATAGACGGGTCAGTTCAGGAAACGGTCCCTGAATAACTCACACCTGCTCTGATGCTCCCCAACACTTAGGTTGACGTTTTTTCTTTCTTTCTTTTTAACCAGTTTGTTCTTGGAGATATTGAACGACTGTTCGGACGTTGACGAAATCAAGTTTCAGGAGGACGGAACCTGGTGCCCCATGAGACCGAAGAAAGAATCTGTGAAGGTCTCCTCTCAGTCGGTTCCAAAGATCGAGAGTAAGTCCATCATGTTGATACCTGAGCAACATTTCACTTGCTCCTGCTGTCCAATCTTGTACTGTTCTATTGCACAAGGTTCGAAACTTCTATCAAGATAGTTAGTCAGTTGTTTGTCTGCTCTCAGTAGTGTCTCGTCTGTGCAAAAGGTGGCAACGTTGAATCACTCTTGCGTCATCGCTGCGTTTTCAAATCTTCAGTTGGTTGTTTGTTGTTTTGGGTTGTTCGCTGCTGCTTTTGTTGTTGCAATGCAAAAAGATTCAGCATTGGTTTGACTCATGACACCACCTGGTGGTACAGAGCAGTGTTGCGACACTGAATTGCAGAAGTACACAGATGTACTTGAAGTTCCCTCACGACTTTTTTGGGGTCATTTTCAGGTTAGGTTAGGTTAAGTGCCTTGCCCAAGGACACTGTGACATATGGCAGGGGGATCGGGATTCGAACCGCCGATCCTTCGATCATTGGCCGACCCGCTCTGCCACAGCCACCCCACACGGAGGGGCTCGTCCTGGGTTTTGGTGCTTTATGGACCTGCTGACCGTTTGGCACATTCTCTCCATCAACCTGCAGCCTCGGCTCCTCTGCGGCAGCCTTCAGTGGTCCCTCCTTCCACCGAGCCCAGCCCCACCAAGAAGGCCGACGTCATCGATCTGACTCTGGAAAGCTCCTCCTCGTCAGACGACGAAGAGGACAGCGACCCGCCCCTGAAAAAACGCTGCGTCTACATTTCAAAGAGCGAGGAGGTGCATGCCAAGGGGTGAGCGAGCCACTGAACACAGAGCTGCGTACAGAAGCCTTGGTCTGAAACCATCACTGTCGTATCAGTCTCATGCCGCCACAGAAACCAGTCACAGACTTTGATTGTGTGATCCTGGCGCTCTCATTTTCCTTCAATGTCTCCTCATAGTGATTTGAAAATCAACAGAAATCCTCCCATCACGAGTGGGGGACCTTGGTTTTTCTGGGGTTTTTTTTAGACTTTCAGATGTCTGATGTGGAGCATCTAATCGGGCTAAAAGCTTGGTAATGCGATCCGGGCATTAAAGCGCACTCTGCCTGTGCCGTTTGTCTCTCAGAGTGTTGACCTACCAGCCCACAGCGCGCGTGCCAAACGTCCAGACGTTGGACCCGTCGTATCTGACCTCATCGCTGGCTGACTTTGCAGTCCCCTTCCATCCATCCACGCTGGCCACCATCCCCACAGACATGCAGAGTGAGTGGGTCGGGTACAAGACTGTTCCCACCGTCGCCACGTTACATCTGCCAATACTCACGTTTTTTTTCCCCCCTTTGTCTGTTTCGACTCGCAGGTCTGGAATTATTTTCCTTGCTTCAAGCAGATCCTCAGGTAAGGCTCGCAGTCCGTTCCAATTCTCTTCCTTAATCCTCAACCTTAATCCTTAAAATGCGCGCTCCCGCGAAGTGCAAGTGCTGTCCCAATTCATGGGAATGTAAATTAAGGAGCGAGTTTGAGGAACAAAATGGCCGTTTCCTTCCTTGAAACTGAGGCACTCTGCTACCTTCCTTAAAAGTAAGGAGTACCCAGAATGCATTGCGTTTTTACATGGCGACAAAGACAAGCTACAAATGTACATTTCTTTGTTATTGGAGATGTAAACATTAGTACCAACATGGTGTTCTCTTCGTTTAGGCCCATGTTGTGGATCAGTGACCTCCTGTTGCAATACATTGATTTTATTTTACCATCTTTTACGATCCTTTGCTGCTGTTGCTACGGTTACTTCTTCTGACTGGACAGACTGAACATCGCTTTAGCGTAATGCTGCCCCCTACAGTATTGAGGATGTATCTGCATTAAGGAGTGTCCCATTTCTAACCGTTTTAAGGGTTAAAGGTTAAGGATTAAGGTTGAGGATTAAGGAAGACAATTGGAATTGGGCCTCGATCTTCACTGAGTGTTAGCTTAGAGCTGTGAGGAGTTGCATCAGCCAGACATAGACCTCCAAAGTGTTCCGCAGAAGGGAAGCCCCTGATTCCTGGTTTTGGGTTCTTGCAGCATTACCGGCCTCAGATGTTCTTGGACAACCTGACGAGCAGCATGCAGAGCGCCGCCGCCGCCGCCGCCAGCACCAGCTCCGCCTTGGTCTCATCCTCCAGCGCGCACTACGACACCAGCAGCCACGCTGCCAGCTCCCTCCACGAGACTCGGGTCATCACAGGGGGCGGAGGGGGCGGGGGCAGCGGCTGCGGAGGCCCCGACGGGGGCATATCGGATATCATTTCACTGGACTGACCGGCCTTTTATGGGACCTTCTCAGGCCTGCTGGTATGTTACTGTTGGAGTGCGGGTCACGCGCACTCTCCACGCCCAGTTTTTACACTGACGCACCCAAATTGGTACCCATGAGCACTTTGATGACCTTAACACATTCGATCTTGTTATTATTGGTATCCAGGCTTTTTTACCCTTAGTTTTCTTTTCTTTTTTTTAAGTCTTGCTTTTAAGCAAAGACGTAACAATTTGGATTTGTCACTAAGTTTCATTCTCTGGAGCATTTGTTTGTTGTTCAACTTCTTTTTAAAGAAGTGGTTTAATCCATCTTGATGCATTAATTTAAAAAACTGTTGAACTTCTCTTTGAACTTTGCAACAGTTTTTCTCTGGAGAATCCAAACCTGTTTGGTTTTCTCTCTGTGTTGATTTTGATTTGTTCCCCTCCTACTGTCGCGTCTGTACCAGGAACCTGAACCAAACAATCAGTACGCGACTGGGCAAAACGCAGAAGGGATAACATCCTTTTTTTGCAGTCCAAGCTCTCCACAGTGGGGTGACATCAGCACCACAGCTGAATGCATAGCTGTGGTTCCACTCACATCGACCATAGTTTATATGGTCAAAGCTGACATTTATTTACACGGATTAAAAAGCATGAGAGAGGAAGTCGCGTTTCCCTCCACGCCTTAAATGTTGCTGTTTTCTATCTAATTTACTGACAGTTTTGTTATCGACAGTCGACAGTCGTGCACATATTTGTAGACTTGTGCACAAACATTGTCAACACTCCAGTTTCGTTCGTTCTTGTGTTTTGGCGCCAACAGGAAGCCGGGCAGAAGCTTTGTTCTGTCGCGTGTGGAACGATTCAGGCTCACGGGACAAAGACAAAGGACGCCTGTGTTCGTTCTCCTGAAGGTCATCAAAGCCTTCATTCGTATCAATTGGTTTGCTGACAAACGTGTAAATCTGACTTGGGGTCTGTTTGCGGGCCTCGTCGGCCTGAACTGTGTGCCTCGTCATCTCGGAACGAGTCGGATCAGACGCTTTCTGCGATTGGGGGGGTGGTGCTGGAAACGGACGGAAACGACTTTGGTCTCCAAAGCCAGAAGCGTCCGTGCGGCGTCCACGGCAGCACCTCCTGTGGAAAAACACTGTTGAACAGACTGCTCGCTGCAGAGAAGCTCCGCCTCCACGTGCACTGTGGATGAGTCGGTTTCTTGTTTGTCAGTTGTTGTATTTTTTTTACTCTTGTATATGGTTCAGCCCTCTTTACCTTTTGGTTATAACCAACACATGAATGAAAGGTCAGTAATGTCAAGTTTGGTTTTTTTACCCATTGATTTCAGCTGCTGTCAGTCAGTAGCTTGTACGGTTGCTTGGGTCCCAGGGCAGCTCTCCCGACACGACACGTTTTTCGTTCCATTGTCAGAGCAATAATATTTAAAGTCCTCGGAGGGAGGAGAGTTGTTCAAGTAGAGTCCCACTGGTCTGCGTCGCCCCGAGCAGATCCCTTCCCTCTCTGTTCTGTGACATTCGGTTCCTAAGGTTCAGCCAGAGTTCTGCTTCGGTCAAATCCACTCGATTGACACGATGTCTCCGTTGTTGTTTGTTTGCTCAAGACAAAGGTGTGAAGCTTTCCTTGTCTCGTGTTCCACCGAACGTATCTTCTGTGTTTGTATGATTGGCCTCACCAGCAAACAGAAGACGAGAGAGACCTAAAAGCAGCCTGCGCGCTCAGGCTGCAGGCAGGGCCAGTCTACCAGCCTGCCTGAGACACTGCAGGCTTTCACCAACTGAAAAATCTAAGTAAACTTGACAAGATGGATTTTGAATGTTTCGCAAAAAAAAAAAAAACCTGTTTTGTTTTTTAATTTTCATAAAAAGTGCATTAAATGTAAATATTTTTTGTACGTGCTCGTTCTTTTTTGCACTTAACTTCAGCGGCGTCGTCGTCAATGCTGTGGCTGTCCCGTTGCGGCCCAGCCGCGATCCGTGACCTTCCATCTGGCCCCTTAACCCAAACTGTGTTTGACACCCCTCAACTCATTTTACCGTCTCTCTGAAAACGCCTGTGAAGGCCTCGTACAATAAAGCCGGCCCTCCTCTGATTGGCTGTCCTCAAAGAACTGCTCAGAACTTTATTAAGTGCTTGTAATTTGACACCAACCTCACTGGAAAATGAACCTCTTAGTGATGCACTCCAAGAAAAAGTGTGTAAGCCAGTTTATTGACAATTGAGACTTCAACAGACTGTTTGAATTGGTTCTCCAGCTGCATTTGAGACG
>JAUESF010000009.1:1752-14898 GCA_032274765.1 Malacoctenus tetranemus | reverse complement strand
CGCCTCCAGCTCCCTCAATGATTACTGCTGCTGCATCTCACACAGGCAAAATTGTCTCATCAGCTGGCCCCATCCTCCTCCTCCTCCTCCTCCTCCTCCTCCCCCTCCTCCTCCTCCTCCGCGCCCCCACCGTGCTCCCTTGACATATTAATGTCCTTCGCCTCCTGAGATTGAGGGCAGTACACGTGAGCTGTGAGGATCTGTGGAAACCGAAGCCACGGCAGGGTGACTGCTGGCCGAGGGGCCTCATCTGGCCACATTAAGGAAGTGGAGCAGCGATGGAGACGCGAGCTGAGCTAAACACTGCGAGTCCACGGAAACATCGAGCCGAAAGAGACTACTGAGTGTACAGAAACTGTAAAGAAAACAGACAAAATGTCTGAATGCTGCATATAGTCTGTTAAAATGCGAGTACTTGTCAAGTAGGAGTCATAAAATCTTCATGCTTTGATGTTTAAAATCACTTAAGAGGTTTAAAATCTGTAAAATTGCTGAAATCAGGGTGGTCACGTAGCCCAGTGGTAAGAACTGTCATCGCACAGTAACAGGAACTCGGATTGATCCCGCTTCAGATGGACTCTGTGACTCTGAAGAAGCAGTTTGTTTCATGCTGACACAAATGCTCACAGTGCCTCTGTGAACAGGACTCGTCTGTGGACTGTGGTTGGCGAAGTGGCCCCTCGTTCTCGCTCTGTGTTAAACTGACCTCTTTTAATGGGATTATCAGGCTTTCATTTCTGAACTCTGCTCAGCCAGCCGACATTTTTCTCCACCCGCGGAGGAAATCAGAGCCAACAGAGAGATGACGGCGAAAATGTGCGAACGACTCACGTGACGTCCCCGGCGTAGTGGCGAATACGGAAATGCTTCTGGAAGTCCATGGATTTGTCAGTGGGGCAGAGCTGCCGAGGAGAAGGTGAACACCGAGTTAAGACAGAAACTGATTGATTTGAGGTACTTTCATCAACAACATCTTCAGCCTCTGATGTGTTGTTGGAGTTCTCCTTCAAACAGCCTCCAATTCTTATCTGGACTCTGTCAGGGTAATAATAGTAAAACTCTGCCCTCTACTGGTAGATACACGATACTACATCTGTGATTTGAAACTAACTGCTTTCAGAAAGCTGAAGAACCAGATGAAGAGGAGTCAAACAGTGTCCTCTATCAACTGCAACGAATACAAAAGTCCCTTATGGTGTTTGGTGAACACTCAAGCTGTTTTTGTTCTCCTTCAAAAATCCAATTCAATCTGTTTTTATAGCAAGTTTGTTTTCATCATGTCCCCACGAAACCTCCACTTCCTCCTCGGTCACTTTCAGATGTTACACATCTATTTTTAAAACTTTAATAGTGTCACTTGATGTGTTTGGAGTTTGAGGAACAGCTCAGCAACAGAAAAAAGTTTAGATTTGACATTAAACTACATGTATCTTTCTGGAGGAGGAGGAGGAGGAGGAGGAGGAGGAAGAAGAGGCCTGATAGACGTCTGCTTTCGTGCTGGGATCTCACCTTGCGGGAGGTGTAGTGGGGATGCTGGGCCAGTTTGGTGTCCATGCTGTCCAGGCAGACGGTGTCGGTGACTTTGCCCACCGACAGACAGGCCTCGTCCAGGATGGAGATGATGCCTTTGTGCGGCTGCTCCACCAGGTCGACGATGATCTGGTTGTTGAAGTAATCGATCTGCGTGCGGAAAAGTGCGACGGTGAGGTCATACGAACTTCAAACTCACAGAGCCCACACGAGCTTGTACTTTTGAAAGGCTTCTTGGCAGCTGTGTGCACATAGTTGTGTGGTTTCATGGTTGTGACATCCGAGTCGATGCTTCTCTTTCAAACTTCTTGGTTTCTTAAGCGTTAATTTTAACACAGAAAATGATGGTTGTATCTCATCGACTTCGAATTTCACACAATACATGAACATCCGACAGTTTCTCGCTGAATCCCAAACAGGCAGCAGGCTGCAGAGCGTTTGTGCATCACCGACAGCTGATGTGTAAATGCATCACTAACTATGTTTCACACGTCCCCGCTTGTGTGTGCGTGGTGTCCTCACATGCTGCCAGGTGATGCCTTCTCGCTGGTATTCGCCTTGTTCCTGCCGCAGGATCAGCTCGATGAAGAGCTGCTGGAGCTTCTCGTTGCAGTAGTTGATGCAGAACTGCTCGAAGCTGCTCGACACGCAGGGGAAAAAAACGCTTGAGCAACGGCGTCCGCTCCAACGAGACGTGGACACGCAGAAAAAGGACAACAAACCTGTTGTTGTCGAAGATCTCGAAGCCGTAGATGTCCAGCACGCCGATCACCGTGTTCTTGCCGTGCAGCGCGGGGTTGTAGTCTTTCACTTCGATGACGCTGTTGATCCGGCTCACGATCCAGCCGAAAAGTCTCTCATAGAGGGCCTGCAGCGAGCGGAGGACAGAGAGGTTAGACTGATGCCACAACTGTGAAAACTGGAGGAAAGGAGAGCTCGTCACACCAGCAATGTTCAGATATTTTCTGTGTCTGTCAGAGGTTTAAAGGGATTATTAATGTGATTCTACTCGTGGCTGCGAGTGAACTCGGCACCTTGGCAAAAGCGTCCCGTCCGAAGCAGGCTTCCTTCTCCGTGTGTCCCTTCTCGATGACCTCGCCGCCGCCGGTGGCCACCGTGCGGTACAGCAGGCTCTTACTGACGCTGTCCGGGTCGGTGTCGGTCAGCTCGGCGATGGCCTGCACGCCGTCCAGCCCCAGGATCTCTACGGTCTCGCCGTCACTCTCAAACTGCAAGTTTCCCTGAAAACGAAAAAGAAAACAGTCTCCTGAATCTGCAGGTGTGTTTTTAAAACGACTGTGATCAAAACAGTTTGATAATGTCTGCATGTTTTCCCGCTGGGACTTACCAGATGTAGAATGGAGGCCAGGATGTGATAAACGGAGGTAATCTCCTCTTTTGAGAAGCCGATGACGTCCAGAGCGCTCATCACGGCTTTGTGGGCCGAGCGATCGTTATTGGAGGTCTGACAAACCAAAAAAAACATTATTTAAAGAAACACATCGATAATTGTTGGCTAATGTTTATGGAAACTCTTTTCGTGATTAGTTTTTGGTTTTCATCAAAATTCACTTTAAGAGCTTTGACAAAATGTTTCAGACACACTGAGCTAGCAAAGCTCTGTGGACAGTTGAACCTGATAAAGTTTGATGCTTCAGAAAGTGCAGAAGAAGAAGAAGAAGGTGAGATGAGAGGGACTCACGGCTGTTTCAGCTCCCTCTTTGATGTACAGGTAAGCAGCAGGATCGTTCTGCAGGTGACACGACGCCAGCATCTCTTCCGAGCCGCCGCGCAGTAACTGTGAAAAACCAGGTGGGATTGTGAAACTGTGCGTGAGTCAGTTTGCCGGCAGCTGACTGAACAAGGAAGGTGCTTTGTGACTAAGAGTGTTTTCACCGTTGCATTATCAGCACAATGATCAGACAGTGAAAAGCCTTTCTTTCTGAGGATAAATGAGCTGCAGTTGAACGAAACTCCAGCTCGGCCTCACTTGTAGATTATAACTCTGTTATTTTAAGCTACTTGTACAGTTACCTGGTAAAATGAGTGGAAGTTCCTCTCCCCGTCTTGCTGCTGCACCACCCTGGACTTAAACAGAGAAACACACGGATGGCTGTTACAAATCAAACTTACATCCTCAGACCTAAAGTCTCAAACAGTCACTTTGTGATGACTTCAGCAGTTCAGCTTGTTTCAAACCTCCAAGAATAGAAGCTTAGAAAAGCAACAGTGATGCGATCACCGTTTCAGGGTGAAAACAGAACAAGGCTCTCGATTTGGCTTCACTGTACATGAGACGGTGAGAAGTTCCTCCCCGACAGGAAGGTCAAAAAAAGAGCCATTAGTCGTCCGCGGCAAGTTTAGACACCGAGTCAGCATCATCTTCTCGCTGTGAGGTTTAACCAAGAGTGTAAAAATAGGCTCTGGTTCACCAAGAGACAGACACGTGTATCTCGCACACTGTTACTGTTAAATCTTTGACATGCCGCTTCACTGCCGCAGCCTCTCAGTTTCATTCACCGTATCGACAGACAGTCTGGACGGAGCAGGTGTGGCTCCACAGTCAGTGGAGGAACAGGAAACAACGCAGCTTCTTCTGCCCCTGGAGAATTGATTGCGGCGCCATCATTCACGCCGTTTCAGAGAGCGAGACGGTTCCTCAAAGGAGCGGGTGAATACAGCGAGTGTCCCCAGGTCAGCCATTTATTAACACGCCCCAGCAGCAGCAGCAGCAGCACGTCTATACACGGACGCTCCCTCACACCTCTTTGTCATCGCCTCATGAAACATTCATGTTCAGAAGAGACGTCATTTGGAAACTAAATGAGGAGAACTTTTGAGGAGCCACTGTGAGGGTCTCCTGTCCCGGTAACACTCCCCACCACCACCACCACCTCCTCTCACCTTCTCCAGCAGGTAGTTGTTGATGTGTCCTCCGGTGGGATCGCCGTTGAAGTTGAAGTTGATGTCCATGTACTTTCCGAAGCGGCTGGAGTTGTCGTTGCGATTCGTCTTGGCGTTCCCGAAGGCCTCCAGCACGCAGTTGGACTTGAGCAGCACATTCTTCACGCTGATTTATCGGGGAAACCGTCGATGGAGACGTGGTGGGGAGCAGCCAGGGAAGAGGTGAGATGGCGTTAGGGGGATGATTCATGGCAACTTCTAACGGTGCAGGGTTTTAATCATTTAAGAACATCTGGGTCGAGAGACCCCGGGAGTCTCACCTCTCCACCTCGGCCCTCTGACTCGGGTTGGTGATGGCCGCGATATACTGCATGATGTATTTACTGGCCTCTGTTTTTCCTGCTCCACTTTCACCTGGAATACAAACAGATTCCACAACAATGAAAACATTGACTGAAAGACCACGAAGACCATCGCACAGATGTGATTTGGAGGGATCTCTGAGTGTGCCGTCGGCCCTGAGCCTCCGTGGAAACTCGGGTGTGCGTGTTTGATCTTCTGCTGCCTCTAAATTGACTGTACGTTTGGATGTGCGGCATCAGATGGTCTACAAGGGGCCTCAGCTTCAATATCCCTGGAAGGACGAGGCAGGTTTAAAGGCGAGTCGGACTCGAACCTGAGATGACGATGCAGGTGTCTTTGGCGCGCCTCTTCATGGCCTTGTAGGCGGCGTCGGACACGGCGTACAGGTGAGGAGGGTTCTCGTACAGCTCCCGCCCGCGGTACTGCTCGATGGCGTCCTTGCCGTATATCTCCATCTGCCTGTACGGGTTCACCGACACCACCACCTCTCCGATGAAGGTGTAGATCCGGCCCTTCTCGAACCTGACACAAACAATTAAACATCACAAACTGTGTACCTGACATGAACCACTTACAACGAAACAGACCTGATGCAGACGCTGTCTCAAAATCACCTATGTCATACATATCGTTGCCAGGAAGTGACACAAGAATACTGAAAGCAGAAGTGGTTCAAAGGGCGTCACAGCCTTGTGTAACCATTTGGGCTTTTTTGGGAGGCAGAAATGCCATGCAGCTGTTGGTAAAGAGACACTAAAGTTAGATAGTAACTAACAGTTTTAATACATTAAACTCCAGCTGACAAAGTCCGATTCAAACTGATGATCATCATCATCCGTTGGGAAATATCTTAATTTAAGGACGTGAAACATCTTGAGGGATGTTTCTTATGATTGCAGAGGTTGTGACTCGATAGTTTATACTCATTTGCACTCTTTACTTTCACTTGCAGTTTGAACGAGAGGGAGAAAACAGAAAACAGAGAATGAACAGTTAAACATGCATCTGTTCAAAAAGTCTGTTTGCTCCAAAACAAACAAGACAGAAAAATAAAATCACATTTTTCATGACTTCCTCAAAGCTACTTTTCAAATCACATATTATTCGAAGGTATTGCTGCCATCCGCTGCTCAGTTTTGGGTATTACTACCGTATCGTGAGTATTACTTTGACTAAAACTGAAAAAAATGGAAAAAGCTAGGAACAGATGTTGGTTGTACATTTTAAGACCATCTTGCGGGTCAGATCGAACCCTCTTGTTGGACTTTTAGGTGCCGTTATTTGCTCTCAAGCTACATTCGCAAACAAACATTTAATTCTATGGAAAAGTGTCTAAAATCACGTTGCCATCCAAGCTCCACGATTCTCTAAAATCCACCTTCAGTTTCAAGTGTTGCTGAAAGATTTTGTTCTTGCATCATCACTTGTTTTCAAGCATAATTTCATTTCCCTTCATGCACAGTGCGTGCTGGCCTGCGGTACAATAAGTATCAGGTAGTGGAGAAAAAGGAGAACAAGACTGTAAAGTACACAAAGTTTAGCACGAGCAGGCTTTCAAAAGACCCTGCAGCTCATGTGTGGCAGCAGGCAGAAGCCAGGTCTGTTCATAGAGAGCCATCTGCCACAGAAATGTCAGCTGAGAAAGCGCGACTGAATCCGGAGCGCTCCACATATTCTTTGACATTTGGGCGCTTTGCTGCCCCCGCTCTCCGCTCGGGCTCACGCCAGCCGGGTGGAAAAACGTTGTGTGATTTCTCGCAGTTTAAACTTTAGACGCGATGAGGACACAAACTGAGGAAGTGAGACTCGTCTGGACTCGGAGTCAAAATCTGAAGGCCTTTGGGAGGAGAAAGGTCAGAAAAACCGATTTAGATGCAGGAAAACACTTGACAGGATGAGTGAGGTGAGACCTCACGTCTCTTTTGGTCTGGCGCCATGTGCGCACCGCTCGCTGACAGCCGCAGAAGCGTGAAGTGATGAACAAACGAGGCGCAAGTTTCTACCTGAAGACTGAAGCCGATCGGGAAAGTTGAAGGTGAGTCATGTGTGTTTTGACCGTTTTTCCCATCAGATTTAATCCCTCACCAAGAGCTTAGCTTTTAATTTGAAAAGTTCAAATCCTCAGTGGTTAAGTGTCAGAAACTGACAGTACATGTAACAATCTCACTTGATTTTAACTTATTCTTAAACAAAGGGGAGAAAAAGTGAAGGTAATGTCCACGTTTCATTCAGACACATCAGTCAGTACAAAGTGTGAGCCTCTGCATCCGCCACACTCGGCTGCCTCCTCCCTTCCTGCTCTCTGACAGAGCCACAGGCCTTACCTCAGCTTCAGGTTGTCCATAAACTGCTCCATCGTCACCTCGTCCAGGAGGACGAAGTCCGACTTGCCGAACTCCAGGCTGTCCAGCTCAGCCATCCTCGCCTGTCCTCGCCAAAAAGAAAACAACTGAGCAGGAACGGAAAACAGCTCAAGGAAGAAGAAGAAGGAGAAGTACGGTTGACTTCTGGGCCCCGGCAGTGGAGACAGTGTGTGTGTGAGTGTGTGTGTGAGCTGTGGGCGTGGTGATGTGTTTGGTGGAGCCTCGCTGTGGTCTACAAGCCGCAGCACGTCATCCTGTCGCTCACTCTCAGCTCTGTATAAATAGTGGAGACTATCTTTGAGAGTTTGCCGCTCTTCTGCATCCTGCGCTGTTCCTCTCTTCCTGTCACAACCTCTGAGCTGTCACCGAGCACCGCAGCACCGCTGCTCAGCCTTGTTTTATGTGCCTGAACATTTTGTGTATCTAACTTCCCAGAGGCAGGAACCCACATCTGACATACTGCCAGACGAGTGCAGTTAACCTTGCTAATTTGGGGGTAGAAAACGGTCTTTATCTCCTGGGAAGGATCGGGACATTTCCTTTCTTGACTTGGCACTGGCGGCGCAACGCGTCCCCGAGGGGGTTTCAGTGCCGGCTCGCAGCGGAGCCGAGCTGGAACTCCGGTTTGTAGATAGTGGAGACAAGTTTTTCAGTAGTTTTTCATGTAAGAAACATGTAAGGGAGTAGGTGTGTGTGTGATTAAGGGAGGGTTTCTGGGAAAGCTGAGTGAGCTCCAGACAGTCGGGTTTCCAAATCCCTTTTCGCAACACTTCACCCTCAAGCATCAAGGACATTTCAGGGAAAAGCCAGAAAGGTCAAGTCTTATTTCAAAGGGTCAAAGAGTTTTTCAGTCCTCTTAGTTTTCCCATGTAAACTTTTTGTCGTCCTGAGTATTTTCTATGTGTGTTTAGGAATAATACTTCTCATTTTTCCCTGAACTAAAGCGTCTCTTTGGGTCCTGAATCTCACCTGATCGTAAACCTCCATTTTTCCCTGTTTGATCTTTTCTTAGTTAAACAATAAAGCAAATAAACACATGTGTGAGAAAAGAAGGTTTTGGCTGGAAAGTCTAAAAGTCTTGTGACTTCTTCATAATTTATGCCACTGTTAGATTTCATGTTTTGTTTTGTGAAATCACTCAGTAACAAGAACAAACACGAACCGGGGAAACACCACCTCCCTGAGCTCTTCATACTGATGTAAGTTCTGGTTATTACCATGAAAAAATGGCCTCTGAGTCATAATTTAGTCATCATCTAGTCATCTTGCTGAAGTGCTCTCCTGAATTCACCCACCACACAGAGACCGACTGGAAGGTTATATGACGTGAGGAGATTTTATCTGTCAGAAATGAACCACACCGACCTGCAGCTGAGGTTTCGTCTCTGACATGATATCACGAACCTTTAATGAGGCACTTCAATAATAACTCACTGTTTCCAGTGACGGTGAAACATTGAAACACGGAGCTGTAATCTGTGTGTTTACAGTTACCTGTCAGATCCTCATCCAGCATCGGTACTTCCTCACGAGCTCGGCGCAGAGACGCTCTCACTTCCTGCTCGCGCTTCCCATTTCACGCCTGCCGTCTTCGGCGTGACGCCTTCAGGTGTTTTGGGAAGCGCGCTCGTGAACATACAGAAGTAAAAAGACTCACAGTGACGACCTGAAGACACAAACAAAGTCAACGAGGCAACAATGTTTTCAATTTAGTTAAAACACAAACAACTTTAGAACCGTCAGTTATTTTATTGTCCTGGTTTAGTGTTTATAAAAGGAATTAGACTGTCGTATTCATTCCTATTTCCTACATTTACATTCCGATAACCTCCCCTTTAACGCGTGCAACCAGAGTGACAACAAATGAAATCAACAAAAAGTGACACAAACAAACGTTGCTGTTAAATAAACTACAATCCCCCGGTTCATGTAGTGTCGACATCAGTGCAAAAGTCAGAAAAATGATCGACTCAAATCTGGCACGAAAGATCAAAAAACACAAAAAAAATTAACTTAATTTTAACACAAAACAGAAACAGAAATGTGCCGTTTATTTGTCTTCCGCACCGAATTGATTTGAGCTGCAACTTCAAACTTTGTTCTTCTACGAGAAAAACCTTTTTCTCTTTTCTTGTAACAGCTTTTTCTTCTAGAAACCAAATTTTACATTTCCCAACAGTAGCCGTTTTTGTGCAAAGCAAAACATCCCCGCCCAAAATGTGCTTGTGTATGTGTATATATGGAAAAGTAGTGTGTCTTCTTAAGACGGATACAGAGTGAATTAACTCTATAACATTTTTTGAGATGACTTGTAGTCGTCTGTTCCAGCTGAGCCTCAAACTCTAAACTTCACCTTTGGTGCGAGCTGTAAACCAGACCTGATAGCAACACTGTTGTATCACTGAATCTGGGTGGAGATTTTAATTTGGACGAGTTTGAGAGTTTTATGATTTTTAGGGGAGGCGTCGTTCACCTCAAGGTCCATAAAAACCCAAAACATTCAGACATAAATAAGATTCAGTGCTGCAGCTTCACAAACATGACCCAGAATTCTTCGTTCACTTCTTTTTGAAACTGCTGAACAGTTCCTTGAAAGATTTCTTTTTGTGATTGAAACTTTGTTTCATGCTCTTCCTAACTGAGACAGGAGGCGGGCTGGTGGTCGGGGTCTCCTGTGTGGGTGAGCTCGTCGGTGGCCGGCTTTTCTTTGGACTGTATTCGGAGCGGCTTCTCCGGAGCAGAGAATTTCGAGCAGGAGCCCTTTCGTGCTCCTGTTCACCGTGATGATGCCGGGGTAGCGAGTAACCTGCAGCTCCACCGAGGGAAGGATCATCATAAGTAGCAGTGGGGGCGGCAGCAGCAGCAGCAGGGGCAGCAGCAGCAGCAGCAGCACTTTGGCCTTTAGTGTTTCTCTGAAAAAGTGAGGACAAAATGTTGGACCTCCTCGGCTTGTCCGTCTTTCTCTGCTTCTTGCCAAGCAGCCGCTGCTGCAAGTCGAAGCTCTCCTCGGACGGGCCGACGAGGTGAAGCCGATCGGGCATCTCACGCACAAACACCAAGTTGTACACGTGGTTATGGCTCCGAATCTGCTCCAAGAGAGCGTAGCTGTCACGGTTCATCATTTTTGGAGGAACTTCTTGAGTGCGAAGACGTGCGCGGAGATCCTCCATAAACCTCCTCATTTCACCGGCAGCCATCTTTGAGTCCTTTCCTGTCAGAGTGATGGTGGTGCTGTCCCCGTCCTCTTCATGTTTCAGGTGAACATTGTGGCGGCTCAGGATGCTCTGAATGTCGTTTTTCCTGACACGATCAGCGTACATGAACACGTCCGTCTCAACGGCCAACGATTCGAACGCACGCCCGAGTGAAGCCCCCCGCTGAGGAGAAGAAGAAGCCCATTGCTTCGGCCTGGTCGAGCGATGGTCCGACGGGATGTCTTCGTGGGAAGTCGGTGAGGTCGGAGAAACCAGCCTGTCTCTGTGCAGTGATCTGCCTCTGGTACTTGTGTCATTGTAGTAGCTGGAAATGGTTCCAGAGGAAGCAGCTGGGTCCGGCCTGGACTCCAGCAGCTCTTCCAGCTGGACCTTCACGGCTCCGAGCCGCGAAAAAGGACCGATGATACGCACCTCCCCCTCACCGAGCTCCGCGAGCACTTCAAAGCCATAAAACTGCAGGATCTTCATCACTTCACCTTTACTACGGAACAAGTTCAGATGCACCGTCGCCTCCGCAGGAAACTCCATCTGAGACAGACAGAGAGGGACGGTCAGCGGTCTGAGTGACAAACCTCTCTGGGATCATAAACGTGATGTTAGAGTCTGGTTACCTCGGCTGCTGAACACCTCTGTTGATGATTCATCCCCAACACATAAAAGGCTTCAGGAGCACTCAGCAGCTCTGAATTCACATATAATGTTAAACTTTTTCATTTGACGACTTAAAGACCTAAACTCAGGAAGTAATGAGAGAAAAACATTGCTTGGGACGCAGAATTTAAAGCTAAACATCTGATCTGACATCAGATTTACCAAAACATTACACGTGGGTGCTTGTATGGTGTGTTGTTGCACTTCCTGGCAGCAGAGGGGGGCAGAAAGCTACAAACGGTGACTCGACAGGATTAAAACCACACGAGCTTCACTGTTTAAACACGCTCACACGCACCTGTGTCGTTCAATTCAACGCAAACAACCTTCCTCTATTTTTCTATGACTTCCCCGTTTCAATACTTTAACCTGAGGAGGGTCCGTCCTGACGGATCCAAACTACTGAGCCTAAACCATGTTTCTAGTTACTTTCACTGCGCTTTATTAGCAGGAAACATACTGACAACAAAACAAACACATCAATTTCCCCCTTGTGACATTGCGTTTTCTCGCAGCATTTAAACGTGTCAACGAAAGTGAAAGTAACACTTCAGAATAAGGTGCGGCTGACGTCAACTGCAAAAGTGTGAAAAAAGCATTCATTTAAATTCAGTCTGTAGACAGATAGAAAGGTGGAGACATGTTGAACTTTCAGGGACATTAAAACCAACTTTTCAGCCTGCAAAAGCCTCGTTAAACCTGTTAAGCAGTGACGATGATTAATCCGATTAATTCTGACACTTAATGAAGAAAACCACTCTTAAAATGCTACTTTACGTCTGCAGTTCTTGGTGTGGTCAATACTTACTTTCTGAGTAACTTCCAGTTACCTTAAGTCCACTTCTGACGACCTCCATACTTACTGTGCGCGAGGAAACGAAACTAGTGACGTCACACGCGTCTGTCAGGTTGTTTCACAATAAAACTAAACCGACATTTGAAAACGTTGCGACTTGCAAGTTGCAAGTTTGTTTGAAATCCAATAAATCAATTTAGTTGGAAAAAAGTAGTGGGTTGTAGTACTTCACACTGTGCGATTCAGCAATTTAAGTTTTGTCAGACAAAAGTAGTCAGGAGTTTATTTTTGAGCCAAACCAAGCGAGCAAGGCCCTCATACGGATATTAATAAGTATTACAAAAACCTGTTCATGAATTGGCGTTATTAGACACTAAACTTTCTGGGTATCAAAAGTTTATTTGATTTTTAAAAATCTCAGTTTACAACTTGGCACCTGTCCTGCCAGCTAACCAATAACTAGCTACATGTTTATTACTTCTCAAGACATATTTAAAATGTTTATTTGCAGACATTGTGCACAACTTCACACACAGAAAACACAAAAGTCAAATAGCTTTTTTCAGGCTTTTATTAACTTGAGCAACACAACAGTTCAGACATCCATCCAGTCCAACAGGAACCAGCTTCACGGACCACCTGAGCAGGTGGAAGGACCTCCGTGCACCTATAAATCCTTCAAACCAACAATGAAATGCTTCCGGTTGTCAGCCTATTATGTTAATAGCTTAATCTTGGTCCTTGTCACGTGATCGACGTTATTCCCAACTGCAGGTGTCGTCACGGCCCGGCCCTGCGTCCCACCTGTACAGAGAGAAAAACAGAGTTCAGGTGAGGAGGTGAAACAAGCAGGAGCATTGACGGTTTAAGGCTGAGGAGGTGACAAAGTGTCGGAGGTGAACCTAAAACCCTGCAACACGGAGCGGCAGCAGGGCCTCAAACTGCCTCGCGTCTCTCTAGCAGACCAACAGGAGAGCCCGGAGTCACCGCAGGCTCGGGCTCAATATGAAAGTCTGCACAGTTTAAAAATGATCCCCCAATAAACACGTTTAAACTCTGAAAGTCCCGTTAAACTCTGGCGAGCATGATCGATTCTCAGGCTGCTCGTTCACGCAGAAAACGTGACCGTTTACAGGAACAATCCCGGAACAAACCTGCGTTTAAACGCTGCGTTAATTTCACGAAACGTTTCAGTCCAAAATAAAAATCAGAAAATATAGAATTTGAGTCAGATTGACGCGGATTAGTTATACTCACCGTTACGGTGCTCCGCCGGCTCCGAATGAATGACTCCACACTGAACGGATGTGACGTCTGTGACGAC
>JAUESF010000008.1:20026181-20036870 GCA_032274765.1 Malacoctenus tetranemus | reverse complement strand
TTTGGACTGAGCCACATACATGAAGCTGAACCAGATGAAGCAAAAGCTCGTTCATCGCTCTGATCTTTCACTCACCTTGTTGTAGATGTAGCAGTTGGTGAACATGGTGTTGAAGTCCTGGATGCATTCGCTGGCGCTGCGGTAGAAGTTGTTCTCCAGGCGCTTCTTGATGGTCCCCATGTCCATCGGCTGCTTGATGATCTTGTGATAATCCTGAAGAAGACGAAACCAAAACACGGAGAGAAACCGGCTTTCACTTGTTTACTTTGTTCCCAAGAAGGAAAACAACAGACAAAGTCAGCCCGTCAAAATAAAAGCCCGGCGTCGGAGGGCCTGCTGGGACCTACCGGCAGGTTGAGCCTGTAGGCGTCCACGGGCTCACGGAACGGCCAGGCGAAGTGGTGCCTCCACAGGGACTTGATGAGGGTCTTCTGCAGGTACTGCAGCTGGTTGGTGATGCGGCCCGGCCGGCTGGGGTCCTTGACGGGGGGCTGCGGCGGGGCGGGGGGCCCCTGGGGCAGCGCGTGGGGCAGCGAGGGGCTCTCGAAGTCCTCGTACAGGAGGGAGGGCTTCCGGATGCGTTTGCCCGAGCTGGAGTGCTGCTCCATCATGCCGGCAGACAACCCGACCAGGGAGCTGGGGGGGGGGGTCAGGGGGGCAGAGGGGGAGGGCGAGAGGGGTCACAAAAGGACAAGTACTGCTATCCTCGAGTAGTTACTGAGAACAAAAAGTAACTCGCACGGTTCCCTTCAGCGTGTATCGGGACGGTTCCTACAGCTGTCCTCTTCATAAAGCTCAGCAGAAGGTCATTAGTTAGTGGGAGGAAGATGCTCTACCCCCGAGATGTTGGTGCTAAAAATAAAAAAAGCCATGAACCAATGAAAAGGCAGCAACAGCTGAGATAAACTCAACGAGGTGATGCTGAAGCTAAAGCTCTAAACAAGAGCCCTGTAAAAACGCTACTGGCGTCTGTTGGTTACCGTGGATACGAGGTCAGGTGACTGTTCCTCGCCGTCACATCGTTTTAATGTTGCTCTGATGAACCGACATGAACGCAGCAGCAGGTCGCTCTCAGACACAGATGCTGATGCTCAGGCTAATGCTTAACAGCTACATGCTACGCTAATCACAGCTAATGTGGAGGCGTGCTAATGCTAATGCTCCTGAGAGATGCTTTTGTGAATGGGTGTGAAAAGATGAGGGAACGTCAGTATTACAGTGATGTTTTTGTAGTAGTAAGAAAAGCAGAGAGAGAGAGCGATGACTACACAGTACTGCAGTACTAGAGTACTAGAGTACTAGAGTATAAGCTGGCAGTGAGGGATGCTGTGCTTTTAGCCTCCCTGTGCTCTCTGACCTCCGTCGTCCGTATTGATTCAGCTAATATTTCATCGGCCTGTTAGCTTCGGCCTGTTAGCTTCGCTCCTGCCGGCGTCGGCGCCCGTGGGAAACCCCGGCGATGTCAAAGGTCCGGCGGCCGACACATGCTTCATTCACACGGCCCGCCAAACCAGAGCGCACCCCCCCTCCTCCTCCCTCACCCTCCCCCCTCCTCCTCCACCTCCTCCACCTCCTCCCCCAGCTCCACTACGACCTCTGGATTCCATCGACAGGCCGCCACTTTCTGCACCGCCGCGTTAACCACCGCCGGATGGATCTTCACTGTTTACTAATGATGATGATGATGATGATGATGAGAGATAAAACCCCCAGTGTGGTAATCACAGACCTGGACTCAAGTAATCTGATTACTTGATGAATCTGTGATGAGGTGAACGTGAAAAGATCTTTTATGTTCAGACAGCAGTATGAGGAAAGCATCCAACAACGTGCGGTGTTGCCACGACGATGTGAGTGGCTAGAAAACCTCTTAAAAGATGAAGTTATAAAGATCAACCTGAACTGGTAAACAACGAGATAAACACTGTTGTCTGGCTCGTCCTGTCTGCACAGCAACACTCCTGCCCTCAGGTGTCCTCTCACCCACAGGAGGAGCCACTGGACTTTCCTGCTCGTGTCCTTGCCTCAGACGCCCGGCGGCGCTCCCATCATCCACTTTGGACCGACACAGAGAAAGCAGGGAGAGGAGGAGGAGGAGGAGGAGGAGGAAGGGGCGTTCACATCGTCCCAAGACCACCAGCCTCTACAGAGACCACCGACACACCGACGCAGTCCGAGGCCTCTCCGTCCCAGACGCGCTGAGCCGGCGTGTCCCCCGACTCACCCCCCTCCTCCCTCCCTCCCACGTCTGCACCAGGAACCTCAGGCTGCTGCTCAGCACACATACCTGCCCACAGCACATACACTTGTCCCCCTACACACACACACACCTCCCCCCTACGCGCACACACACCAGTCAACGGACACACACCTGCCAACAGCACATATAATCGCCTCCGGACACACACACACACACACACACACACACCAGTTCACAAACACCCGTCTCACAGCACACAAACACACCTGTACTACAGCAAACTCACACACACTTGTCTCACAGCACACACACACACAGACACACAGATACCTGTCCTACACCACAGGCCTTTCCCCCTACACACACCTGTCTCATAGCGCACACACACACAGACACCTGTCCTACAGCACAGGCCTTTCCCCCTACACAAACCGGTCCACAGACACACACCTGTCTCACAGCGCACACACACACACAACTGTCAACTGTCCCACAGTAAAGACACACCTGTCCTGCTGACAAACAAACTTGAGGCTTACACAAACACACAGGAGTCAACATGATCATTAATGATGCTACATGCTCCCTAGTATGGAGCTCATTATATTACATTTACCCTGAGTCACAGCAGAGGAATAAACTACAGGACTGGTTGTGTGTCGCTAGCTATGCAACTGTCAGTTTGAGATTGAGGAAGTGGAAGTGAAATATAAACAAAAACTACTAAATCACAGCCTGAGCAAAGTGCTGCCGCCATTTGCATCTGATTTCTTAACGTTTCGTGATGGGAGCGTTTGAATGTGCATGACATGAGGCGGTTGGGTGACTGAGCAGGAGCACTGACGGTGACTGATCACGGGCTCCGCTTTGCATCGCAGCAGCTGGTGATCGCGTGGCTCCGAGGCCCCGCCCTCCCTGTTTGTAAACACAGCTAAAACCGCGACGGGAACGACGATCCGCGTCACGCACGCACACAAAAAAACGCCACAAACGCGACACTTTCCTCCGGTCTGCGTGGTCCCGAAACGCTTCAAACCGGGCAATTTTCACACCAGCCCAGCCGGAGCCCCTCCGCCGGCAGCCCCCGTCCGCAGACGCCGCTGAGGCTGCGAGCTAACCAGCTAACATGACAGCGGCGACGTCTGCAAAAACACGTCGGCTCGGTCGGAGCGGTTCGGCTCGGATGCTTGCTCCCCACGGAGGACGGGGAGCCTGCTGAAATACGCTGCTGCAGGCTGGGATGGTTTGTGAGGCGAGAGCCGCAGGAGGGATGAGATTAGCAGGGTGTTTGGGAAATGAATGAGCCGACGGACACACAGAGGAGCCGGCGGGGAGCAGTCACAGCCCGCTGGACGCTGCAGCTGTCAGGAGCTTCCTCCGGGGGAAAAACAACCGGAGGATTCCCACCGAAAATGTGGATAAATGTCTGAAAATAAAAGCTAAATCTGGATGTTGGAAGCTCGCTGAATGATTTAAGCTAGCGCTAGTAGCGTTATAAACAGGAGGCTAGCGGGTAGCAGCAGCATAACGAAATAATATTTAATATTCATGCTGCGTTCACGGGACTGTGACTGCACAACGAAGCAACCGGAGACGTGTCGTCGGTTCCCGCCGTCGTTACCTGTCGTGAGACGGGTTGACGGCCGCTTCCATCGGGCTGAAGGCGGAGCGTTTTCACCGCCGTGGGCGCAGCGGCTCCTCCGACACTCTGCGACTCCGCAATGAAATGGCGCCTTCGCGTTTCCGCTTGACGCCATATAAACCCCTTACGTGATAGCGTCGTGCGTGCCCGGTGACGTCGGTGCCAACGCCGCGCGCCCATTGGCTGAAACCAGATGTCAGCGTAAAAGGGAGCGTGAACGCCCCCTCCTCCCACAGCCCGCGGTCAGTACACGTTGTACTTCCGTACAGTCCGTGATTGTGATGCACAATGGAAGCTGCGGTCGCACTGCGTTACTGCTTTTACTCCGTTTCGGCTTCAAACTACACAACATTCCCGACTTTACCCGAACAGACGAAGGTTCTCCCGGTTCTCGGCGGCACAAATGTACCGCTGCAAATGCACGGAAGTGATATTCAATCAGCAACATCCGACGGTGCTTTGAAATATTATTCTGATTTTTAATCAGTTTGAGACGTAAAAATTGTGTATTTTAATTATATCTTTGCAATTATCAATTTTTTTTACCCGCATTTTGTACTTTGACTTTGTTTACATCATTTTCCATGATGTATTTTTACTCTAAGTACTGCATTCAGAGCCTGATCGCAGTACTGTGCAGCCACTAACATGAAAACAAGTATAATTTCAATTGGAGCAACATTTTTTAATAGTTGCAGAGTTTTTGTGGTACATAACGGGACACTTCAATACTTTTTATATTACATCACCCTCACAAAGATGGAAAAACGCATCTTTCATAATAACAAATGTTGAAAACAAACATAGCAAGAAAAAAAACAAATACTTTCAGACTCCCGTGGATTCATTCCTACACAGAACACACCGGTACTCCATCAACGCCATTCACAGAACACTTGGTCTTAAGTTACAATCACAAAAAAACTAAAACTCACTCACATGATTTTGCTAAATGATTCAGAGCTGCTCACGCTGCAGTCGTCCCGTCACAAGATCAGCAGAAAATCAAGTTTGCACGTTGTCAAGCACACCTGTAGCATTTAGGTGTGTGGAACCTGCAGTTCAGGGTCCAGACTGACTCAGTGGTTCACCTGCATAGAGTCAGTGTTACGTCTGGTAAAGAAAAAAGCACATTTCCCTCCGAGTTTGTTGGACAGTTGGAGACAAAAGCTGTTAGAATGAATTAGAGACTAAAACTGAACTAAGAATTAAAAATGCTAAAAAAGAAAGAAGCTAAAACATGAACATTAAATCTTTCTGCTGCGAATGTGTTGGTGAAAATCAAAGCAAAACTTTTTCACCAAACTGAAACAGAAAAGGTAACAAACACTTTGTGGTCTGGGGTCCCTCAGAGGGGCGCCCCAGTCTACCTGTGGGCCCGAGGCTTTGCCTGCTTAACCTGTCTGTTGGTGAGATTGTACCGGCAGTGTTTGGCTTCACTGTGACGTTCTGGAAGGTGAAGGCGGAGGAGCGGGTCCTCCGGTGAAATCGCTGAGAGTCGGAGTGGATGTGTTGAAGTGGGGGGGTGAGCGGTGGGTGAGAGGGGGGTGAGCGGTGGGTGAGCTGTGGGTGAGCGGGGGGTGAGCGGTGGGTGAGCGGTGGGTGGACCCTTCGGTAGATCAGCTGCCGTTCTGTCAGTGGTCGGCAGGTCGCCGGTCACTGCGCCGCCTCCGCACGCCGGAAGCCTTTGCTCTGCTTCTCCACCTGCTGGGCGTACAGGCCGCCCCTCTTCATCAGCTCCTCGTGGCTGCCCTCCTCCTCCACCGTGCCGTTGTTGAGCACGAAGATGCGGTCGGCCTTCTCCACCACGCTCATGTTGCTGGAGATCACCAGCACCGAGCAGTCGTTGGCTTGGGTCAGCAGCGCTTGGTTGACCTGCGGAGGAGAACCGGACGCTGGCGGTCAACGACGGGAACGAGAGCGGAACCGACGGGGGACACGAGGCGAGTCCCAAACCTGGAACTTGTTGCCTTCGTCCAGGTCGCTGGTGGCGTTGTCCAGGATCAGGATCTTGGGCCGTCTGATCAGCGCTCGGGCGATGGCGATGCGCTGCTTCTGGCCCCCGGACACCTGGCCGCCCCTTGCACCAGCGTCTACACAGCCAGAGGACGCACCGTCAGGCCCATCGTGGACCACCGAGGACCACCGTGGCCCAGCGAGGCCCACCATGGACCACTGAGGCCCACCATGGACCACTGAGGACCACCGAGGCCTAGCAAGGACCACCGTGGACCACTCAGGACCACCGAATCCTAGCGAGGACCACTGAGGACCAGCGAGGCCTAGCGAGGACCACCGAGGACCACTGTGGACCACTGAGGACCACCGAGGCCTAGCGAAGACCACCATGGACCACCGTGGACCACCGAGGCCTAGCGAGGACCACTGAGGACCACCGTGGACCACCGAGGACCACCGTGGACCACCGAGGCCTAACGAGGACCACCGTGGACCACCGAGGTCTCGCAAGGACCACCGTGGACCACCAAGGCCTAGCGAGGACCACTGTGGACCACCAAGGCCTAGCGAGGACCACCGTGGATCACTGAGGACCACCGTGGACCACCAAGGACCACCAAGGACCACCAAGGACCACCGAGGACCACCAAGGCCCACCGTGGACCTCTGAGGACCACCGAGGACCAGCGAGGGGCAGGCTCTGCTAGCTCAGCAGAGACTAGCTCCGGCTCACAGCTCAGCGCCGGCTGCGGGTTCGAACCTGTGTCGTATCCGTTGGACAGCCCCATGATGAAGTCGTGGGCGCTGGCCATCTTGGCGGCGCGGACCATCTCCTGGTCGGAGGCGTCCTCGCAGCCGTACTTGATGTTCTCACGGACGGAGCGGGCGAACAGCACGCAGTCCTGACTCACCACGGCGATCTGCACACACACACACACACACACACACACACACACACACACACACACACGGCGCCCGATCAGAGGCTGTGCAGGTGCCGCCGCCCACTCGCCGCTCCACCGGGACGCCGCGGAGCGTCCTCACACACCCTCGGACCGTGTGAGGGCGCAGAGTGTTTGGAGCGTCGGAGCAAATCAGGACTTTTAGAGGAACTAAGGGAGTACCCGGACACCGTCAGCAGCAGCAGCAGCAGGGTACTTTTATGTCCCTGTTTAGCTCCAGAGGAAAAACATCACTCACAATGTTTGTGTTCAAACTGGAGGAAGTGACGAAGCCTCCAGCACACACACACACACACACACACACACACACACACACACACACACACACACACACACACACACATGTTGTGTAGTTTTGATGACTCAAACCTCACTCACAACTGAAACCAAGAAGAGTCGAGTAGAAAAAAAGGTGCGCTTGAGTTTGTAAGCTTGTTTGTTAGCTAGCTGTGCTAATACTAGCTTAGCTTTCATCCACTCAGGTGGATTTCTTTTCATTTATTGATTCAAATTTTCCTTAAAAAGCAGCAAAAACCTTAAAAATTGATCATTTTTTCCAATTTCCTGAAATAGGCCCTGAACCGTCCCCCATCCTCCCAGAGGCTCCGCCCCCTCCGGCCCACCTTGCCGTGCAGGTATTGGTCTTTGTAGCTCTGCAGCGGCTGTCCGTCCAGCAGGATCTCTCCGGCGCCCTCCGGTGGCTGGTAGAACCTCTCCAGCAGCTTCACACACGTGGACTTGCCCGACCTGTTGGGCCCCACCAGCGCCGTGATCTCACCGGGCTTCAGCTCCAGAGACACGTTCTGACGGAGGACAGCCGCACGTTAGGACCACCGCCACCGACGCCGCCGACGCCGCGGACGGAGGCCGACGCCCACCTGCAGCACGGGGGCGCCGTCGCTCGCCGAGCCGGGGTAGGAGAAGGAGACGTTCCTGAACTGGACGTGTCCCCGCAGGTTCTCCGGCGCCAGGCTGCCGTCGGGGGGGATCTGCGGTCTGCGGTCCAGGTACTCGAAGATCTGCTCGGAGGAGCCGATGGCCTTCTTCACGTCGGGGTAGCAGCGCATCACGGCCTGCGGGGGGGGGGGAGCAGCGGTTCAGACGGACGCACGCCCACGCCGAAGCGCCGCCGGCGTCTCGCCGGCGTCTCACCTCCACCGCCGAGGTGAACTGCAGCTCGTAGAGGACGAACGCCACCAGGTCGCCGCTGCTGACCGTCCCTCCGGTCACCAGCGTCCCCCCGTAGAACAGGATCGCCACTTTCAGCGCCAAGGACGTCATCTAGTGGGGCGGGAACAGCCGGAACAGTTCATTCAACAGTCACAGAGGGACACGTCAGGAAGTGAAAGTAAAAGTTGGAAAGCTGCAATAACACGTCACAAAACATGGCGAAGAATCTTAAAACTTTGCTTGAGTGACAAACTGTTAAAGTGTTGTAGTGTTTTGATGGGTTTTTGTTTCCGACTTAGTGAAGCACTTTTAGTTTTTGGAAAAATGGGAACGAACGATATGAATGAAAATATCAAAATAAAATTTTTGTTTGAGAAATAAGTTTTAAAATAAAACATCAAATATAAATATATATATATAAATATAAAAATAAATATATAAAATATTCAAATGAAATGAATAGAAAATAAATTAATTTCTCTTCATATAGAAAAATAATATCAAATTATTTAAAAAATAATTTAAAAAAATGAAACGATAACATTTCATCTGAAATAGATTGTGTTAAATTTCAAGAAATTTATTCCGACTTATAATTTGCTTTCACAAAAAGACGAGCAGGATGTTAAAGAGTTTATTTTTACTCCTACTGACAGAAATCAGACTCTTATGCAGCCATCCTGAACTGGTTCATCTAATGTAAACACTTGAACTTATCCTCAGCACTAATTTACTGAAGATGTCTGAAATGTGACCCAGTCTGGCAGAGGACAGCTGATCTCGGCCTGGACCTCCCGTGTGGCACCGAGGCCGGCGGACTCACGCTATTGGCCCAGGTGGACACTGCGTAGGCGGCCGCGTCCTTCTTGTTGAGGGCGTGGATGTCGTCCAGCCGCCGGCCGTACTTCTCCGTCTCGCCGTCCTCGTTGGCGAAGCACTTGACGGTCCTGATGCAGGAGAAGGTCTCGGTGGCCACCTGGTTGGCCTTGGCCAGCAGCTCCTGGGAGCGGACGGCGATGCCCTGCAACACCACAGAAGAAGAGGAAGAAGGAAGTACTCAGACGCTGCTCTGCACCAACGAGCGGCGTCTGCGACGTGATTGGCTACCTGCTTGTAGTCCCCGATGATCTCGGGCAGGATCCAGATGATGGGCAGGCTCATGCAGGACAGCAGCGTCATCTTCCACGACTGCATCACCATGAAGAGCAGCAGGAAGACCAGGCGCGCCGTGTACCACATGACCAGGCTCAGCTCCTCGCTCAGCGCCTCGCTCATGGTGTGCGTGTCCGTGGTGATGCGCGACACAAGCTCGCCTGCCGGGCAAGAGAGAGCAGGATGTGACCGACGGGTGTGCAGCGCTGCGCCACACAGTGGGAGGCGGGGCTTAGAACGGGAACCAGCCGTTTCTATTGGTCGCGGTTACCTGCGGGGCTGGCGTCGAAGAAGGCGATCTCCTGCTTGAGCACGGCCTCGAAGACGGCGCCCTGCACCAGCGTGTGGATGGAGCTCATGGTGATGTTGTAGGTGAGGTCGCACACAAACTCCAGCACGGCGCTGCGGCGGCAAAACACAACACGCCACGTGTTACCACGCGGTAGGAGGAGGACGACGAAGCCACGCCCACCACGCAGAGGACAGGCGCTGCGGTACCTGGCGATGGTCATCAGCGCCATGCAGGTGATGGCCTCGGAGAAGGCGTCGGGGGCGTCCTCTTTGATCCAGTCGGTGATGTGGCCCGTGTACTTGGGGATCGCCATCTCACCTGCAGTCAGGACGGCAGAGCGACAGGTCAGCCTGGAGCCGACGCCCGCGCCTCGCTCAGGAGTCGACGGTCCGAGTCCCGGACGTACCGAAGGAGGACAGCATCACCAGCGACAGCACGAAGGCGAAGCGCGGGAGGTACGGCCGCATGTAGCCCAGCAGCTTCCTCAGGGCCGAGCCGGCGCCCTCGGCCGGCGCGCCCTCGGCCGGCGCGCCGCGCGGCGTCCCCCTCAGCAGCGAGGACACGGAGCCCCCCAGGGAGCTGAGCAGGGACGAGGCGTAGCGGCTCCAGTACACGTAGGCCACGGCCATGACCACGTAGGTCTGCAGCACCTGCAGCACCGAGACAGAGCGTCAAGATACAGCGTCGAGACAGAGCATCAAGATAGAGCGTCAACACATAGAGTCAACTCAGAGTGTCAAGAGAGAGCATCAAGCTAGAGTGTCGATCACAGAGCGTCATTAGCATCAGGATAGCATCACTGATAACACACTGACACTGAGCACAGAGCATCTCCCTCCCCCTTACATCAAGATTATAGAGCATCTTCCTCCCCCTAGCATACAGATAATAGAGCATCTTCCTCCCAATAACATTCATATTATAGAGCAACTTCCCCCCAATAACATACAGGTAAAAGAACATCTTTCTCCCACCAACACACAGATAATAGAGCAACCTCCTCCCACTAACATTCATATTATAGAGCATCTTCCTCCCACTAACATTCACATTACAGAGCATCTTCCTCTCACTAACATTCTCATTACAGAGCATCTTCCTCCCACTAACATTCACATTACAGAGCATCTTCCTCTCACTAACATTCACATTACAGAGCATCTTCCTCCCACTAACATTCTCATTACAGAGCATCTTCCTCCCACTAACATTCACATTATAGAGCATCTTCCTCTCTTGTCACGGCCACTCACCCGTCCCCAGGAGTGCCACTCCCACAGCTCCTCCACGGTGGTCCGTCCCAGCGCCCAGA
>JAUESF010000008.1:19843300-19853575 GCA_032274765.1 Malacoctenus tetranemus | reverse complement strand
CCCCCCCCTGCTCTCCGTCTGTCGGTCAGCTGAGCACACGGCTGAACTGGGATCAGTTTTATGTCACTGTGACCCGTCCGTGACCCCACCGTGCACTCTGCCGTGCCCCTGCTGGGCGTGTCATAAGAGGCGGGGGGGGGGGCTGACATGTGTGGCAGTGTGTTATGTTTTATGCACAAAAGCAAGCATGGCTCGGTGTGTGTGTGTGTGTGTGTCAGTGTGTGTGTGTGTGTGTGTGTTTTATATTTGTGCACTGGACACATCTCGGTTCACCGTGTTCACTTGTGATTGTTGTGGATTAGAAAGAAAACAGACAGAACATGAAGGGCGCGTGTGTGTGTGAGAGTGTGTGTGTGTGTGTGCGTCAATTCTAGCTCATTTCTTTGCATCTTTTCAAATTTGTCCAAAAACACACACAATGAGATTTTGTGTCATCGAACACTAAAGTGACAGTAAACTTTGGACTGAATTACGTTTTAGTTACTTCAACGTAAAAAAAAAGTATTCAGTTACTTTTAATCGCTGGTTAATTAAAACCAAAGCTTCTACTTAGAATGTAATCGAGTGCAGCTGAGGAGTAACTAAAACTCTGAGTACTTTGTTTAGAGCAGTAACTTGTAGCTGGACGCCGATATTTCGAATACTGCGACTGTAAAACGACTGTAAGAGAAGAGACGTAGCAGCATTTCGGACACCGATAATCTGTGTGTGCGCGCACACGTGTGTGTGTGTGTGTGTGTGTGATTTTCACACCAGTGGAATTGTTTTAAGTGGATTTCTTTACGCTCCAGCGATAATGATGGAATTATCTCTGTGTAGCATCAGTGAGTGCTGCAAGTGTGTGTGTGTGTGTGGGCAGCCTGTGTGCGTGCGTGCGTACGTGTGTGTGTGGGCAGCCTGTGTGAGCGTGTGTGTGTGTGTGTGTGTGCGGCTCGCTGCTGTTTGTAGCTCCCAGGGAGAGCCGTGACCGGAGATCCTCAAGTTTAAGGTTCATCTTCAGTTCAGAGGGAGGTTCAACGGGCGGTCAGCGGGCCACTGGCAGAGCAGCCGGCTCGCTCTCCCCTCTAATACCACCTCCCTCCCTCCCCCCTCCTCCCCCTCACCTCCCCCCCTCCCTTTACATACAGCCTGTATTTTATCCAGATTCTTGGCTGTGTGGCTCTCAGCTGATCTTTTGCCTCCTGTTTGACCCGGCGCTGCAGGAGCGACACCTCCCGAACCACCGATCGGCAGAAGGAGAAACACGACCCGACGCTCCGAGCTGAAGGGAAACAAAGAAAAGAAAGTCACCGCTTTAGGAACAATTTCCCAGAACAGATCCCTATCACACGGTGATTAATCACGATTAATCGCGGTGTGTAACGTACAGTAACCCGGGGGAGGCAGAAACACATGAAAGCAGCCGGAACGAGTCGTTTTCGTGTTCATTCGTCGACAGAAATCAACGAACGGGCTCCGCGGAGGTTCCGTCTCTTTGTTCCCAAGGAATTAATCAGGAACCGAGCGTCCGCTCCGACTCCGTCCAGCCGCAGCGGCGGCGGCGGCGGCGGCGTCCCGACCTCCGCAGAGATTATTTCAATCTCCTAATTTGAACCGATCAAACGCCCACGCCGGCGGCTCACGTGATTAATCGGGAGTTAAAACAGGAGCCAGTTAAAAGTCCTTCGATTAATCGCATGAGTTAAAGCAAAACACAAAACAAAAGGGTGTCTGTGAGTGAGTGTGTGTGAGAGTCTGTGTGTGTGTGAGAGTCTGTGTGTGTGTGTGTGTGTGTGTGTGTTTGGGGAGATTTCTGACGTGCAGAGCAGGGGTGAAGCTAACGCCCTGCTAGCCGCGGCAGCGCTGCGCTGACTCAGCATTAATCCCAGTGATTGGGGCCGTTTGTGCACGCGCTCCGACTGAACCTGAAAGCCTTTGTTTTGGGTTTCCTGACTGGAATGTTGATGAGCGCACACACACTCATTTTCTGCCTCAGCAGCGAGCGCCGCCGGCCTGACGGCCGCTGCGTCTCTGGAGTTTGATCGGCGCCCCCCTTTGTCTCTCGTTACGGGACCACCGCGACCCACTTCGCCGGCTGACCCCGGCGGAGGCGCTGCCCGCTCGCCGCGGCGAGCCGGCCTCCTTCACGGCCTCGCAGCGAGCCGGGTCACAGCCCGACGCGGCAGATCAATGACTCACAATGACTCACTACTACAGCTAGCACACTGTAGCATGAGCTAAAGGCTGGATAACAAACTTTAGCATTAGCTAAAGGCTTGACAATAAACTTTAGCATTAGCTCAAGGCTTGACAACAATCTTTAGCACTAGCTAAAGGCTGGACAACAAACTTTAGCATTAGCTAAAGGCTTGACAACAAACTTTAGCATTAGATCAACGCTTGACAACAATCTTTAGCATTAGCTAAAGGCTTGATAACAAACTTTAGCATTAGATAAAGGCTGGACAACAAACTTTAGCATTAGCTAAAGGCTTGACAACAAACTTTAGCATTAGCTCAAGGCTTGACAACAATCTTTAGCATTAGCTAAAAGCTTGACAACAATCTTTAGCACTAGCTAAAGACTTGACAGCAAAATTTAGCATTAGCTAAAGGCTTGACAACAAACTTTAGCATTAGCTCAACGCTTGACAACAATCTTTAGCATTAGCTAAAGGCTTGATAACAAACTTTAGCATTAGGTAAAGGCTTGACAACAAACTTTAGCATTAGATAAAGGCTTGACAACAAACTTTAGCATTAGCTCAACGCTTGACAACAATCTTTAGCATTAGCTAAAAGCTTGACAACAAACTTTAGCATTAGCTAAAAGCTTGACAACAAACTTTAGCATTAGCTAAAAGCTTGACAACAATCTTTAGCATTAGCTAAAGGCTTGACAGCAATCTTCAGCGTTAGCTAAAGGCTTGACAACAAACTTCAGCATTAGGAGGAGAGACACCTGGAGGCTTCGTCCTGTTCTACACTATGTTTGCTTGCTGTGCCCTCCCCCCTCTCCTCCCCCCCCTCCCCCATTCTGTGGGGACGTGGTCCAGCCGGGCGGAGCAGCCTGCTGGCCTCCACCCAGGAGGGATCAGGTCAGCTGGGAGAGGTGAGAGGCAGGGGAAGAGTTCACCACGTCACCGCCGCGCCGTGACGCCGGGCAGAGCGAGCCGACGGTCGCTCCTTATTGGCTTAGTTAAGACTCACTGTCAACGTGTCGCAGCATTAACACAGCAACCGCAACACAACCAGCGCGTTCAGATGCTCGAACCACCACCAAGCTCTCAGGAAGTCACAGTGACCAACGCTGCATCACGGGATTTTCACAATAAACTGCAGTTAAAAAAACAACTGGAAAGAAAACAAGCTCCAATAACACTAACTGACTGGACTTTTACTTTGAAGGCGAAGCTTTGGTAACTCACATCAGTAGAGTTTTACTAAAAGCTCTCGAGCTTTTATTTTGATAGAAACAGAAACACTGGTGCTTTTGGAGAGTAAAGAAAATTGATACAATCTGTCTTTTATTGTGGAAATCTTCAGTTTGAAGTGAATTTCAGAAGAAAATCAAAAACAGTGATAAATCCAGAGTTCTTCACGGCTGCTGGTTTATTTTCCTCTTGCATTTTTTTTAATTTCCTGTGAATAATCGTAATTAATCCACAGCAATCTCATGATTAACTGCAGCTAAATGTTTGTTTGGGTGCTTTTATTTTGGAAAAATGAGTCTTTTCTTTGCTGATCGGGGGGCTGAAGGGAGCCGACCGGGACAGACCACCTGCCGCCTCGCGGCTCCGCCTCACGTGGGACGAGCTTGGGGCTCGGCGATGGCGGCGATGGCGGCGGCGGCGGCGTTGGGGGCGGCGGCCTTATCGGCGCGCCGGCTCTGCTGCCTCGGCTCTTTGGGCGCCGCCGCGATATCGTATTGCTGAGTCTCACTTTGCGCGGAGCGATCGAAGCGCTGCCGCCGCCGCCGCGTTCTTTACGGCCGCTGCCCGCGACCTCTGTCGGCCCGGCGAATTAACCTCGGGGCGTATCAGCTGCGCCGGCCCTTTTCCCCCCGCAGCCCACCCCATTAACCGGGGGGTGGGGGTGGGGGGTGGGGGGGGCGCCGCGGCGAGGGTCACACTTAAGTAACCTTATCTTGTAATTGGGTTCAAGGTTAAGTGACCCTGGAGCGCGGGGGTCCGGGGGTTAAGGTCACCGTGTCAGGCAGGAGGAGGAGGAGGAGGAGGGGTGGGGGTGGGGGGGGCTTTAATCACTGATGGGGCTCCGAATCCAGGCCCCTCTCTGGCTATCTGGCCCCGCCCCCTCCCCCCCTCCACCCACTCCATCACCTCCACTTTCACCCACATCCAAAAGCCAGAGCAGGGTGGGGTCTGAAGGGGTGGGGGGACGGTTGCCAGGCAACACGTATTCAAGCCAAGGTCCCGTAAGCTTTTAACCTCAGCAGCGATCGATGGGTGGGGGTGAGGGGGGGGGGGGATATTCAGCAGGAGGCGGAGGGACACGCGCTGTCGCAGCAGCGCTCGGCCCGCGCTTATTAAACGCACGCACGGCGAGGGACGGCGAGGAAACGGCGAGGAAACGTCGAGGTCGTGTCCCTCGCCGTTTCCTGGCCAGGTTGAAAAGTTTCCACCCTCGTAGAAGAAGAAACGCGCCGGCAGCTCCATCGGTCGGCTGAACTCAGAAAACCCTCACTTCCTGTTCCTGTGGAGACTCGCGTCCGTCGAAGGCGAGACCGCTCAGAGAGCTGCGGAGCTGCTGTCTCTCTCTGTCCAGCTCACTGGGAACTCTGTCAGCAGCGTCGGCGTGTCTGAACCGACGACCCCGCCCGACACCACCCGACCTGAACTCCACCGAAACCGACAGGCGAGCAGCGAAGTGTGGAAGAACTGTTCACAAGAAAATCCCCACGGACGAGGCTAACGATGGCTAAACCCACTGAAGTCGACCGTAGCAACCAATAATCCAGTCCAAAATCAACATGCTAACAGTTAGCTTGTTTACTTACATCACACTGACCTGAAAACTGAGCTAACATTAGCACGTAGCGAGCTAACGCTAGCTCGTAGCTGTCTCACATTAGCTCATTATCTGGATGGACTCAAAGCGTCCCATAATGGAGCCGTTGCGCTGTCCCAGCCCTGACCGCCGGTGAAAGGGAAGCTCCGCCCCCCCCCCTCCTCGCGCTCTGCACAAAAGGAGATGGATGACCGCCCGCTGGAGGTTCAGGCAGCGTGACCCACAGACCCCCCCTCCCGCCCCACCACCACTGCCAAGGGCGAGGAAATAGCCCAGATTAAAGAGCTTGTAAATAATGGCCCATAAACATCTGCCTGTTAGCGCGGCCGATCCATCACCGGCGCTCCCATCTGGTCCTCGCTCTCCTTCCCTCCGCGGCCTTTTCATTTCCTCGCCGCTCGTCCTCCGACACAAACAAACAGGCGGCGCCGCCGGGTCGAACGCGCCGCCGGGCGCGGTTCGCCGCTGCTCCGCCCGAAGACGAGACGCGCCGGTTTGTTTCTTGGAGTCTGCGGACGCCGCCGCGTCACACCGCCGCCGCGGCGCCGGGACGGCCCGGACGCGTCCCGCTGATTACCCCTAAACGATCGCCTGCGCTTAACGAGGCCTCGTGGCGGCTCCGCCCCCATCGCCGATTAGCCCCTCGTTAGCGCTCCGACGGCGAGCGCAGCCCGCCGGCGTCTCCTCCCTCCGACCGAGGCCGAACAGGAAGTTCAACCTGCTGCTCGTACTGCGTCACGGACGGGACCGAGTACATGTACTACAACCGCTACTACGAGTACTATCTGTTTAGCGTGTACTTCGTGATGCTTTTGATGAGAAACAGTTTAAACACGTTTCGTCCTGCGAATCAACACGAAGCCGACGAACGTCCGAGGATTTTATAACCAGAGTGATTTTACACACACGCAGGCAGAATGAAGGCGTCACACACTCCTGCATCAGCCCCTTATTATGCTGAGTGTGTGTGTGTGTGTGTGTGTGTGTGTGTGCGCGTGTGTGATCTGCAACGCATGCAAAACAGTAACTGAGTGAGAATCTCCAATCGATCCGTCTCAACTTAACTGTGAAAAACAAAGTCGCTTCTTTGTTTTCAGCAGCTCAGCACAAAGTGATTGATTCATATCGAGTTTATTACATATTTCAGTTCATTTTCATTTTGACTCGTGATATTGATGCGTTACTTAAGTTGCATTTATTTTATTTATTTTTTTTAATCAGTTTCATTTTGATTTTGTCATTTTTAATATTTAATTTGACGCTTAAATCTTTAAATGTTTTAATTTTTGCATTGAAATAAATGATTTTTTTCTATTTTTTAGTTTTTAAATACTTTATTATTATCCCTCTTTTGTTTCTTGGTTCAAAAACACATTTTTAAAAAAAATGTATTTATTGTGGTTAAATTGAACTTTGTTGCATTTCTCACCTTGAGAGTTGAAAGGAAACGTTACATTATTATGCTTTTTAATGTTTTTGAACTTTTATAGAATGATTCTTTTTCTTTGTTTTCAATCCAACATTATTTTAGATTCTGCTTCCATTTTAATGATTTTTTAAAATTTTTATTTTAACTCGCTTTTGTCTCGTAAATATTTAAAAATTTTTGTTTGTTTACTTGAAATATTTTCATGTTTTCTGGATCTTTTTTAAAGGTTCTAAAATCATTTCTAGAGTTTTTTGCCTCGTTCGCTTCGTCAGTGAAAGTTTCAACAAAGTTTCACTGACGGATGCTCAGATTAACCCCTCCCCCTGATGTCCCCCCTCCTCCCCCCCTCCCTCCTGGATGGAGTAAAGTTGAGTGAGACGCAGGTGAGTCCATGTTCCAGGCAGGTGAGCGGCACCTGGCCTTCACTTCCTGATGTCCCCCGTCCTCCCCCTGATGTCCCGCCCCCCTCCCCCCCCCTTCCTGATGAGCCCTCTAACCTCCCTCTGTCACCGTGACAGATCTGCCGCCACCGCCGCTCCCGCCTCAAGGTGAGGCGTGCGCTGATGGCGCCCGCCGCGTCCCGCGCTTACGCCCCTACAACCCGCCGTTGGGCTCCTCGCCGTTTTCGTCGCTCTTTAAAAACGCGTCTAATTTTTCACCGCCGCGCCGCCGCTCGTCCTCCCGCCGCCGCTCGTCCTCCCGCCGCCGCTCGTCTCCTGGTTTTAAAGTCGTGCTTAGCGGCGATTTATGAGCCGCCATCTTTGACCTCGCCGGCGACCCCTCGCCCGAAACGCGTTCCGACGCCGCCGACGAATTTATCTGGCGGATAAATCATCGCTCACCAAACGCCGCCGCGGCGCAAGGTCACGGCACGGACAGATTACAGCGGGACACGACCCCAGTTACAATGTAATCCACTACTGTAGTTACAATGTAATCCACTACTGTAGTTGCAATGTAATCCACTACTGTAGTTGCAATGTAATCCACTACTGTAGTTGCAATGTAATCCACTACTGTAGTTGCAATGTAATCCACTACTGTAGTTACAATGTAATCCACTACTGTAGTTACAACGTAATCCATTACTTCAGGTAGCAACTACTGATTACTTTCACTGGAATGACGAAGTCAGGCAAAGTTTCAGCCACATGGGAACTGCTGTGTAGCTGTTAGCTTTAGCATTACGTTATAGAGCATCTTCCTCCCACTAACACTCAGATTATAGAGCATCTTCTTCTCATTAAGGTCCAGGTTATAGAGCATCTTCCTCTCAATCAAAGTCAGATTATAGAGCATCTTCCTCCCACTAACACTCAGATTATAGAGCATCTTCCTCTCAATAAGATCAAGAATAGAGAACATTTTCCTCCCCACTGACATCCAGCATCCAGAGCATCTTCCACAGGATAACACCGAGAATATAGAGCATCTTCCTACCACTAACACTCAGGTTATAGAGCATCTGTTTCTGACACACACCCACTGCATCACTGATACTCAGTGTGTGGTTGTACAGGCTCGGTACAATCTCCCTCTGATGTTCTCAGACTTCTGATGATCCTGATGGTGACAGGTATAAACAGAGATCGCTCTCCCTCATGGGGGGGGGGAGTAGGGGGGAGGGTTTGGGCCCGGGGGGCTCGGCGGCGCTCTGTCCCTGACCTGCGACCCACCGAGCGTTCCAGCCGGCTGATCAGAGCGGCAACCTTCATCTGACCCCCCGCTCCACGCAACCCTGATGCTAATGTCATATCTGAGGGGGGAGGGGGGGAGGAGGAGGGGGGAGGCTGATCTGACTGCTGGGGCTCAAGGCCGACGCCCCCTCACGCCACTCCCCCCATCTTGTCCCTATAAAAAGATGTTGGAAGCAGTAAACGGAGGACGGAGCGTGTTTGATGCAACACCGAGCGCCCTTCAGTTCGGGATCGTTAGAGCTGCTGTCTCTCTCTCTCTCTCTGACTGTTAGCACACTACTAGCATTAGCCTCTGCAGGTATGTCACCAGTTACTATTGAACTAAACTCCTGTTTAGGACAAGGTGATAAACCAACTAAGTCATCCAGCAACAGTAATAAGGAGGCACTCGTGTCAGTGACATTAGCATTAGCCTGATTCCACCTTCCCTGCACTTAGCATTAGCAGCCTCGGCTCATGCAACTAAATGCAGCTTAGCTGTAGCAGTGTGTGCTATTTGGCTCAGCTCGAGTTTCAAACTAGCTGTACGTATCGCAGTACCACACACACACACACACACACACACACACACACACACACCACTGATAGCTACAGCTCTATCTGAGGGGAAGCTAAAGGTCTCAATAAAAACACATTGTAGTAACACAAGAAGTTCCAACTGTCCGTCTCCTCGCCAACGACGTGACTCCGCCCCCTCCCGACGACCTGTCAGCTAACAGCTAGCGCCCGCCCGCACACGTGTTAAGAGGATGTGGCTAATCCCGGCGGCAGGTATCGCCGCCGATCGCAGGGACGGGGTAAAGGGGATTTCCCGCTCAGACTCCAAAAGTCCCGTGAAAGCGGGCGGGGCTTAGCATGGAAGCGCCGCGATCACAGCGCCGCGCTTCAATTAGCTTCTGTTGTGGGTGGTTGTTGGCCAGGGGGGGAGGAGGGGGAGGGGGTGAGGGGTGCAGGGTGAGCAGAGGTCCAAATCCCCTCCTGCAGGCCCAGCTGGGGGATTAAGAAAGGTTCCTGTCCCGTGGCTGACCCCTTCAAAGCCAGCACAGATGTCCTAGCCCCCCCCCCCGCCTCAAACCCCCCTCATACACAAACACACTTCAAACAAAACACCCGCTCCTCCACAGAGCACCCAGGTGACGGCTCTTATCAGGACGGACGCCAGCCGCTCGGGGAGTCCAGATCTCTGTGGTCTCGCTCTGAACTCGCAGCCTCCAGGGTCCTAAGGGGGTCCTAAGGGGGTCCTCGGGTCCTCAGAGGCTCCTCAGAGAGTCCTCGGAGGGTCTGCTCTCTTCTGGTGGGAGAGTCCCCCCAGGACCTGACCGGGGGGACTCTCCCTTCCCGGTCTTGGGAGGCTCGGCCGTCCCGCAACACCAGGACCCAGTCCGTCCCGACCGAGACGTCTCGGCCCCCGGAGGACGTTCACTCGGTGGTCCTCTGAGGCTACGACCCTCTTTCAGGGCGAGAACTCACCACTTGGCCAAAATAAAGCCCCCCTCCTCACTGGGGACTAAGACGGACACGATGAACAACAACTGGATTAAATATCTCAAGGGGCCAAAATCCAAGATTACCTTCCAGCAGTCCAAACTCTCCCAGATCCTGTGAGAACCACCCAGACGTGGGGTTAGGTTCCGGGATCATTGTTCTATGTGCTAGCGGCTCCTCTGGTGGGCCGAGGCGTCGGCCAGAGGGGGCAGCGAGGCAGTGAAGCACTGTCGGACGAATCTACAGCAAGGTCAAAAACGCTGCGATGAACACGTGTGAAACCACTGCCAGCGAGCACTCCTGAAGGGCCCAAACATGGGGATCTCCAGACAGCAGTGGAAAAGGTCCTCTGTAACCAGCACCATTGTCCAAGGACACTTCAGTCGCCCTGAACACTCCTGAAAGCCTTCGCCCAGAAACACCTCTGACAGCCATTGTCTGTGGACACTTCTGCTGCACACGAGTGGTGATGAAACTAAGCGCGCTCGCCTGCAAAAACCACCGTCTGTGAGCACCTGAGACTCACTGTCGAGGAACACGCCGAAAGTTCAACGTCTCAACACACTTCAAAAAACAGATTCTGCCGACATGTCTGGAAACCAGCGTCCATGAACACTCTGGGAAAACCAGCGTCCATGAACACTCTGGGAAAACCAG
>JAUESF010000008.1:19600937-19617174 GCA_032274765.1 Malacoctenus tetranemus | reverse complement strand
TGGCTGCAGCCACATGCTACCTGCGCAGACGACACGACTCGAATGTGAAGTGTCGTCGTGGTGAGGTGGAAACCTCCCGTTTTCTGGTGATGTCTTCATGTTTCAACTGAACTTTGACAGGAAAATGAACTCCTTCCTTAAAACAAACAGAAACACAGAAGCAGAGCTCGTGTTTTTCACGTCGGGCCCCTGATTTTTTTTCCCCTCTTTTCTCCCAGGAGTGGCTCCACTCATCAGCGAGTTTAAAACTTCATCGCTCCACCTCTCTCCGTGTTGGTGTCACGTCGAGCCGCGGAGGTAATTCGGTCTAAATACCGCGGCTGAACCGGGTCGCGTTTGATTGAAGTGCGAATGATTTTATACATCTGCGCGCTATATAATCACTGGCTCAACAGCACTTCAGCGTTTTAATGTGGGAGCCGGGATTAAATGTATGGCGGACATACAGGCACTGGAACCAGTGGGGGGGTGGGCGCAGTGAGAGCCCCCCTACTGGAACAGCTCCCATAAAGCACGTTAAAGAGCAGCGTTCAGTGTTTTAGTGCTAAATATACAGGAAGGGTCTCTCATTTCACACGTTCAGTCTCAGAAAGCATTTAACCTTCTCTCCAACTTTCACCGTTTTTAATGGCGTAAATGTAATTTTTTTGCCTTTCAGATTAAAATAAAGGTGTAATTTTCTTTACAGAAACTTACTTTTTATCTCTGTTTTCTAGGTTTTATACAACTTTAACTTATAATCTTAAAGTCTGGAAAGTGTTTTGGCAATAAAACGTTGAAAACTCACTAAAACTGTATTTAGAAGGGACGTCAGCGAGGTTAAATTTATGACACCAAACAACCTTTTTGTGAACTTTATCTCCTCATTATTGAGATTCTTTGTCACCAAAATAAAAGCACCTCCTTCAAACCTTGTCCAGTCAAAAAAGGAGCAAACATGGTACCAAATAAACCGTTTACAGCTCCACTTTTACCTCCAGTAAACCTGTTTTACTTCATGTGAACACGAGGGAGTGAAACTGTATCACTTTATCAGAGGCGGCGACGACTCTGTAATGTTCACTCGGGACGTTACAGCCCAACAAAGACACACAAACACCAACTCACACACACACAGACACACACACACACGCGCGGGTTTCTTCGTCATCTATATTGATTATAAACGGAATGTTTCACAGGACAATGTCGCCTTCACTGCGTCTGAAGCCATTTTGCTCCACACCGAGGCTGCAACACTCGGAGGCTCACAAAGGTGGACAGATCTGGACGGACGCCCACTTTTTCTTGGCACCAGCCTCGATCCAAAGACACACACACACGCGCGCGCACACACACACACTCGCGCGGACCCTCTGTCTTAGCGACCAAACACTTTTCCCTCCAAAATCATACAGAACGGCCTCCTGGGGGCGCATTCCTGCATACCAATGGCGATGCTGAGGATGTGGTGAAAGGAGCAGCGCCCGAGTTCCTGAACCTTGGACGAGCACCAAAGCCCGCCATTTCTCACTTCGGACCCCCCCCACCCACCACTCCGCCCCCCCCACCATCACAGCGTCTTGTGTTCTCGCCCATCAAATCGCCGAGTCTGGAAGTGTTGCCTTTTTTTTTTCCTCTCAATGATCCTAACACGATCCCGATTGATGTTCCTGTCACCGCGGGCGCCATCTTGGACTTCAATCCTTCATGTTTAGATGTGGGCGAGCAGCCATTTTGTGCTTTACGTTTCCCCCGGTTGAAAGCCACACCCTGACTCCGCCGGCGCCGGCAGCCCCGCTCGCAGGTGGCGGCGCCCGCCTCGGCCGCGGGCCCCCGGTGCGGATCTCGACGCAAAGAAAAAGGGGGCGTCGGCTTCTTCTTTCTTTCTTTCTCACCCCCCCTCCTCCTCCTCCTCCTCCTCCTCCCCTCCGAACCACGACGAATCTCCCGAGTGCGACTAGCTATAAACTTAGACGGCAGTCCAACATGGCTGCGAATGACAGCCCGGTTGTTCAGCGTCACTCCAGCTCGCTCTAGTGTGCTTAACATTGACACTCAGTTCATTAAGGCCCATAGTGCTTGGCTAATGCAGCGCGCCTGTTGGCAGCATGACAAAAACCGTGAATCAGATTATGAGGGCCGTAACGCCGCCAAGGAACACGGAGGGCGCGCGGCGTCGTCACGCAGGGACCCCGGCGCGCCAGCTCTCCGGATGTTAACGCCGGGGACATAATGTAATTGCAGCCTGCCCCGGTTAATAGGGGCACTGTAATATTTGCATGGAGCTGCTGTTTATGTGTACCACGGCTCATTTGAACGTGCGGCGCCGCTGTAAACAAGAGGAGAGTGGCTTGTAAAGGCGGCGAGGACGCAGACACCCAAGGGGGGGCTGCGTCGGAGCGGCTGTTCAAAAAAAGGGAAGGAAAGAAGCCCCCCTCTTTCACTGAATTACACCAGACTTCATAAAAGAGAGGCGGATGAATGAGAGGAGCCGCGTGATCAACCTGTACAGTAAAAGGCTCGCATTTCATTTGTTTTACAGTGGCGTTGCCCCCCTTCTTTACATGACAATGCTAATGAATTGTGAGGGGGCCCATATGTCGGCGCCGGCGCGTTCGCCATATGTGGTGTCAGACAGCAAATCACGCGAAGGGGAAGTGTTTTTTTTTTTTCGCTCGCCGCAGATCATCACCAGCCAGAGCGAGCTGCTGCTGCTGCTGCTGCTGCTGCTGCTGCTGCTGCTGCTGCTGCTGCTGCTGCTGCCGGCGTCGCCGTGGCCACCGCAGCTCTTTGTTTTCCCTAAACCTGGAATAACAGCAGGTTAATCGCCCGCGTGTCGGCGCGCAGCGGCTTGATTTTTCATTCGCGTTGTTGACGGCGAGGTCAGGGTTTTATCCCCCCCCCCCCCACTCCCACCCCACCTCCCTCCCCACCGCCCCGATTCATTTTACAGTTAACGAAGACGGAGCTCTGCTCCTCCCTTCCTCGTTAGCTTCGTGCTAAACGCGACTGGAGGGGGGGGGGGGGAGAAACATAACGAAGCGTCTCTGTTGGAAAATTGTGACGATCTTTTCATTTGTCTGTGACGTGATCGTGGAAACTGAAAGGTCGACTCTCCACAAGTGACGGCAGAAAGCGTCCACCAGCTTTATTTCCCACTCTCTCTACACTCTTGTTTGTTTCATTCACACTTTCCTCCTTTCCTCTCTCTGCGTCTCTGATTGTCGCCGCGTTGCGTGACGCCTGACTTGGCGAGCCGTTCGCCACCGCCGCCGCCGCGCTCGGTGACAACTCAAGGACACGTAAAGCGCTCACGTGGCCGCTGAAACAACCAGCCACTAAATCACAGCCCGGCCCAGAGACGAACGTGCACAACAAAAAAACACACACACTCGCAATTTCTGTTCTTTTTTTTTTGTCATTGTTTTCAAATGTAAACCTTTATTACAATCCCAACACAGTTTTCCAAACAAAGGCACATGTGGTGAACACAGCGATCAGATTGCATAACACAAACATTGCTGCTTATATATGTAAAAAAAAGAAAAAAGGAGAAGCTCTGCGGAGCAAAGCTGAAGAGATGCATTTAAGGGGGAAAAAAACGAGGGATTTAGTGCAACTGATTTGATTATTTTAAACCACAATTCACGGTTTTCAAGCCTCTCGACTGATATCAGAAGACTCTCTCTCTCTCTCTCTCTCTCTCTCTCTCTTTCTCTCTCTCTCTGTCTTTTTTGTTAGAGATTAAAAACATAATTTCAAGCTTATCCAGGCAGATAAGTAATTGTCTTGAGCACTGGGATGTGCATGATTATCAAAAGAATACATTTTCTAAATTAGGCCAAGATAGTCTCCCTTGAATCAATTGCAAAAGCACTGCATAGGCATAGATTGTTTAAAGTAATACTTAAAAGATTTGCATAGATTATCAATCGTAATAAAAAAAAAAAAATTTGCCACTTCCCGAAAATTAATATCGAATGAATTAGGCTGTGATAGTACTTGGCTTAATATGTGTGTGTGGGAGTGTGTGTGTGTGTGTGTGTGTGTCTCAATGTCAAGAACAGGAAATTAAGGCAGTGTTTGAAGCCAATGTATTTGTCATGTCTCACCCAAAGACGTATCATTAAAGGGAACCAGGTGACGGTTATGAACCCAACCCACCGTCGACGCCGCCGCCGCCTCTCCGGAGCCCGCCGGGCGGCAGGCTTTAATAGCGCGGCGTGTTCTGTATACACGCCGCCATGAGCCACTTCCTGCTGATCAAACACACTCCCACCATCAGGAATATTAACTCCGACTGTGGCTGGTGGCGGCGAATCAGAGTGTGTTAGGGCTGCAAATATGAGACTCAATCCATCCACTGATAAAAAAAGAGAGACGGCGCCGTATTCTGTCATCTGTCACACACTCACACACACTCTGACTGTCAATTCCTTCCTGGTGGCGCGGACTCCTTCAGAAGCCATTACTCTTCATGAGGCCTGAAGGAATGTCTACAAACCGGTGCCCCCCCCCAAACAAACAAACAAAACAAACAAACAAACCAAAAAAATGGCAAATGACTCTTTCTTTTTTCTCTTGTAGCCTCAACAAAAAGGAGATACAACAGTTGCATAGAGTGTAAAGACGACAGCTCACTCCTTCGCCATGGTGTCGGGCCGACACATGGAGCTGTCCAATCGCAGTGCAGTAGGATTCACTGCTGCCGTGGGTCTCACATTCAGGCGTCTTTAGAGTCCTAGCAACTAGAACGCAACAGAAAAAAAACCGAACCAAAAAGGTGGGCTACAACTTCCTCCGAGGCGGCCTACAGCGCCGGGGGGCTACGTTAGTCGGACACGCGTCGTTATTCAAGTCTAAGCAAAAAAAAGAGGCAAATATACAACAAAGAATTACAAAAACATTCAAGAATAAAGTTTAAAAAAAGGTGATTTCAGATCAGTTCGTTGGACGCCGGAGCTGTCGGTCTTCGGTCTGAGCTCCGGACGTTCCTACAGTCCGTCGGGACGCGACGATGGCGTCCAGAAAGAGTCCGGTGAAACCGTCGGCCTCGGCTCGCAGCGATCCCCGAGTGTTTTACTCCGGCCGGGAGGCGACGGACACGCGTGGGAGAAGGAGCGCTCGGCGCCCGTCCCTCCATTGTTTTTTCTCCCCTCCGTCCATTACGGCACCGCGACACGATTCGTCTGCTGGAGAGAGAGAGAGAGAGAGAGAGAGAGAGAAACCGTCAGGACACAGCCGAGACTCTCGAGTCAAAACACACTGCGAGGCCCGACACGTGAATGTCAAAACAATTACGTGAGACAATAGAGCGACGACTCTAATGTAGAACTCAAAGCCGGCTTGTTGTTTTATTAAAAAAAACAACATGTGGGGGGAGTTTCTGGGGGTGGAGGTGGGCCGACCTCCGCGTACCAGCTGAGAGGATTGAGGCTGAAGTTGAAAGGCCTTAACAGGAGCCTGGTACGCTACGAGCTGCTAATACAAAGAGGAAGCATGTGACACACCCTAAGCTAAGCTCGGTTGGACTTCAGAAGACCACCACACACACCCCCCTCCTCCCCCCCACCTCCTTTATTTTATGTTACATTTTCAAGCAGCTCAGACAAGCAACTTAAAATATTACACTGGGTCGCCGGGTTCAGAGCGAGCCAGCAGCGGCAGCCGTCCGGCTCAGCCGCAGAAATCGACGACGCAACGTGCTAATTAGCATCTGAGCCTGAGCTGTTAGCTAGCCGTGGCATTTAGCACGTTGTTCAGAGAGAGGAAAAGAGAGAGTGGGGTGGGGGATGGGGGGAGGGGGGTGTTGCTAACAGTGGAGGATGTGGGCATAAAAGGCAGTTTCGGGTATTGGTGTCGCTTTGAGTTATTGGCATCATGGTCTTGTTTTGTTGAGAGGACTACAGTGAATAAGCTTGTTAATGGTAAATTTACAGCCCCAGCATGTGGCCTAATAAAACCAGGGGATAGAGAGGATGATGAGAATGATTGCCATTGCCATTTTGTGTGTGTGTGTGTGTGTGTGCGCTCTGGAGTGAGTGTGTGTGACGAAGATGAAGAAGAAGGGGGGGAGGGAGAGAGGGGGAGGGAGGGGGAGGAGGGGGGTGTAGTTAGAGAAAGAGAGAAAAGTGAAAGGCGCCGGTAATTAAGAGTCTAAAAGAGTGTGAGAGAGGCGCACACCGCTCAAAGCAAACTTTGAGCCCGGATTCCTCACTTTTTTATTTATGCACCCCCGACTCGAGCCCCCCTCCCCCCCTCCTCCATCCCCCTCCACCCCCACCCCACATCCCTCTTCACTCGCTCCCTCGCTCTTTACTTGTCTCCCCCCGTCGCTGAATGAATAGCTATCACAGTGCTACGGTGTCCCATCCAGCGACACCCCCCCCCCCTCCCTTGCATCCTCCAGCCTTTTCTTAACACCCCTCCTACCCAACCCCCCCCACCCCCCCACCCCTCGCCGGCACGGCTCTGAATAGGGAGCCGAATTGAGCAAACAGTCAGGCTGTCAGCTCAATAGGAGGTCTGGCCGTGAACTTGAAGTCCTTCCCAGGCCCCCAGTCTCACATTAGGGTGGGAGGGGTGGTGATGGTTAGGGAGACAAGAGGAAGGAGGGGAGGGGAGGTGGGGGGGACAGCGGTGGTGATGTGGGGGGTTGCAGCCAGACTTTTGGGGGGCCCCTACGTGCCAGTGTTGGCGGGGGGACCCCTGCCACAGAGGTTCCCAAGGCTGGTGCTCTCGCCGGAGCAATGGGGGCAGGGTGCCCCAGCTGCCTGCTAGCCCGCCCCCCCCCCCCACCTCCCCTCCCCTACCCCTCCCCTCCTGCGGCACTCCGTCTGGGCAGGAGGGGTGCTGACGGTGGGGTTTGTGCAGACGGGATGGTGTCTGCTCCCCTGCCAAAGCTCCCCGAGACCCTCACACACACACACACACGCACGCACACACACACACACGAACGCACACATCCAGACACAAGCTGCCGGCCGTGCCAACCCCCTCTCTCCTCCGTCAGCCTCCCAGCCCTCCCAGGCTTCTCATCATCTCATTAGCCAACGCCAGCCACTCCACTGTCTACTGTTTGCATTGTTTTGGGCTCTGCATAATTTACACAGTAAATTGAGAAAGGGCCCCGGCCCCCTTCGCTCAATCTACCACCTGTTTATGGAGGCCGGGCCGTGATTAGTGCACTTTGGGATTGACACAGTTACCGGCCGGGCTGATCGGGAGAGAGCCAAGCGACGCCTTCGCTTTCATGAAAGCAGCTTGGTCTTAAATTCAAACGCAGAAACAACATGACCCAGTTTGAAGGGCTGGGACCGACTCCTCTTTTGTTTCTTGATCTGAGAGAAAGCTGGAAACTCTAAAAGACGCGTTTATTTCGTTTAAAAAAATAACAAACTTTGCTAGTTTGATTCTTCAATATTGACTTCCTCCTAAACTTCGACCATGAGAGTTTGGTTCTTCCTCTTTCGCGGTGTCTCGCCACTGTTTTCGTGACCTTGATCCCTCGTGAGGGGAGCAGCAGTCTCACTACTGTAAGCGAGCGTTACCTCTGACCTCCGCGCCGCAGACACAAACAAAAGGAGGTCTCTCCTGCACGGGGGACAATGGCGCGCATTGTTTACGCGCCGCCTTACTTAATGAAGCCCGGCCGACGCTAATTGGTGTTGTGGTTTAAGCGGTTTTCAAAGTTGGGAGCTCCCTCCCTCCCCCCCGCCGCCCCCCCCGTCGGAAAACAAGACGTCGCCACAGCTCGGCCTCTGGAGGAGAACAATACTTGACTTGTCTCGACTCCGACTGCCCACCGCTGCCGTTCCTCGCCCTCCTTCTGTATCATCACCCTCCACCTTGACCTCGTTCGAACGGCCGCGTTGAAGCCGAGGAGCGAATCTCATCGCGGGGTCGAAACTCTGCGAACAGAAGCCCGCGTGAGCCGCGTTTAACGACCCCCCCCTCCTTCTCCAGATTTACGTCGGCATCGACAGTAAAAGTGCATTAAAGTCCTCAAGCTGCTCGACTGTATGGAGTCGTAAATCGAGTCCCCCTCCCCACCTCCCCACCCCCGCCCCGCATTGTCCGGGGGAAAGGCAACGGCATCGCGTCGTCGCTCCCAAAATGGCAGCCACTGCCGCCATGTCGGGGCACGCATGTGAGGATGGCACGAGAATTCCCAAACGGACGGACGGGGGGGGGGGAGGACCTGGCGCTTGGAGGACAGATGCCCGCTGAAAGCCTCCTGAGAGAGGCATTGAGAGCGCAGTGATTTAATGTGAACGCACATACAAAACAGGCTCCACCCACACCAACGCGCCCACCCCCCACCCCCCCCCACCTCCCTCCTCCCATCAGCGCATCTCGTGAATTGTGCAATTAACAAACATATCGGCAGCGATTAAAACGAGGCTGCAGACGCGCGGGGAGGGGGCGCCGAGAGGTGGACGAGGATGAGATGGAGGGTCGGGGTGGTGCTGATGGAGAGGGGGGGGTAGGTGGGGGGTGAGGATGCAGCATGGCAGGCGTCGCCGGGGTTTGGTGTTTGTTACCTGCGCTGACTGCTGGTCTTCCCACTTCCATTTCATGCCAGCGCTGCTCTAAGATGGTGGCGCGGGCTGCGTTGCGCTGTACAGGAAAAAGGGGCAGTCTGCCGAGGATGGAGTGGAGGAGGAAGGGAAGAGGAGGAGGAGGAGGAGGAGGAGGCGGAGGAGGAGGTGGTGGGGAAGAGGCGATGCGGTGGAGGACGAGGAGAGAGGGAGGGCAGAATCAACAGCAACCCCTCCTCCTCCTTCTCCTCCTCCTTGCTCTGTTTTGCAGCCGTCTCCTGCCAGCTTCCCGTCCACGCCGTGGTCGCCTGCGCAGAAAAACAGGGCGAGAAGAGGAGGAATCAGGAGGTCGGAGGGAAATTTGGGGAATCCAGTTTGTCCATCAAATCGCACGTGTATCGTTCACAGAAGCATACAAAACCAAGCCACGCACACGCACACACACACACACACACACACACACACACACACACACACACCTTTTCATGTCTGTTCTCATGGTACAGTCTGCCCCTGAGCATGCAAATGACTTTCATTATGCAAATGCATGCAAATCAGATCCAACCATCTGAGAATCAAGGGTGGGAAAGAGAAAAAAAAACTCGACACAGAGATTGAATGAAAGAATGAAAGAGAGGAAAAAAAAGGAGGGGGACAAGAGAGAAATCCTTGTGAGTGGCAGGAGGCGGTAAGTTAGGTAAACGCTCTGTGGAAAACAACGCCGCTCCGATCGGGCAAACACGATTACCTCTCTCTTTATTGTGTCTTAATTTTTCTCCTTGTGCTCGCTTTGCTTTCGTGATTTAACAAGTCTTGTTTTTTTATTTTGTTGTTCTGTCGAAGGACTTCGACACATTTTGGAGATGATGCTCTGATTCTCCCGTCTCTGCACCTGACGTCCCCCCCACCCCTTCCCATCCTCCCCAGTCAGGCATTAGTGGGAATAACGCCGCATTTGTAGCATTGTAAACAGTCTCTCAGTGGTGCTGGTGCTCACCGGTTAAGCTAACCTGGCTCCAGTGAAGTCTGACTGCGTTTCGTTCAGCTGACTCAAAGCCAGCGCTCTCAATTTAAACAGTCGGACAGCAGCTTCTCTTTTTCCTCCTCTTCCTCGCGTGCGCTGTGTTTGTATGTGCATCAGTGCAAAAAACATAATCAGGCACCACTAGCTTAAAGCCAGCCATTAGCCGGCTAAATGTCATTAGCACCAACGCGGGGCGGCCGGCCGTCGATGTGGGATGAAAGGAGCGGTTGTTAATTGTTAGAAATCAGTCGCTGCGTCTTGGCTCACACCTGCACGGGGCGAAAACCCTGTCAGTCTGAGACCTTCAGTGGCAACAATGCAGCTAAGTTCAATATTCACGAGCAGGTGGAGTCTGCAGCTCGCTAGGTTTTAGCCGCACAGTTCCTGAACCCGGCTATTCAGCGCCGTCAACAAAGAAAGCTGACTAATCGGTGAACGGGGGCGCGCTGTCTGATTCGGCTAATACTCTGAACAACCCCCCCCCCACACACACACCACCACCACCACCGGCAGAAAAGATCCTCCATTAGCCCGGAGAAGAGGGAGCCGGGCTTTTGTTTCTGGGTGTCAGTAGGGGAAGGCCACGTCTGAAGCGGGGAATAAGGTGCCGGAGCCAGGGGTGACTTGGAGTGTGAGAGAGTTGGGGTGGGCAAGCAAGGGAGGGGAAGGACTATAGGGGTGGGGTACCGCTGAATGGTGGCAAACCTCTCCTAATTGGCACTTGACATTTTTTTGCCATTGGCACTGGAGTGGGCCAGCTTTCAAGCCCTCTCCGGGTCCTTGTTGGAAAAGTGCCTTATGCAAATATGGCGAATGGGCTCTATTGTGAAGCCTCTGATATTAACAGCTCACGCAACAATGAAATTGTGTGCTTACTCTGGACTCGTAGGTGTGTGAGAGAGAGCGAGACAATGGCAGCGGGAGCAGCTTCAGTCTGAACAGACCCTCCATCGGATGCTTTGCCAAGTCATTTCAGCAGAATGGGCTTTTCTGAGGACCCGGGCTCTCTGTAAAAGCTTTATTAATGACTGAAACAAACAAACGCATGCACTGTTTTGCTCGGGCTTCTGAGAGCGTCTCTGTTTGTGCTGCCGCTGAATGGCTTGATTTATCGTGAAGGTATGGACGGGATAAAGAAAAGAAAGGGAGGGAGGAAAAAAAAAAGAGGCTGCGCTGGTTCTCTTTGAAAGATAGTTCCCCTTCCTAAAACATCACCGTCTCACTTCTAAACGCGGAAATGTATTCATGCTCCAGCGCAGTGCCGCACTCTCCCTCTGATATTTCTTTTCTTCTCCGCGTGCCCGCATTGTTTACCCTTAACTTGCTCCCTTGGGTGCGCGCTGCTCGAGATCTAAAGATATCTGCAGGATCCCTTTGGGGGGGGAGGAGTGGGGGAAGGGGGGAAGTTGGCAAATCACCGGAGATTTGTGGCAAAATAAAATAAAAACACGAGCTTGATTTTTCAAACGCAGCGAGAATGATGAGAGGCCGCGGCCGGACAGCTGGGCGCTAAAAACCTGGAAGTTGACGAGGTCTGAAGTGGGGGTTTTGTTTGTTGTTTCGTTGTTTATTTTCTTGCCTCGTTGCTTGACGTAAATTTCATTTTCATCTCCTCAAAACGGGAGAAAAATAAAAACCACCTCAACCGAGGCTGAAACGTCGGAGCGGGTCAGACGTGCAGCAGTCGCCCCCCGTGTGGTCCGAGCACAGTCAAAGTACACCTGTTACTGCTAAGTTGCCAAACTTAATCTCTTTTGTCTGCGGAGGCCCATTGACTTTCGCAACTGCCTGCGATACATTCATTTCTCTGTGAGCATAAGGGGGGGAGAGGGGGGGGTTGTTGGAGGGGAAGGGGGGTGGAGCGAATGCCAATGTTGTACAAAATAACAGGGTCTGGCCCTTCGCCTCTGGCCCAACAGTGAAGCCATTTTCCAGCCCTGTTGGTGTGTTCCGACGAGAGAAAGAGAGGCAAAGAAAAGGGGGCAAGAATCACTGGGTCTTATTCAGAAAACTGTCTGGCTGCTCGGACCCGGCAGGCCTGAAAGGGAGGCAAAGGGGCGCATTGTCCCCCAGTGACAAGTGGACTAGCTCTATTGACTGTAAAGTCTACTGGTGGGGGGGCAAATAGGGCCCGGCCACAATGGCTGTTTTTCTATTTGACACTTGGAGTCTAAATCTGCTTGCCCAGCGCATGAAAGCTAAGACAAACCCACCACCCTCCTCCTCCCCTCTCTTCCTCCTCCCTGCCCTCCTTCCTTCCTCACCCCTTTCTCTCTCTCTCGCTCTCGTTCTATTTCAGACTCTGCCATGGGACACAGAAAAAGAGTGCAAAGGCCCCGAGGTGGTTTCTAGGGAAGTCTTGCATCTCCGCGCTGTTTTTCAGGCGGGCATAAGCTGAGACAGTCTCCACGCCGGGGTCCCCAGTGTGAAGTGCCAGTGATATAACTGTGCCACACACTGAGCCAGAACAAAGCCTTTGCACCATGACATGCGTCTCCCTGGGCACTGCTTAGGGTATAAACACAATCTGTCCAAGACTTCAGTTCCCATTTAGCCCCAATACTGTAACTGACACACAAAAAGAAGAGCGAGCAGGCAAACTTATTCTCACAGCGCTTGAATTTCGCTTTCTTTTCTCAGACGAGAGAGTTAATTCCAAGAGACCAGTCAAATTAGCCAAGTCATTGTTAACCAGTCTTTCCCCATATACGGATCACTTTCAAACCGTTATTTTAAGACAGAGGCAGCGGCAGCTCAGCAGAGAGGGGGGGGGGAGGGGGGGGAAGCAGGGACCACGACGCCCATCAGAGAAGGTGACATCCCCGGCTGTCACTTCCTGTCAAGGCCCTCGTTCCTCTCTCTTACTCGCCGAGCCCAGAGCTCAAATGTCACACTCAGCACCTGCAATGCAGCAGGCGGGCAAGGCACAACTGCGGGACTGGAAGTGATTGACATTGCCGGGGAGGTTGCCACACGCACGCACACACGCGCACGCGCACACACACACACACACACACACACACAAAATGCTTCAAAGAATTTCACTCCGGTCTCGCTCGACTGTTCAGGATTTGCACCGTGTCAGGCTGAATTTGTCCCAAAACCCACGGGCGATGTTTTAGCTGAACCGTGTTGAGACAGCAAACCGTGTGGAATATGTATTACAATTGGGGAGGTGGGAGGGGGGGCGGTGGTTGACTGCTAGCCTTGTAGCACCACAGCCCCCTAGACCCTGGGAACAAGCCTCAGCGGCCCGTCTCAGCAGGAGCGGACTCTCCAGCTCTGATGGGCCGAGCAGAAATCACACCTTCAATCAGCCATCAGAGGCCTCGAGGTTGAAGATCTGATTGACCAATTACTCCTCGCCATGAGCTCGGGCAAAGAACCTAAAGGCTGAGATTGTTCTCCCTCTCTCGCTCGTGGATCTCGTCACCGGGGGTACTTTCTGCTTGATTGCCCTCGGACCACTCCCCCCCCCCCCCTCCCCTTTCCGAGTCTCGCGCACACACAGCAGCAGCAGCAGCGGCGGCGGCAGCATTGAGCGCAATCCCATCAGGGCCTTTCCACATGGTAGCACCTGCAACGCTACCGTGCAATGGAGGCTTTGCCACGGCCCATTCACAACCAAGCCAACTGTCACGTCAAATCAAACAAACGGCCAGGACCCCAAATCAAACATCTTTTCATGCAAAGGAGAGAAAGGAGTAGGTGGGAAGGAGGGGGGGAGGAGGAGGAGGAGGAGGAGGAGGAGGAGGGGGAAAAAATCAACAACGGCTAACTTAACAAAACTGGCCTCACACAAATTCTTGTCTGTTCACTTAGGTGCCAGCAGGGCGTTGGGAGGCCAGATTAACTCGGAGGGAGCATTCTTAACTCGCACAATCCCATCCAAGTTGGAACATATGTATAATTCATGGCACCGTGTGCAGCTCCAGCCACATAAAGGGCCCACATTCCTTCCCTGCTGCATGTTCTCTTGATGCCAAAGATGAGGAGGGAAAAAAAACGGTGGCGGCAAATAAACAGCGCGTCCAAACGGCTTGTCAAGAGTCCACCGGTGTGGGCCGGCGCGGGTCTTTTGACGGCCGGCCCGTCAACCGGCGGCCATGTGATGCTAAGACTAAGCCCCTGCATGCAGCCCCACACACAAGGATCATGGGGCTTATTAGATTAAAAGTGATCCTGTTGCACCAACCTTACTGTTATGGATCAGCGCCACAAGCCCGCACGAAGCCGAGCCGGGCCGGGGAGGGGAGGGGAGGGGAGGGTGAAAATGTGCGGCAGAACGACGTCACTCTGCTGATGGGTCGAGACGGCGCGAAGTCATGGAGTTGGAAGTTTGTTGAAATGCACTCACACACTCACTCACACACTCACACACTCACTCACTCACTCTCAGGTGAAGAAACAAATAACCTGCCGTACCTTCAGCTGCGTCTCTCTCCCGTCTTCTTTAAAATGTCCATTTTTCCACGCTCGCGTCGTCGTTCTTCTGGAAGAGTCTGAGTCTTTCGAAGCGAGTCGCGTTTTGGGGTCTTGATGCCTTTTCAGGAGTGTAATGGGATTCTTGTTACTTTCGGTTATCTAGCTTTATGAAGAATGTACATCACTCATACAGCTAGATAACCAAAGATAACAACCAACCCCTAAGGCTACCCATCCTCTCAAGCCGCAGGCGACGCAACATGGGTCAAGTTCTGGCCTACAAGTAGAGGAGAAGGTTGTTAAAAAATAAAAAAACAAAAAAAAAACCGTGGCCCTTCTGTTGCTTCCCAGTCGGTTCACAGACGAACTTCACGTGAAGCTCAAGTTCTTAGTGGAAATTAAAGGCTTTAATCAAAGAGAGAGGTCGGCGAACGCGAGCGGACAAAGGCGTCAGTCTTCTGGCGAGGGGCCCTTTTTCCTCCCTCGTCCTACAGTGGCCCTTAAATGTCCTGACCCTTCGTTTCTGTGACGTCACCGAGCGGCCCGCCTCGAAACCGCCTCGGCCAATCACCGCCCTCCCTTTTGTCTCGGCAAATCATTGATTGGCCTGTGAGTTATTCCCACATATCAAAAACTCCACAAGTCAAACAATCGTTAGGATCCACCGATTGAGGAGGAAAAAAAAAAAAGTGGCACAAGTTGCTGAGCCGGTCCAAACCGGCTCCGGCGCCAACCTTTCTGCTCCCCGGACGCCCTTCCCTATGGCGCACCCGCTCCATAGGAGGGCGGCGGCTTCAAACGCCGCCCCCCACCATGACCCAAATGCATTTTTAAATTAAAAGAAGATCCTAACTGTTTGACTACAAAAGGAACTGGTTTGTCTTCATTTACATTATCTGATGCCAGAGCAGACCCGCCAAAGCACACGAGGGGCTCAACATGCAGCTCCACGCCATTTTCTGACAAAGCGTGAAGAAATATCTCATGGATGTACTTCTTAGTGTTCAAATGTGTCCAAAAAGGACAATTTACAATTTTTACTGTAAAGAAATATGTCACGCATCGACCCTGGAGCACCCAAATATATCTCTAAAGACATATTCAGGAAGACTGTCTGAGGAGAAATGTAAAATTTTCACATTTTTGTGAACTTTACTGGAAAAATAAACTTAAAAAAAGACAAAAAATCATCTTTTTGAGATGTAGCATGAAAAAACGTGAGCTGGAAGTCATCTTCATCTCCTAGAAATGTCCAAAAGAGACAGATAAAACACAATTTTCTGACAATCAATGCAAAACGGAGACATGGTTTTATCACTTAGTGCTGAACTATTTCCACAAAAGACCGAAAACGGTTGTTTTTTTGACGAGGTCTGAAGAAGCGTGTGACAAACATACCAGTTAGCACCCCACAAACGTCCAAACCAAGACGGAAAATATGAAGGTGCACGCAGACGAAACACATCTTCACACATACGGGTGGAGACAATGCTGTAACACACACTCCCTCTCACACATGCCGCGGTGGCACATGGCACAAGGCCCCATCTAATTAAAGCTGCTCTGTGTGCCCAGATCCCTGTTGTGGCAGGCTCCTCCCCCACCAACGCCACCGCCAAGTAAAGCTCCACTGACTGAAAGCAGAGTGAGAGATGGAGAGATACTGAGGAGGGGGGGAGAGAGTGAGAGAGAGAGTGACAGAGGAGGGGTGAGGCAGAGAACATTCTCGCCCTCCATCTCACACACCCAAACCCGAACACTCACACACACACACGACTTGACTGGCAATATGCGTGTATTAGCAAAGATGGCTACATTAGCAAGAACACACAAAGCTTCCCTGACATTGTTGGTTTCACCGGGCTCCATTAAAACCTCGGTTATTGTCTCAACACATGTAAATATGAAGAAACGATGTGTTTGGTTTCCAATACAAAGGCTGTAAAAGCAACACATGTCCTCGTCGGGGCGCTTTGTTTCAGTCCACAAGGACAAAGCGAGACCCTGGGACCACACACACACACACACACACACACACACACACACACACACACACACACACACGCCTCCACCTTGACCGCATCACCTCACTGAGTCACAGCCACACATACAAACATGGAGAGTACACAAAGTGTGTAAACTCTCACATGTTCAGGCCACACACTGATCCAGACCCAGACCCGGGCATGAAAGACACACACACACACACACACACACACACACACACACACACACACACACACACACACACACACACACACACACA
>JAUESF010000008.1:19374563-19385377 GCA_032274765.1 Malacoctenus tetranemus | reverse complement strand
TGTGTGTGTGTGTGTGTGTGTGTGTGTGTGTGTGTGTGTGTGTGTGTGTGTGTGTGTGTGTGTGTGTGTGTGCATAACCACAAAGGTGTGTGTATGAATGACCATAGGCTGAATAAATGAAGAATGTCTTGCACAGGACTGTTCCCTCCTACAAGACGTGTGCTAAAAGTGTGCTCTATGAGAGTGTGTGTGTGTGTGTGTCTGTGGGTGGGTGTGTTCGAATGAGGGTGTATGTGTGTATAAATGTCTCATTTCCATGGCCCAATATTTGACATGGAGTGAAGCCCAGCCTTTAGCCTAATGAAGGAAACTAATCACAACCTCTGTGATCGCATACATGCACGCACTGTTTAGAGATAGTCGTACATAAACAGACATATACCTATGAATACACACAGAGAAAGAGAAAAGAGGAAGGGATGGAGATGGAAGGAGAGATACAGGAGGGAGGAGGAGGAGGAGGAGAGGGGACGACGACATAATGTAGCCATAGCGCTTCTGTCTGCGGTCTGAAGCCTCCACTTTGTTTTGAGCGGTTGCCAGACCTGAGCGCGCTGACCTGCCTCCTTCTCCTGACACTGATCACTTCTCGCTCTGCTACAGAAAAACACTTAAGCCCTCAGGGGGACAGGTAATTTCCAGACCTGCACAGAGTCTGTCGCTGAACTCTGGAAAACTGAAATCACTCCCCCAGAGTCATTATTTAGTCGGATATTAGAAGGATCCCACTTTTCCTTTGTTTATGTAATGAATGTTTGATTTAGGCTTTCTTTAAGGACACGAGGAGATTAATAGAATTCGGTTCGTTTCGCCATCTTTTCAATTGATTACTGCAACATTATCCTAATTCAGTAATAGCTGGAAAAGGAGCAGTGAGACTCAGATAGGACAGTCAGACAATGAGAGCGGTTGTAACCGAGCCAACAGGTTATCAAGGCTAATAAACCCCCTGTTCTTTGGACGTGCGCTTGTATATTCTGAGGAATATTTAAATAAACACTTGGGGCTTGTTTAAGTTTCAGCCAGCTCATCATTTACTGATGCTCCTGCTGCTGCTGCAACAACAACTGCACTGGCAGACGTCTGAGCGCTCCTAACAGAGTGTCGCCTGGTGGGTTCAGGGCTCGTCGCTACCTTGAAGAAAACTAATTCTGCTTTGAATCAAATGAAACCTGATCTGAAGTGAAATGGGGGTTTCCTGTTATCTTAAAGGTATGTTGAACTGTGTGCACACATTGTGAGCGAACCGAAACCCAAACCAGCATTTAATTCACTTAGAAATGATGACGGCAGACTCGTATAAAACGGCCAGAAAGAAGGTTCTATATTCAACAGCTGAGTGATAATTAAAGCATTTAAAAAGCTGCAATTCTCCGTTTTCAAAGGCCAATTTAGAGCGAGTTTTTTTTTCCTTCTCTCTTTCCTTCTTGTGTATAGACATTTGGTATCCATCACACGAAACAGACAAGTCCGCACTGGAAACAGCTGGGTTTTATGGCTGTTTGAAGAAGTCTGGACACATCTCAAGTCCTTTGTTTTCCTTTCAACCCGTGAAGACCTGGAACGACGCGCACTTCCCTCCAGAGTCCGGCGCAACTCGAAAAACGTTTTGGGGCGTGTTATTCCTGCAAAGATCCATGTCCGATGAGATGCTTTGTGACATGTAGAAATACACAACGGAGACTTTGAAATCACAGCGCATTCGGCTCTGAAAGAGGAGCAGACGCAGACACACACTATAAACAATGACGAGGGAAGGAAAGCAAGTGTTGTGTCGAGTCTTAATGGGATAAAACTCACTAAAGTTGCAACTCGACTATTCAACCGAAGACTTTATCGACCGGTAGTCGATTGTTTGTCAGAGAGAGCTCGCATTTCTTCCTGCAAAAATAAAAATACACGCGACGAAAAGTGGATTTGTCCTTAATCAGCCTTGTTACGCGGGGAGGTGACGCCACACACAGCGAGCAGCCGCTCTGCTCCCAGTCGCCTCGGCGGCCGATGACCCTGGACAAGGCCCTCGCCACGGTGCGCACACACATGTGCGCTGGAACACAGTAAGTTTTTATAGTTAGTGACAGCTGACGAATCCCCCCCGCCCCGACCTCCGACCTCAGGCTCTGCCTCCTGTACCCCCCGGCTAATTGACACGTCTCCTCTGATAAACCCTCCTCTCACACACACACACACAAGGACGCACGTCCCCCACAAACACACGGACGCTTCACACTTTAACTTTAAACTTTAAAATGGAAACTCTTTACTTGAAAACATCAAAATGAAAATAATCCAACATCTTTTTACAGCTCAGAACCGTAAAGTCTCCTTCTTTCCATATGTCGGAGTTCAGATTAGACTCCTGAGTCTGACGAGACAACGTCCCTGCATCGGCTCACATTTTGAAAGTGAGCAGAAGTCTCCAGTGACAAACAGAACAACTGTTTGAAAGTGAAGCCAGCCGAGCGCGATGAAGAGCGAGGAGGAGCGCGGTAGCAGCTCCGATCACACATGTGTTACCTATTGGCTTTTGCACACTGGACAGAGCGGGCAGACGGAGAAGGAGAGAGGCCTACATTTCCCAGGCCGCCCGTGGAAAAGTATACTCCACAATTCATTGCTTCCTTCTCGCCAAATTAAAGGTCCCTTGTTAAAAAAAAACCGGGGGGGAAGGGGGAGAGTTGAGGGGTTTAGAGGGGGGAGAGAGCAGCAGAGAGGAGCTTTTATTACAAAGATAAACAGTCCCTAATCACCAGAAAACGGCTAAATTTGTCTTTGTGCGATGGCGCGAGCTCTGGGAATAGAGCTGCTCAAACTGTCAGAGTGGGATCTTAATTTGTGAACATATCCAGTGTTTTGTTTGCAGTGTCTTCAGAATTAGGAGCAGTATTTTTAGCCGAGACAAAGTAGAACAAGTTGCTGAGCTTCTCTATGTTAGAGCCCAGTTTGCCCACTTTTTTGACCATGTTTTCACAGATGAAAGCAAAGTTTTTGAGAAATTTGAACATTTTCTTGATTTTCTAGTTAAAAAGCAAAAGAGGCCGTTTGCAGTCAGTTGAATTTGTTTTTCGCAGTCCTTTCCTCTCCTGTAATAATCTAAATGCCCTCTGTTACATAAACTTCATTAGTAGTCCTCTGGCCTGCGGTTGCTGGACACAGCGAAGCAACTCGTATATCAGTTTATAGTGCTGCCAAACAATCCCTTGGCTGCGAGGATTTATTGACCGTACATGTTCGGGGTAAGTCCAAGTCACGGGTTTTACGATGGATGTGCAGAAGCACCTGCAGCTCGCAGGCGGTCGGATTACCCGACTTCAGGAGTCGGGAACAAGATCCAAAAAAGTGCAAAGGTGAAAAAAAAAAAAACGGCTGCATTTATAAGAGACAAAAAAAGGTCTCGGAAACTTATTTATGAAGTGAAGTTTCTCTGAGAATTAATCTGCTGCCATTAAGGAGAGTGCGTGCACGCTCAGCTACTGTCTGAATCTGTCAGTCAAACATCCGACTCTTTTCACAGAATATTAAAACATCAAGTGCGTTTCATTATCCAAAGTTATGGGGGCCAGAGCCTGTATGGCGGCAGTGACCCATGAAATGTATGAACCCAACTAGTAGCAACCGTAAAATGTATTAGATTAACGGTTATATCCCGTAACATGGCTGCCACGGCCCTAATGCGAAAAGCAGCAGGGGGTGCGAAGGCCGGTTCCACTGAGCTGGAAGCGGCACTTCCTACACGGGCCTCCCAGAGGAAGAGCCCTCATTCCTTCTGGAAGGTTCCCCGAGGAGCCGGAGCCCTGAATGGACACTACCGCAAAAACACCGCCTCCTTACCACATGTTACATGACCTGGGGGGAAACACACATATACACATCTGGGTTTCCACCTCTTGAGAGACTGTCTGGTTTGTTGATGGTTATCATAGCCAGAATAGTTCCTGTCGCTCCTTTCTTTTTTTTCCCCTCCCTCCATTTCTACTCCTCCCTCCCCCTCTCTCCCTCCCTCCCTCTCTTCCACCCTCTCTAAGCCATATTTCACCAAACTTAACAACATGCCTTTGATTAATTAGATTTCTCAGATTAAACTCCCCCTTGCGTCATACGGGCTTAATAAACTGTTGATATATTTTCCCCAAAGTAGCCGCTGTTGTTCCAGCTCACTTATTCACTCCTAGTCCTTAAGGTAAACGAGCAAATGCGGCCGTGATTTGCTAGAATTACAGCGCGTGAGCTGCACCAACACGAGGTCGCTGACAGGACTTAGCGGCTGCCGTCGGGCTTAGAAACTCTTGAACTTTCCGTGACAGGGGGCCGCGGGTCCACGTCCATTAGCCCGCGCCGGTACCCAAACAAGTCCGCTGATATTTGGGACCGCCGTCCTCCACTCGATCCGTAATCATCGCCGGCATTAGCCCCCCCGGCCAAAAATAGCCCATCAGATAATGCCGTCGCGGAGACATTAGTGGAACATTACACACACATTAAACAGCCGAGCATCTCATCAGCGCTCCGTCAACACGCCCCGAGCCAGCCAATAGCTGGCGAGATGGCAGGATAGCCATGCGGCGGGGATTTGAGGTTCGGAGCTACGGCGCGAGAGCAAATGCTGCTACCTAAAAATGTTGTTGACAAGTTACAAGCCGGGAGATTAGAGGCAGTCAGGAGGTCGGAGCGATGAAGAGATGACCTTTCCCTCCCAGTACAGTGAGGACAGTACAGAGAATCCTTGGTGGCTCCGCATATCGCGCGTCTCAATCAGAGGAGGCCCGCGCCAAATTTTTACACTCACAAAACATCTCGAGGCATTCTGGCAGCGCGACAGACGCAAGATTCTTCTATTTGATCTTTCAGTTTAGGACGAGTCTCTTGCTCCTTTTCCTGGGTCTCTTCATGCTCACACAGGCATTTGTTTTAACACGAGACTAAAAGATATGAAACAAAAGTACCGCAGAACAGAAGTTGAGATGCAGCTTGAGCAACACTGCACCAACAACAATGTTTCTACTAAGGCTGATGTGATGATTGTTCAGTGATGATCTGAGCTTCAGAAGTACCTCAAGTACTTGGAGGTATTCGTCTTGTTCTTCATGCAACCTTCACCTCAACAGGAACATTTCGTTTGGATCGACACCAACACCTGCTTTTCCCATAGACCGTTGGTTTGGTGCTCGTTAGGGTTTCAGATGCAATCCCGTATAGAGTTATGATACATTCTGACGAAACCTGACAAGTGTGAACACACCCTGAGACTTTCTTTCCCAGTTGGAATTAACACAAAATGGGACATAAGTGTAGCGGACACAGAGCATGTATTGTAGCTGGTAATCACTCAGAATGACATCCAGATGGATTAAAAAAAAAACCTCCTTCTGACAAGCTGTTTGTTGGGAACTTTTAGGTTCCAGGTCCTCAGAGTTGATGAAAACACAGACTTGATGTGGTTGACAAACACCGGGACGTGTCCCCACCCCCGCCCCCTCGCTGCTCACTCGACACCCTGCGGGACACGAGGAGCACGCACATGCGACGGGTCGGAATCGGGGAGGCGGGCGGTTTTATTTTGAGCGCGCCCGTTTGACATGTTTGACTTGGGGGACACACGTTCGAAAACCAGCTGTAATTTAGCGAACAAACCACACCAATTTAAATGCCATGTAACCCCCTGATTAGGCAAAAATACAAACTCCTGCGGCATTCCAACATGCAACTAAATCTAAAAACACAGAAGTGGAGATTTTTTCTCTGCGCGCGGAGACGGCCAGGACCGATCCCCTCCTGGATTATTATCACTTCTTTGCCCATAAATCTTCATTTTTTGGAAATGACAGAGGAGGTTCGTGCCGTTATTATTTACAGTGTTGGAGGGATTAGGTCTTTAAAAGACATGTGTGGGAAATGGGGCGCTGCCAGGTCTAATTTGAATGAGGAGACGGGAGGAAACACAAGTGTATCATCTGAGGTTTGTCAGACGCACACACCTGTCACGCTCTCTTGATCTCTCTCTCCCTGCAGTAGCCCGAGGGCTTAACAAACGCCTTTTATTGAAATACTGTAAGTGAAATCTTATTCCGCGCCGGGGTTTATGCTCCGCGCGTTCGGCCTTCTCAGCGAAGCTGTGGGATGATCACGCCTGGCGAAAAAATGTTTAACCCCAAACACTCCTGGTTTTTATAGCAGCGGATGGAAAAGTTATAGACGGCCTGTGGTTCGGTTTGGAAACATTTCCACGTCTGGTGTATGTTGGCACCTTCGCACTGTTTGGTTATGGTAAATTAAACTACTGAAGGATGTTCGTAATGAGCTCCATTATGTCCCGGCGATTCATTCAGCCCACTCTGCAAATATGATTGCCAATACATCAACACAAACTCATTTGGAGCTAAACAACGCATCGAAATGAGGAGTGACATTCATTGGAAGAGAGTTCAAGAGGTCTGAATGATCATGTCAGTGTTTTTTTTCCTCCCCCCGTTTTATCGACAGCTTGGGTTCACGCAGATGTCGTCATTTTCTTCATCCCACCCAAATAGAGAATAAATGAGAGCTCAGTGTTGGTATTCTGTCACGGTGCCATTCCTCGGTGATGGTGATTAACCAGCTCGTAAAGTCTTGACTTCATAAAAAGCGGTGCCGGTAAAGCCATATATGTTTCCATACAATATGCATATCTCGACTCCTCCGGCCTGACGGCTTGAGCCAGCGCTTTCTGCAACCACCACTCCCACTTTTACAGACTATAAACACCATTAAACATTTACACACACACTTCATTTCCACACACACATCCAGCATTCAAGCCCGGTTTCATCAGCCACATATTTTACTTTCCATCTGCAAGGACACTTAACCTCAAAGCGAGTGTGTGTGTGTGTGTGTGTGTGTATACAGTATGCAAGTGAACGTGTGTGGATGGCCAAACAAGGGTTCATTTTCTGTCTGTGTTTTTATTCACGGGGGGTGAGCTGGGAATAGAGAGGCCTCTATCTGTCACACCAATCAGCAGCCACACACACGTCCAGCGAGGGAGACGCACGGGTCAGAAACTGGGGCCGCGGCCCTGGAGGATCCCGTTCAGGATGAGAGAGAAACTGCCCGCTGAGCGCGACGTGTGCATTTATGTCTGCAGATGCTGGATGTGAATAGCAGCCGCAGCGTGCGACAGTAAACCGATAGCGCTGTTCGCGGCGTTCCTGCAGGGGCGGCCGACGGGCCGGCGCGGCGGGGGGGGCGGAGCAGCGCGGCCATGTTGCTACAAGTCTCCTCTGGCTCCCGATCACTGGCTCTCGCTGAGTCACCGCCAGTTTCATTACCTGCGCAGCTTCGCGCCGTCGCCGACAACACAACTCGCCTGGGAGGAAGGGAAGGCCTGCAGTGGAAGTTTGCACAGATCTATCTGTCCGTCCACAATAACACAAAGAAAACCCTGCAGGATGAGCCTGTACATGTTAAACAAATCAGACGTAAGGCTTTAAACTACCGTGAAGCTATTCGACAATCGACTTCCTGAAGGCTGACACCAACAGACTCATCCAATATGTTGCCCAGAGGCGAACTGCGATATCTATTACCTTCTAATTTGTGGCCACGTTTCCGTAATTACCCAGATTTTGTGTTGCAGCGCTATTCTTGTGAAGGAGGAGCAGCCTCTGAACTCACCACGGGATAACCTCCGACTTCACCTCTTTGGGTGTGTGTGAGTGGAATTTCTTATCACCTGACATAAAGTCTGATACTTCAGTCACTGCCAGAAGATAAAAGTCAAAGTGTTTTGAACACCCAGCAACAGCAAGAGAAAAAGTGATGCATCCATCAGCCTCTCAAAACGTTGGTTTCGTGTGGACGAACTGTCCTTAGGATAGAAAACTTCTGTAAAAGAACCCTTAAAATGTTTCCATCGCTTTAAAAATGACAAACAATCAGAAAAAGCTGACTCATCGGTTTCCCTTTATCTGTTCTCTTTCGGATGGTCACACGCCAGTAATGGATAACCGCTTTTATCAGGATTCACCACCTAATGGATAAACCGTGAGCTCGGGCTAATGCATGAAGGACACGGCTAATGGGCGAAGACGAACGGCTAATGGCGACTGCTAATATGTGCGAGGTGCAAAAACTGGAGATGCTGGAATGGCTGCCGCTATTAGGCCCGAGTGGCAAGTGGCTCGTAGCTGTTAGCATTAATCCACTGCTGATGTGGGTGTTGATAGTGAAGCCGACGGAGAAGCTAATGGCTGGAAAAAGCAAAAAGGCCCTAAACTGAGATAAGGAGAACATTTAGCACCGTCGTCATTTAACTGGAACGTGTACGAGTGTATGAGTGTGTGAGTGTGTGTGTTGGGGGGGGGGGCGGATTGAAGTGTGGCTGCATGTGCGGGGAGTTTATCTGGATGCGCTCTGAAGGGTGTCTGTGATCCCAGGTGGGCTGTCGGGGAGGAGCAGAACAACAAAAAGGGGATGTGGTGCCAGGAAAGAAGAGAAGGAAGACACTCTCCCTTTCATCTCTCTTTCATCCCTCCGTTTCAAGCAGAGGTGAGGGAGACACAGAGAGAGAGAGAGAGAGAGAGAGAGAGAGAGAGAGAGAGAGAGAGAGAGAGAGAGAGAGAGAGAGAGAGAGAGAGAATGTGCACTCTTCTCCCTCTCCGTCCGACTCTCAGATGCTTTTTGATGCCTTTCAAGTCAACCAAATGTGCTTTCCGGCTGCCATGCACTCTAACTGGCAGGTTTCACAGGGCGGCTTGTGCGTGTGCGTGCATGTGTGTGTGTGTGTGTGTGTGTGTGGTTTGGCATGGCGCCTAATTAAGTCATAGACAGGTAGGCGGAAGCTGCACATGTGTGACTTTTATCTAAAAATAAGAGCTTTGAACTGGTTCCACCTTGTTTGCAGGTTTGAGGCTGACTCGTCAACTTGAAAGCCTTCTTGCTTTTTTTCCTTTTCGCATTTTGCCAAAATCACACAAAAACCTCCTGTGTGTGTTTTGTCAGATTTGAGCCGTGAGCAGCGATGAGTCAGCACCATTTGAAATGAGTTATTTCCAACTTCCCTCCAGATACAAAGTAATTTAATCTATGCACGTTGAAATGGTTCAGGAGCCAGTTTGCTTCGACATTTCAGCTTGTGAACAAGTATGAATCCTCACTATGATGTAAATACTTTATATATTTCATGTTGGTTATCATTGTGTAAGTTTAACACAAACTTTAACAGTATCCAAGCGGCGCTGCTTTCGTCTGTAACTCCAAATATAATGACTTGCGAAGCCTGGACCAGTTGAGGAGATGGGGATGAAAGCGTTTACATAAGTTGTGAATGACACCACAAAGTGATTTTTCGGTCTGTGGCCTCGAACAGTAAACAGTAAATTACATAACATGTTGTCCGACTGAGTCAAGCCTGTAAAAATGGAAAACTCTCAGTTACTGCTGACACGACCCGAGAAGAGACTTTCACTCCGAGGTTCAATAAACAATCACATTATTATGTAAAAGGCCTTTACGAGCCACTGCTGGTTCTTATTTTCTCTCTCTGTCTGATGAGGAGGAGGAGGAAGAGGAAGAGGCGGAGGTGGAGGAGAAGTGGTAGCTACAGGACAAGTCTGGACATGATGTCCCCCCCGCCCCCGCCCCCACCACCATCCCCGTCTTTTCCCTCTTCGTCCCCAAACCACCCCCACCCTCCCGCTCTCCTCGTCCCTCCTTCCTCCTCCTCATTTCAAGTACAAACCACAGACGTGCTCGGAGGGTTTCCATGACAAACAATCCTAATTAGGGATCATTTTCGCTCGTTCTCTTTGTGATCACCAGCCGCCACCGGTGACGTCGGTCCGAGTGCGCGCGAGAAAGCCGCAGAAGGGAATCGCTCCCAAGACTGCGTTTTGATATTAAGCCTGGGATCATCCCACAGACGCGCTGCAATAATCGTCCTTTGAACGGCAGCGACGGTGCAGCTCAGGGGATAAAAATAACACACCTTTCTTATGCTGGGGGAACAAGTCAGTTTGTACTGAGCTTAATGCAGCTAAGAATGCAATTTAACAAGTCTTAGTCGGCATATTAGCGACAGCAGGGTGCAATACCACTGCTGGCTTCCTCTGATCCCTCCAGCCTGTTCACACAACTTCACTCAGGAACTCTGAGCTCACAGGAGAAGGAGAAAATCAGCAAGACATAAATCATTCAGCATGAACTGCTGAGGTGTGCGAGACAAGTCTCAAATATTTAAAGTTGGTGCAAAACAAAAAGAAATCGACATAAGCAAACAAATTTGATCCGTGACTTCATGTAATCTTGGATAACAGCTGGAAATGTTCACAGGAGAAGAAGCCTTTTGTTTACTGGTGAAAACAAACACAAAAATGGTAAAAAAAAATGTACACAACTTTTTCAGAATGTGTCTCTGTAAGATACAGAAAGACACAAAGCTACCAAACACAAACAACGAAAGCAAAAGTTAGTCGCGAGCCAATTTGTCGAGATATGAGCAGTGCTGTAGACCCTGCAACACAGTCAATCTGTGTGTGCGTGTGAGTGTGTGGGTGTGTGTGTGTGTGTGTGTTGTGGGATTAAAGGCGCAATATGAACTGAAAGCACAGACTAACACTGATACACTCGCCTGCAGTGTGTAGCTGTGTGTGCATAGATGTATACGGTTGTGTGTGTGTGTGTCTAATGATCCCTGTGTCGCCTTGCCCGCGTCTCCCACACCTCCCCTTCTCATTAGCGGTGACGCCTGAGTGGATTAGCCGCACGCAGACACACACACACACACACACACACACACACACACACACACACACACACACACACACACACACACACAC
>JAUESF010000008.1:18946552-18960099 GCA_032274765.1 Malacoctenus tetranemus | reverse complement strand
CACACACACACACACACACACACACACACACACACACACACACACACACACACACACACACACACACAGAGTTTGTATATTCTGGTTCCCACACACTTATTCTATCCAATCTTTTGCGACCAATCGGACCCTTTTCAAGACACGGCAGTCGGCGAGTACTTTCTTCAAAAACTCTGTGAGTACTCAGTAGAGTGCATACCTCCGCCACCCAAACACTACTAAAGTACCACTGCTTCCTGGCTGTACTTGCTGCTGTCACATGCCAGTGTGTAATGCCGACGCTACGTGTCAGAGCGACCTGCTATTCCTACTAATCTCTGTGTGTTGTTGTTGTTGTTGTTACGCAGCCCAATTTATCCTCACACCTTGTTGTGTTTTAACCACTGAAATAAAAACAGCATCAGGGATGTTTTTCATCCGTTCGGATCACCTGACGACCAAATCACTAAAGTTTAATCTCCTCTTCCTTCTTCTACAAACTCTCACAAATCCTGTGAATTTCCTCCAAATCCGTCAGGAACCTTTTGAGTTATTAAAAGTTCAGTTTCACTGATTTAAATCCAGAGTTTCTTGGGGTTTTTTTATTCTTTTTAACCTGCATGAAAAGCGAGAGAGGAAACTTTTGGCAGGCTCCACTTCATCCTTAAACTTTTGTTTTGAAATGTGAAACGCTGCGTTTGTTTCTCTGGCGCTCGGCTCGGCCGCCGATGCGAATTAACGACCGCTCGCGTTTCTTCCTCCTCCTTCAACCCAAACAGAGGAGGAGGAGGAGGAGGAGGAGGAGCAGCAGCTTGTGTCAGCACCATGTTTTGACTGCGTCTCCTCCTGCAAACTTTGCACGTTGACGTTTAAGTCGCCATTACTTAAAAGTTGCGTCCGGCGCCGTCACGGTCAAACTCGGGCGAATTAACCGGCGGTTCACGTCGGAGCCGGACGGCCGCGGAGGAGGAGCAGGAGGAGGAGGAGGAGGAGGAGGAGGAGGTCGCTTGCCGGGTTCAGACGCGATCCGTTGCGCGGCTGCTAATTAGCCGTATATGTCACGGGAGCCGGGTTAATTCACTTCTGAAGTCATTAATAAAACAAAAGATGCGCCGCTCTCAGGTCAAGGTAACGGGGCTTGTTTACACCGACGCTGGCTGGTGTTTACACTGGGGCTGGAAATGATTTGCCAATTCACATCAACGCGCTCATTAGTCACATACGACTGCCGGAGCGTTAGCCCACATTCAGACTTCTAAATATAAAGGATTCGTGGGCGGGTTGGGTTTTTTTTTTTTCCTCGTCTTTATCGACTTCGCTGTGTATTCGGTCTGGAATCTCACCAGCTCACAGACCACATCGCTCCAGGAAACCATCGCTAACCGGAGCCGACGAGAAGCTCGACTCGGCCGGTCGTCGTTTCGAGTCAGAAACGCGGCGTCAAAACTTAGGATTCGGTCGTTTGTTTTTCTGCTGCGTCGACGCCGAGCTGCTCCGTGAAGAATCTCTGGCTCGTCTCTCACCATAAGTATGCACCCCCCCACACACACACAGCTGCTGCAGTGAGTGAGTCAACACATGGTTAATAAACTGACACACACACACACACTCTGTGGAAGAGTTCAGGCCGCTGCACTGGAGGCTCGAAGGAGGAGGAAGAGGTCTGTTCTGCTCACCCTGGATCAGTTCCCGCTTTGGATTCATATGACACTAACTAAACCCTCTCCCCCCCCCCCACCTCACACACAGACCCCCGTACCCCCCTCCCCCCCTCTCCTCCGCCCCCCCCCCTCCTCTTTCCCTCCACCGCAGACGAGGTTAAAAATAGCCTCGGTTCAATGGAAAGGAGCCGGCGCTTCTGAGAAATGGATGAAAATGACCAAGCCGAGCGTAGGCGAGACGGCTTATCGCGCGCGCGGCGTCCGAGCCAAACATTCGCCACACATATGGTGACCACTTAAATACACACAAATAGTAGCGCGAGGGCTTAAGCACAGATTAACCAAACAAGAAGCAGCTAAAACATCCACATACACCCCCCCCCACCCCCCCGAATGCTCGCACAGGTGAAACACCTCACGCACGCTCGGGGAATAAATCTCAGGAGGAGGAGGAGAAGAAACAACCTCTGCAGGTTTCTAATTTTAACACCTTACAGATTGAGCGGCGAGGGAAATGCAAAGTGTTGTTTGCAGAAGATCAGCCGCGACTGCTATCTGCCGAGCGCAGGGCGCATGCATAAGGAATCGGATGAAGAGCCCCGAGGCGGGGAGGAGGTGTTGGGGATCCAATCGCGGCTTCACGAGCCATCAATGGACCTCCTCACCTCGAAAACCAGAGCGAGACAGTTAAAAGCTGCCGCCGCCGCCACCGCCGCCGCCGCCGCCGCCGCCCCCCGTCGGAGGCGCGAGGGGACGCGGCCAACTTCTCGAAACAGGAACAAGGTCAAGTGGCTCGGCTATTTATGGAAAGTTTGGGAATCGGATGCTGCTCGGACCCTCGCTGGAAGCAGACATGTCACGCTGCACTGTTGAGAGAAAGAGGGGAGGGGGGGAGGAGGGGGGCGGGGTCGCTCTGCTTTCAAAAGATGAGCTGATGGGGGGGCCGGACTATTTTCTTTGCGAGCACTCAAATTAAACATGTGAGTACCTGTCACCTGAGTGCAGCAGTGGGACGTGATGAGGCTTTACTCTGCAGAGGCAGCAGCTCTGCATGGAAAAAGGATAGAATGGGGAAAAAAGAGGTGGGGGGGGCGAGGGTGTGGGTGGGTGGGGGGGGTGGGGGGGGCTTATCTTAGGTTTTTAATTTCCTGCTTCATTTCACGTTTCAGCACCATAAAAATCCTCATTTCCAACGACGGCAATAAGCAACAATGAGACGCGATCGTAACTCAGGATCACGGCGATAGCAGGCAAAGCAGAAGACCACCCCCCCAATGAAGGCAGACTAATTGTTTCAGCCGGAGCCGGGACGGGACCCTGCGAAGCCCCGCGCAGCAAATTATCTCCAGAAGAAGAAGAAGAAGAAGAAGAAGAAGAAGGAGGAGGGGAAAAAAAGAGAGGAGCTGGATATTTAATCTCTCCGTCTCGCTCTGCCAAAGCCCCCCCTGCACTCTGCGTCACCCCAGATCTGCTTTACGACCTCGGCAGCAGAGCCGCGCGCTTTTCCAACGTCAACATTTCGCACACTTCCTTAAAAGTCTCACTCGGCCGCGTCGCTTTTCTGACCCGATTCCCAGCGTTCGGGCTGATTCCCCCCCCCCTCCCACCCCACCCCACAAATACCAGCAGACCTGCGTCTCAATCTGCACCCAGAACTGGACAGACTCGAGGTTTTTCTTGATAAAAGCAAAGGAAGAAGGTGCAGACTTCAAGTTTCCGATCGAACCGCAGCGTTTCCTTCGACCTGAAACGTCCCGGTACCGGACGGATCTGAACTGTCGCTCCTCCGACTTCATCAGGTTCGTGAATCATGCGACCGGCAGCAGAGTGACGCGAGTCCTGCTGCTGTTTTCTGTCCGACGTTCCTCCCGTTCAGTGAGTCGACAGTTGGGAGTGAAGCGAACCAGTCGCTACGTTCCCAGACAGCTTCGACAGTCTGCAGCTCGGACCCAAGTCGCTCCTCTGAACGCACGATGGATTCCTCCAGTTTACTTCCAAAGTGGTCCCACGTTTGCTTGATGGGGTCAAAGTTCATTCGAAGGGGACTAGTTCACTGTTTTCCATTGAAACGAGCGAATTGGCTATTTGCTTGTGTTGGCGGGGCGTTCAGGGTCGTCATCTATTGGCGATTTTGATCAAAAACCTTTAAACTCTGGAATAAGAGAAGTTTTTTGGTGTAAAAAGAATTTAAACAACGTGAAGTTTTCTCAAAACAAGAAGAAATCTTAATCCGACTTCATCGCGGCTCCAGATTTCAGTTGATATTTGCAGCTTTTCTGCAGCTTTGACGTTCCAAACACACAATTATCTCAGGATCACCTGCAGGAGGAAAAGAAATATCTCTTATGTCTAAAAAAAAAAATGGAGGAGGAAGACGTGGCGGCGTCTTCGGCGTGCGGCAGGACTCCGCGACGGCCCGACCCGGAATTTCACAGTCTGGCGTGAAAGTTTGTCGTGCTCGGTGGCGTTGAAACAACACACTAATGAAGAGTCAACAGAGGAAGATAAATGGGAGGTGCCAGAACTGGCAGGACTGGGAGCAGATTCTCCGGCTTCGCCAGCCAACTTCAATGAAGCCAACCTGCTTTTTTTTTTTTTTAATCATATCGGCCTCGTTTTTCTCTCGGTTTCATCAGCAGTGAGATTTCAACCCAGTCACCGAAAAGCTGGGAGGTGCGATGGCGTCCTCGCCGTTCGCAGCCAAGCCAGTCGAGATAAACTGTCCTTATTGAATAAATACCCGAAAGCTGCTCTTCGGGGGAGGCTTCTTTTCGCGCGTCGAGGCAACTTGTGTCACCGACAACTTCCTGCATTTGGAAAGAGAGACGAGCGGGCGGCCGAGCCAAAACCATCCTTCAGACGCCGCGCACCAAGCCGGAGCGATGCGGCGTGGAGGGGGGGGAGTGGAGGGAGGGGAGGGGGGGGGGGGGCTCTGGGTGTCTGCTCGGCCTTTCCAGGGAAATAACCTCTGGCAAGAAGATGGATGGTTACATTTCCTCCAGAAACAACAGCCGTTTGTTTGGAGGAAATGGGAGCGTGAGCGAGCCGTTAGGACGAGCCGGCGCGATAGCGAGCGCGGCCGAGCGGGCCGAGAAAATAAACTCCCGCTTAGAGAAACAACAAGAGAAAAAAAAAAAACTTTCACAAATTGAAAAATCGGGAGCGAGCGAGCGAACGTGAGGCGACGCCCACGGCGCCTGATTGAGAGCCAATCTCCGGGAAATGAGGAGGAATAAAAAAAAAAAAAAAGGGCAACAAACGTTCAGGAGGAAACGGCAATAAAGCGCGGAGCGAAACCGGTGATCAGGACGCGACCGGGACGGGCCGGCACGCCGGCGCGGCGGTCCGCGGGCCGCCCTCTCTAACAGCCAATCATTCACTCCGAAAAAACCCGACGGCATCATCGGGTCCTCGCAGCTCCTTTGATCTCTGATATTCAGCTGCCGTTAAAAAAAAAAAACACATCATTTCCTCGGCGTCGCTGCGGCGGCAGTAAAGACGATGGTGGAGTGGATAAAAGCCGGTATCGATGTCGAACACGAGGGGGTTGTTTGGTGGCGCGTTTAGAGGAAAACAATTCAGCATCCACTGGAAAACAAAGTGTAATAGACGAGTCCGAGAGACGGCGTGAATCCAGACGGGGGGGGAGCGCGCTGGCTTTTATTTTGAAGGTGTCTGCTTTCAGCGCGCGTGGCAAATCAAGTATCAAGTAGGGGCTTTCTCCGCCTTTCTAGGAGGCAATTTAAGAGGGTCTCCCAGGGAGAAAATAGCCATGAGCCACTGCACTTATTAAGCCGCGGCGAGGAAACGTGCACAGACTCTTTCACGTGCACTCACAAAAGGGAGCGAGTGATCCAATCAGAGCGGTAACATTTAGTGCAGCCTTGATTTCTATTCCGATGGAGCGGCGGCGCCTCGGACGGGGGGAGTCGCACCTGCTTCCTACCTGATCTCGTGCACGTGTGTGTGCACGTGCGTGTCTGTGTGGCGCTGACACCGCGGGCCGGGTACGTCATCGACGAGTCCGCCCCTCGCCTACGAGAACGACCACGACGAGCTAAATTGGTTCTGACGAAGGCGTGTTTGGTCTCCTCTCGGTTTCCGGGGTGCGCGGTCGCATCAGCCACGCTTTCGTAACAAACTGTTGCGAGCGCGCGCACGTCGTGCACGTCGCGCCATGTGACGCTCCGCCAGCGTCTCCTCTTGGCCACGCAACACTCGGCTAAACCGGTGGCTGCGTTTCAGGTGATGGAAGGAGTCGCTCGTGCTTTTATTTTGTTGCTGCGTTCCACCTGCCAGCGTTCACGTTCAGCTCCGCTCTGCCGTGGACTCGTCCTCTCGCTTCCCTCTCCGTCGCCGCGGCGACGTCCGTCGCGCATCCGACGAGCACGAAATCGAGCGAAGCAACGAGAGCGACTCGACGCTTTCTGGCCCTGGAAGCGAACGCGACGCGACGGGAGGTTTCGGCTCCGCGTTAATGATTGGATGGAAAATGTTGTTTTGCACCTGCAGGAGCATTCGCAGCAAACAGCCTTCTGTTTGAAGGGATTACCGAGCAGCCAGCACCCAGAGGTGTGGCGCGGGAAATGGTTCCTTACTGTGCTTAAGTCCAGCTGGAGGTTTTTCTTTCTCTCCGACAACTCTTTAATTTCACCATTTAAACTTTTTTACATCCTCAGAAACAACTTTATTCCAAGACTTAAAAACTTGACTTCACCGACGCTGGACGGGACGATCCCGTGCTGCTGTGTCCGCGGTCCTGACACCGACCGAGGGAAACATCTGGAAACGTCACAGAGACGCGTCTCACTCCGGCTGCAGAAACGAGTCGAAACTCGTTCTGGCTCGTTTGGGAGCAGAAAGAAAAGAAAGAAAGGAAGAAAGAAAAAAGAAGAGAGGAGAGACGCTGATTAACTGGCAGCCGTTTATCAAGATGGCCGCTGTTTTTCGCCAGAGGTATCGCGAGTTTGGCAACAGGAAGCGGCGCGCGGAGCCAGTTCGAAAGATTCGAGCGCCGGATCGTTTCACGCGTCAAAAAACTGAAAGAAGCCGAAAAGAAAAAAAAGGAGGAACAAAGACAAAAGTCCCTGGAAGATCCACTCTGATTAAAAAGCGACCCGGGAGACGCTCAATAAAACAAAAAAACCCGAAACGAACACGCTCGCTATCAAAAAGTACAATCTCTGGAATACGGTTTAAATCTCTTCTGAAAAACACCATTAAGAAGCACATTTATTTTAATCATTCCAGGAGAAAAAAGTTGTTATGGAGAAATACAGCGAAGGAGAAGCAGAAAGTTATCCAATATTCTCATTACTTCAGGCTGTGCATCAACATAAAATACAATAAGAACAAAAAAAAAGTCCGTATACATCAAAAGGCAAAGATATTTTGTACTGCGTCTTTAAAACGGACCTTTTTACACAGTATTTTTGCACAATATACAAAAAAAACTCCTCATTTATCTTTAAAAACTTTGAAAAAGTACTAATACGTCAGATGTTTCTGCTGTCAGATGGATTTGGTTCCTTCTTGCTGTGAAAAAGTTGCTTTTCGTGATGATGATCAGAAAACGGAGGCAGCTAAACGGCGCGAGTGTAAAAGAGCGACGCGTCCCTAAAACCGTGGATCAGTATTCGTCTCAGACGCGGCCCTCATTGATCTGCATCTCCTCCGATGAGGGATGTGTCACTTGTGCAACGCTTCCAGCCCGTAAACAACGCAGCTTTGCGTGGATCTCTGCCAGAGGTACAATAAAACTTTAATTCCAAAATCAATACATCAGGTCCTCACCGCTCGCACTTTGTTTTCTTTCTTTCGCTCTTCCCCTGACAAATTTATTCATACACACACGCCAACAAAAAAAAAAAAAGACGATAACACACGAAACAAACGAGGATTTCTCAGTGAAATTTGCATTCGGTGTAAAAAAAGTCAACTTTAACCTGCTGCTAAAGTGTCTCGCTTCTCCTCTGGCGCAGTGAAGGGCAGGAGGCGGCAAGTCAGGGGGCAATTTGCACCACGTTCAGCCTGACTAACTAATCAATGGCGCGGGAGGTCTGCCCACATTATGAAGTGATTAAGAGATCATTTGGTGCAACAAACCACTGCACTTTTGCCACCCCCTCCCCCCACCACCACCACCACCACCACCACCACCACCACCAACTTGGAGTCCACCAATCGATAGCTGGTATGTATGGCCAGCAGCTATTTACAGAGACACTTGTTTCCCTATTTAAGTCGCTTCCTACCATTAAAACGCGGCGCGGTGAGGAATCGACGCGGATTCAGGAGGGAGCCGTCGTTTCCGAGCCTGTCGCTGACGTCTCTATCCGCCGACTCTTCGGGGACTTGGTGTGCGACCGCGTTTGTTTCGGCGTTTTAAATAAAACCGGAAGATGGTTGTGCTTAGTCATCGGCTAATAATAATAATAATAATAATACTAATCCGGTGGAGCGATGGAAATCCGCGCACCTACGACGCCGCGTTAGCGACTCCTTCACATGAAATATGCATGAAAAGTGACGAGGACTCGCTGGGGTGTTTTTTTTTGGGGGGGGGGGTGATTCATTTGCTTTTCCTTTCACGGGATCCTTTGTGTTGTGCTACTTCCAAGCTGCCCTGTGGGAAGCACGCGCTGCCTTCTTGTTACACGTATCAAAGTGTGTGTGTGTGTGTGATACCGTATAAAACGATGGGTATTCTGCCCTTCATGTAAAGGGCAACTGATGCAGGAGCAGGAGAATTGAGGGGTGGGAGGGTGTGTGTGTGTGTGGGGGGGTGTGAGGGGGGGGAGGTGGATCTGAAAGTATTATTACTGCAGCGATTTTGAAAATAAACCCACAAAGAAATAACAGGAGCGCTCGCGGGGAGCGGGGCTCCACGTGGAAACCAAACAAAGAAGAATGAATGCCGCGGCGGCGTCGGTTTGAAACCCGAACAAGGATTCTTTCATGAGACGCGAGTCCGACTCCCGCCTGGAAATATGAAGCTGAGGCTATTTGCTGACACGGCGAGCTACAGGTTACAGTCCCCCACCATCACCCCCCCCCCTTCACCACTCTAATTGCTGGACTCCATCCACCGCGCTCCACCAAGCGTAACCACACAGTCCTCCAGTGTTCGCTGCCGCGGCCTCACGGTCGGCAAGGGGTTAACGTCGATGAGGGGGGGGGGCTCGACGGAGCCGCAGGAAGACAGCCAGTCTGGACGCACGGACCCGGGCCTGTCACTTGTCCAGCTTGCGGTCCCCCACCTCAGCCCCCCTCCTCCCCCCTCTGGCCTCCCACTGAACCCAAAAAGCTTTTCCTCCCCCCAAATTGACGCACTCATCAGCTCGGCCGTGATTTCCAGTGCGGCCCCCCGGCCGCGGCAGCACCACAGCGGCGCTGCGACGGCGCGCCTGGTTTTGGGATCAGGAGTAATTACAAGGCTGCAGAGGACTCGCGTCTAATGGTGGATGATTGCACCAGAGGGGAGAAAACACAGCCACCGCTGCTGCTGCTGCTGCTGCTGCTGCTGCTGCTGCATTCACCTTTACGTCCAACGAGCTGCGACAATAATAAGGAAACAGATTAAGCTAAATTGGCGGTGTACATAAAGCACGTTGCTACGGGCGACGCACAAATGAACTTTAAAAAACTCTGCGGAGCCGCACAGCTGCTGGCGGCCCGGCTCTGAATCAGCACCGCTCCGCTCCCGGGCGCAGTAAAGAAGCCGTTCCTGCTCAGTAAAAACGTCAGGGGGGGGGAGGGGGGGAGGGGGGGGAGAGAAGGAGCTCCGCCCACTCGGATGGATGATGGAGCACCTGCTGAGGGGGCCGCGGGGGTCTGAGCGCTGCTCTTAAAGCGGCGCGCTGGTGACGCTCGGTGCAACATGTTAATGCGATTCCTCGCCGGCCGCGGCCAAACGGAGGCCGGACCCCGAAGGCCAGGGAGGTGGGGGGGGGGGCTAGGGGGGGCCGGTGGTCCCGGCCCTGTGCTGTGTCAGCTCCTGGATTATGGATGACGGGGTGCCTGCAGGTCTGACAGGTAATAATTCACTCCCCAGGGGTCCCACGCCCCCCCCACCCTCGACGGACACAGTGCAGCGACCAGGAAAGAGAGAAGTGTGTGTGGCGGGGGGGGGGGCAGCCTTGGAGCACACATCTCCATACCTTTACCCCCCCCCACCCTCACCCCCATTATGCCCTTCAAGACGCAAAGTTCCCATTGGCTGCACAGTTGCCACGGGTAACCGGCCATTATGGGAGTGAAATATGAGGTGCCACCCAAGCGGAGCCCCTCTCAGGTGCTGGCGAGGGGGGGGGGGGGAGTGGGGAGGGGGGGGGCAAACAAAGTCCTGCCCGTGGCGGGTTGAGCGGGGGAGATTAACGGTTGCTTCCTGGAGCACGGCGCCGCACCGCGCCGCCGCACGTGCGCTCCGGCTCTGAGTCACTCCAGACAAATCGCAGTTGTTGAGGTGCCACAACAATGGCCCCCCTCCCACCCCCCCTGAAATGTATTATCCACCACTGCAGAGCGAAGGGGGAGCAGGGGGGAGAGCAGCGAGTCCGGAGAGCTCCAGGTCGCCATGATGACCCTCCAAAAGCCCCCGCGTCTTCCTCGCCGAACTGCGGCCGGACGCGGCCTCGTCCCTCCAGACGGAGCGAGCCGGGATCGTCCGCTGAGCACTTTATCTTGATGATGAAAATGAAATAGGCTTGCTTGAATGTCCCCCAAGGGCCACCGTCCTCAGCCCCTGGTTAGGGAGCCTATTTCAACCATCATTACCCTGAGGACCATTAAGGAGCTGCCATCTGCACACACACACACACACACACACACACACTGGGCCCCTCCACCGCTCCCACCACCACCACCACCGCCGCCGCCGAGCTCTTGTCATTTCAAACTAAAAGCAAGCGCCGAAATGGAAATCGGAAATAAAATTACACACTGGGCTAAATGCACCATTAACCGTGCTAACTGAGCGATGGACCTATCAGCCGCTGAAAATGAGAACTGGACGGAGAGCGGGGGACTTTTTTTTTTTTCGAGGGAAACGACTGTGCGCCCGGCGCTCTCCTACGCCGCCGCACATTAGCAACCGTAAGCCGGCCGTCAGCAGAACGTGACCGTCCTAATGCTAATGTGTGAGCCGGCGTGGGCGACCACCGGGAACGATGGGGAGGTGGGAGACAGGAGGGGAGGGGAGCAGGAGCACGGAGGGACCTGCTCGATGAGAGGATCGTGAAGGCCACACGCAGGAGCGGGGGTTGGGGGGGGGCCACGCACGCCGCACGCCGCCACCACGCGTCACACCGACCGACCTGAAACCGACGCCGCCGACGTCTGACGAGCAGCTCAGAGTGCTAAGTCACTGTGCAGCTGCGGTGGGAAACCGCAAGCCATCAGTCCCCTCTTCCTCCTCCCTCCCCCCCCACACACACACACACTCCCCGTGTCATCCCATGATAGCTCTGCAGCAGCTGAGAGAAGCAAGCGAGGAGGAGGAGGAGGAAGAGGAGGAGGAGAGGGGGGGCAAAACCAAAGAAAATCACAAGATCCGACCACACAGTTTCCACTTAAACATCTGACCGGGATGCTCGGTGGTTCCTGCGCCGCCAGCCAAGACCAAAAAAATAAAAAAAAAAAAGGGGGGGGGACACGTTGCCGGGACGAGGCCGAGCAGCTCCATCAGGAAAGAAAGAACACAACAACCTTCTTCCTCCTGCAGGTACGTTTCCAACACGCCTGTGAAACTTTTCTTTCTGGGCTGGATTAGAGTGAGGGATGAGGGCGCGAGGCTGCCTGCGAGCCAGGCCGGAGGGCACGCTCGATATTAGCTCGCAACAGGCCACAATCGAAAGGCGAAGGGGGGAAAAAAAACAAAAAAGGAGGAGGAGGAGGGCAGCAGCAGCAGCAGCGGCAGCAGCAGCAGCAGCGGTGGTGGAGTCTGTCTTTGTTTGTGCATGAGAGGGATTTATTTATTGTTGAAGTGTTCTTAGCCTCGGCTGAAACTGAACACCCACTGAGGGAGATGAGAGGGCTAATGCACAGCAGGCTGAGACCCATCACAGCCCCCCCTCCGTCCCCCCACCCCCCCCCCTATTTCTGCAAGGAAAACGGCTCGAGATGGGCTCCTTCAGCGCGCGGTTGCAACAGAAATAACCGGCGCGGCTCCGGGGAATCTGCACAGAGGTAAGGAAAATAATGAAATAACAAGAGAGGGAGAACGGGTCGCCGGGGCTGCTGATCTGTTCGTGGGCAACACACACACACAGGCAGGCTGCTGCTGCTGCTGCTGCTGCTGGAAGTCTGCGTGCAGGAGCAGAAACCTGTTAGAACAATGAGCTCATCGTTTTCACCCTTCCCGAGTTTGGCATCGACACACAACTGCAGATGAAGTGAGCTCCACTGAGGAGGTCAAACGTGCAGTTTCAAACACAACAAGCAAGCTTCACTCTGTTTTCCACCAGCTGTTGGGGTTTTTTCTCTGCATGTTGAAGCAACAAAGAAAACCTCCATCACTTGCAGAGTCTTCAACAGCAAATTCAGCCGTTTTTCCCTTTGTTTTCTTGCTGCACATCAATTCAACCACAGTGTTAGAAAAGGGGGAAAGATGCCAGTCCGAAACGGAGCCGCGATCTGCCGCGTATCCGTGAGAACTTGCCGGAGACTCTTGCAGGCAGGGAGGGATGGTGGTGGTGGTGGGGGGGGGGACATAAGCCCACTGTTTAAGAGGAGGTGGGGGGGGGGGTGCACACAAATGAGCCATTTACTCCCCTTTAACTGGCCAGATGATATCTTGTAAACAATAAAAAAGCCAAACACGCAGCAGCCCAGCGAGAGCGTCGCTCGCAGCCCCGCGTGTCATTTCTTTCTAATACAACAAACAACACAAAAAAACACACACAGCTCCGAAAAACAAGCGGAGGAACAAACGGCTGCTCCGCTTCACATCCAACTTAACTCACAGTTGGCTCTCAGAGAAGCTCGGTTGGTTTGTTTGGGGGTTTTTTTTGTCTTATGCTTGATGATTAATTCAAACCAGATGGGACTCATTTCTTTAAAACCCCGGAGCATCAGACTCCCGCGAAGTGAGCACAGCTGCAGCGGCGGCAGCAGCATCGCCAAAGTCCCCAACAACAAGCGGCGGCAGCGGCAGCGGGGCCACTTCTTCTTACCTTATTGTTTCCTTCGTAATGTCCACTGCGAGGCGAGAGGGAAAGAAAAGAAAAAGAAAAGAGGTGGTGGGAAAAAACAAGGAAAAACACGCAAAATAAATGTCTCTTATTCTCTCTGCGGAGCCAAAGCGCGAGAAGAAGAAGAGGAGGAAGGATTAACGGCCGTCGGCGGGCGGCTCGGTGGCTCGTCGCTGGCCGTTCGGACGGTTAGTATTCCCAGAGCGCCGGTGCGGCGGAGAGGCGCCCCCGTTCACCGCTGCGAGTGTGACAGGACTGGAGCCTGGCACAGCAGAATCACAACAGCGCACCGGGACACGCCCACCGCCGAGGAGCGCGACGGGACTCTCGGCCAATCGCGGCACGGCTCCGCGGATCGAATCGCCGCTGATTGGTCAGATTTGTGGAAGGGGCGGGGAGGGGAGGGGGGGGGAGTTTGGGGTTGGGTTTTTTTTTTTGGCCCCGCGCGCCGCCCACAACGGCTCACTTTTCCTCCAGATGTTGGACGCCGACACTTTTCTGGCCCCTGAAAGCGAGCGGCCAATCAGAGCGCCAGTGGGCGGATTTAAACGCACATTGACTTTATTAGACAGGTTGGACGGAATTAAACTGATTAGAGACCACAGAGGAGACTCTGTAGTTCTGGAGTTAGGTTGTTTAAGTAAAGCAATTACTTTGATTAATTATTTCACAGTTTCGGGAAGAAAGTACGAAAGTTGTATTCATTGAAATTGTCATA
>JAUESF010000008.1:18860935-18877263 GCA_032274765.1 Malacoctenus tetranemus | reverse complement strand
TGCTTCTTTATTTTGAAAATGTTTCCTAGAGGAAATCGACAGTTATCCCTCTAAATATTCTTTTGCATCTTCATAACTTTGTTGTTGTGTTTTTATCGACCAAATGTAAAATCTCGATGTGGGATCTTTGAAGTTTTCAAGCAGAGCTGCACTGAAAAAAAAGAGACAATAAGCTCTCGATGCTGTTTTGTAAACGACCATAGAGGTGATGCATGTAACGTTTTACAAAATAAAAGTTCCTGTGATTTAAAACGAGCTCGAAACCTTTTCTCTTTATTTTTGTTCCGTGTCAACTGCGAAGTGACACAGTTTGGGATTATTGCAATAGAAAACGCCACATCCCAGCATTTACAAGAACTGCTGAAAGGGTCGGTATCTTTTTGTGCACTTCCTCATTATTGTGGCTCGAGCCGCGCACTATTTTTACTCCTCCGTCTTTCGACAAAGCCGCCCCCCCGATTTCCTCCTCTGTGCTCTCCACTTTCAATTGAGTCACACATGTACTGTGTCGTGGCAGCGACGTGAACATGCTTTATTCATTGACGGGAGTAATTGGCTCTTATTATGCTGCTGTGCGTTTTTTGTCACCTGTAGCGCTTAGTTACTGCGACTGGCAAAATGCAGCCAGCTCGACGGTACTTATTATCGGGTCTTACGACGTTTTTTTTTTTTTTTCCCTTTGCTGCTGCAGGCTTTGGTAAATGGTGGTAACACTCTAACCTTTCTGACTGCACGAAAAAAAGACAAATGCGCTGTTAGCAATCTGAAGACACCATTTTTCACTCGATTGCTAACATCCTGAACTTGCTTCCTGGTGTAGACCTCGGAAATTTAAGTATTGAAGACAAACATGACCTATGTTAACATTTTAACATCCTGTTCATCCATCGTGGAGCGAACGATAAACTAGGAACTTCTGTAAATGATCGTACAACTTTCAGCTTCTTCTAATACTTATTATTATGACCATATGTTTGTTAGTAATTCTGTTGTGTTATAAAACTGTAAGAAACACTTCGTTGTGTTTCCTGTGCTAAATGCACGAGCAGGGCCTGACAGGGTTAAGCACCAGGTTTTAATCAGTGTTTGCCAGTACAGGATGAGATTATGACCAACGTGGAGTTGAGCTTTCAGAGCTTGCGAGGCCAAGAGCAAATTGACCTGTGCCGGCTCTTGTTATGTACTCTCTTGTTGCATGTTGCTCTTGGTTACGGCGTCGAGTAAAACACAGAAAATGCCCCATAATTGTCGGGAAAAGAGCGAATCTTGCGGATAGAAGGCAACAGGCAGCAGCAGACATGCAGGATTGCTGCCACAGAGTGCAGCCGTCCTCGGATGTTACTTTACAGCGCCGCCGCCGCTCTTCATCCTGCACTCATAAATGTCAGGAAGATAAATGAATCCTAAAAAACGCAGGTAGGATTCAAAGGGAACAACTCGGGCATGTAAAGCAGGAACAGAGAAGAGGTGGAACCGAGACCTCCGACTAAACGCCTGGAGGGATGAAGCGAGGCGCCGTGCGTCTCTGTGGCTGCTCCTCGTTTCCACAGGCCAGTGATGGATGGAAGTCAGCAGATTGTTTCAGCCCGAGCCAATTCATCCAGGAATGTTGTGACATCTATTTCTAATGGCATCTGTGTTCCATGAGAATCAAACCTAACGCCGTCTGACAGAAACATATGTCTCCGTTGTGCCTGTATGACTCCGGCTCTCCGGGCTTCGCTGTGCAGCGGGGACGAACGGAGAAAGCTTTGTTCCGCAGGTACTCGCTCAGTCGGACGTTTACTGGCTGCTGCTCAACTGCTCGCCATGCGACGGGGGGACGGAAGGGAGGGGGGCAACGTCGAGAATCTGCATCAGATATCATCAGATGTCCGATATTGTGTTATGCAACAAACGACTCCCACAACACGATCAGGTCGGCTGCAGACACGTGTGGAACGACTCTTCCTGTTTACGTTTTCAATCCAGACCCCGTCCTAAATGATAGAACGTTGGTTCTCCTCAGTCTGACTCAAAACGCAAAAGGTAACCGGCTGAAATTAGGCTGATTTAGTTTCAAAACAACACCATCAAACATTATGTCTTAGTATAAATAATGAAGACCACTGAGACCGGGAGGGAAGAAAAATAACAACCTGCGAAACATGAAAAGCCTTCGCTTTCAAAATAAAAGGTTTAAAGGAGTTCACTTCTTGTTGCGACGCAAATATTTTGTGTCTCATGTTTCATTTTTAGAGTTAAGTGTGTGAGTTTCACTCCAAATACATGATTCAGAAAATTTCTATGAAAATATATAAATAGTTTAACAAAGTATTTGTTTGTACTGCAGTCTGCTAGTAAATTACTGCATGTTTTTGCACTCATATCAAATACATGTATCTGTAACACGGAGTCTTTGTTGGTGGAATCCCCAAAAGATAATCAGTCAATCGATAACAGAGTCTTGATCCATCTTCTTGCTGATCTTTCAGAGGAAGCGAAGGTAATTTTCAGCTGCCCCCCCCGCCGCCGAACGCCTTTTCACTTATTTGCCGTCTTTCACTCCATTATCACCTCCCCACCAGAGGACCCCGTGTGCTGTAAACAGAGCGGCGTAATGAACACATTTTCATGTGCGGGAACATAATATTAAGGTGAAAATCCTTTGAAACTCATTTTCTCCAGACTCTCCTTCCAGGGATTTACTGAAGTTGTTAATTAAAATTATTAGAATCTATTTCTTTTTTTTTCTCCCAGCGTCTGGGAGAATCTACATTAACCGAAAATGGCAAGCCTTTAAGATGCAGTAGTGAGGTCGAAGGTCAGTACATATGCTGGGGAATCTTTAATTAGGTGCGTGTAAATTGAAAGCTTGAGCTTGGACGGCGCTTTATTGGAAGTATGTATTTATTTTTGTTCCAACAGGGAATGGAGTGCAACACTTTACAAGGGCTGCATGTGTTTAACCTCAAAACGAAGACCAGTCTGAGGGGAAAGTGGCTCTGAAGAACAGATTTTGGACATTTAGGTCATGTTGGCTGAAAAGCACATTTTCTTTTGCTGCAGAGACGACGAGAAACACACCGATAAAAAAAACAACGGCAACCTAATAAAGTCAGCGATCCCAATAAAACCGTTAATGAACTGCAAGTAATTAATTTGAAAAACAAAACAATGACATCAAGGAAAAAACATGTACAGTCGCTTGTTATTCAGTTGTTCTGTTTGTGTGTTGCGTATAGTTTATGGTTATTTCTTATCTATTGACTCGCATTGTTCTTTTGTCCGAGTCTCCACACAATTTGATTTGTTGGACTGCTAATTTGAAACCTAATTGTGTTTTCCATATTATTTTAGATTAGCATTTTGTCCGTTTCCATTGTTTTTAATAATAAGGGTAAGATAGAAGAATAAATATTACTACCTATATTTTAGTGCAATAGCTATAGCATTTTCGTCTACTGTCCAGGACGTTTTACGCACAATGGAAGCAACAAACCAAAGAGTTAACTGGTCCATCGCTGAACCCTCAAAATAAACAGTTGTGAGAGATAATTTGGTTTGTATGGGAGAGGAAGACTTTCCCTTGGAGGATGTGGTGGACGACCGGATTCAAAACATGACCTGAATCCAAAAAAACTTTGATCTACGTCCTGTGAGAAGACACGCCAGAGTTTTGTTCACTGAAATGAACCCATTGAGATGCATCATTTCGATTTAGGAGATACATCCGACACATCCAAGGAAAACAAAGGGCTTGATTTGAAATGCAATTTTCAAAACAACAGAAGATACAAACACGCAGGAACACAACAACAGCCTGCGTTACAACCAGAGGGTGGCCAAAGCTGCTCATAGAAGTCGGATCAATAACAACAACCGAGTAGCATCAAAAGGAAAATCAAGAACAAACAGTAGCGGCGATATCGATAGCAGCAGCCCGTCTTCTGAAAGGGGGGGGAAGACGAGCTTTAACTTCCTAAATGACTGAATGTGTCTCATGATGAGGGTTTGATTCTTCTGATGGGCTTTTAAGAATGAAAGCCCTCTGGCACTCAGACGAGATTGTTCGAGTTGAACCGGAGTCGAGTGTGGTGAATAAAAGAGACATCGGATTCTTGAAAAATACGCTTCAGCCGGAATATAATAATAATTAAACTTCACATGAGAAATAATCGATGAAAAGCACCGACAGTTCCCCGCGCTCATTTTCTGTGACGCTCAGCCGACACTGGACGAGGGGAGAAGCCCCGCCCAGGCGCGAACCCACGACCTTCACGCTGCGACCACAACCAATCACTTTACTCTCCATTAGAATTAGAGAAACAGAAAACTCATCGTTCTTTTCCGTGTTGTTACAGCAACGTAAAATGTCAGATTGGTGGATTTAAGGTCACATTTGTTTTGCCAGAGGCCTGAATTTCTTTTCCCCTGTCGAAGCAGGAAGTGCTGTGAAGGGGGGGGCGGAGTGGGGGCGGGGGGGCTGCAGATCGAAGCCTATCTGCTGTGAGGGACTGCAGAGAGAAAGAGAGAGAGAGAGTGGTACGACGCCAGTGAATGATCAATGCTTTGCTTTTGAACGTGTCTGGATGAGGTATCGGACTAATCTGTAATCTCTCCCAGAGAAAAAAAATAAATGGCCAGCGAATCGTCTCTGAGCAACATTTTCAAGCCCCGGCTCTGTCCGCTGGAGTTATTCAGCACGGTGACGGCTGAACACTGAGTTAGCGGCCAGTAAATCCCAGGTGCATCCATAATACTCCTGTATTTATGTGTGAGTGAGTGTGAGTGTCTGTGTTTACATGGTCACTTTTTTGGTCAGTGTGATTGAATTCTCTCCATCTGACAGATCAGATTAAACACCGAGTGAGAGAATAAAGTGAGGAGAGAGATGTTCAGGTTTATATGCATTAGGTCGGTGAATCGGGGGAACGATGGCAAAAGTAATGCTGCTGTTTTACCCAGACACCCGTCAGTGTGGAAGACGGATCCCTTGGTTCATCTGATCAAACATGAGACGTTTACATCAACATGAAACGCTCACAAAACACAACAGGAGCTTCCAAAATAAAAGCATGAGCCAGTTTCTTTGGTCCTTGTGAAATACCAGGAAGTGTTTTATTCTGAAATGTGAAATTCTAGCTTTGAATGAAGTGCTGGTTTCCCGCGTTTGCGCCTTGCCGGCTCCACTTTTCCACAATACACAATGAGATGATGAAGTCACACGACAAAGTCACACAACACAGAGCGAAACAAATCGACGTGCAGTTTACATGGACTCTGATCAGATCATAAACGGGGTCAAAGCGCCTCATCCGATCCGATCGTTGATTTAATTGCGGGTGTTTACATGGAGCCTTTTTAATTGGATCGGTGCCTAATGATCCATTAACCTGCATCTATTGTAATAATGAGATTATAGAGTTCTGCCTGATTGACAAGCGGGTTAACCGTTTATTCAACAGGGGGGGAGGGGGGGTTAGGAGCAGAGGCGGCGTGGGCGAGAGCGTGGTCAGGTGCTTCCAGGTAAAGATCCGAACTCGTCCCATCGGCTTTCTCTTAATTCTTTGCACAAGCGCCGCGGTGATTCCTCATGGTTAAACACCGGAAATCTGAAGGGAAAGTGTCCAAAAGTGTGCTGCATTGTTCCCAAAAGGACAATTAATCTCGCCTCATCCTTTTTACACGACAGTTTCAGTGCTTTTTCTAAGTGCTGCCACTCAGGACGGCTTTAAAAGCCTTTTCCCGTAAATGATGGTCAGACAAAGCAATTTTTTATGATCCGGTTTGTTTTAATAACGCACTGTTTTAAGACACGTAATGGCCATCGAGCTACATTAGGATATTGATCAAAGCGTAGACATTTAGCACACTGCACTCTGAAGATTGTTTACCTGATACAGGAAATAAAAATAGAGTGACTCTTCTTTGTTGCTCGTCCTTTTCAGAAGACGCTGCCTGACACACCGACAACACAATTTGTTTAAACTTTGGTCAAAATCTATTTTTTTAACTATATTAGAATATTTCTGTTGTCGGCTTTGGTCCCCAGTCTCCACTGTAACCTCAATAAACTATACACAACATTTATTATACATGCAGAAGCGCTCCCTGAACACCTGTAAACAAACTTTGTCAAAAAATTGGCACGTCTCACCTTGAGGCTGACGTGAATGTACAGTAAATCATTATAGTGTTTGAAAAAGTCTGTAAATTGACAAATGATCGCAGAAAAGTTGAATATAAATCAGCAGGTGTCAGGGTTTGTTTTTTTTCCCACATTTCTACAGTTTCTACAGATTTTTCCACCCACGCATCTGAAATATAACACAGTCTCTCACGCGTGCTTTTTTCAATGCTCGGGAAGTGTTTTATTATGAAACATGTATTTCTACTTATGATACCTGTAGTGCAGGTAGAAGCTTCGGGTCCCCAACAATGATCTCAGGCCCCCTCCACTTGAAAGGGGGTCCTGAACCCTCGTTCGGGAACCTCTGTCCTGGATCGCCCCCCCCCCTTTTTCAACCTTATTAGCTTTGTTTTGCTTCTTTACTTAAATCATCTGTTCCTCAAGGCCTTTGTTTTTATTTATGTGCAGACGGAGGAAAACAGTTTGGTCGATGTTGTTTTCCCTCAGCGAGAGAGAGATAAATAAATAATTTGGGGGTCATATTTTTTTCCTCCCCGACAAGAGATTAAATGAAAGCAAAGCTGCTGTTCAAAACATTTTTAATCTAATTTCTCCCCTCTTCCCTTTACAATTCTCATTATAGTTGTATAATGCATTTGAGATGTGGCGCTACACCTTTTCCCTGTGAAAAGCTCTTTATTCATTCAGAGAAGTGCCACCCCCTGCTCCCACTTTCCCACTGACTCAGCAAGGAGGCATGAAATAACACTGCTTCAATTTAGACTGCTCCTCCAATAACCAGATAGAGTTCAAAGGGTGCTTAATCTCACCTGTCACTCAAATGGGCGGGGGAGGAGGCCCGACATGAATGGAGAACAAATTGGCGCCGGGTGCGGCGGCGGCGAGGGTGTGAGGGATAGCAACACGCCGAGGTGAACCGGAGGTCTTTGATTACTTTTCGCAGCGCATGTGGCTCGAATCGTCCCTCTCTAAAAGGAAAAACGAGTTGTCCGGTGACTTCCTGGCTTCACGGTTATCTCTGCCTGTCCTGATCCGCTGACATAAATAGAGCGAAATGCCCCCGATGTTTCAAAATCAGGTCCATTTAGTCGGCTAAAGATGATATTTTGTACCCTGGATTATCTCTTTTTTCTGCAGCAACGTGCAAAGGATGATGACATCCACCAAGGAGGTTTTGTTTTCAGGAGCATCGGTTTATACGTCTGTCCACCAGAAGGAAAACTCAAAAAGTTCTTGATGTATTTAGATGAAAATCACAGGAAGGGTGAACGGTTTTACAGGTAACGAGTACCAAACTTTTGGTGGTGACGTGTCGATGCAAAATGGTGAAAAGTCGCATTTCTTCGGCCCTTTTAAAGAGTCCAGAGTGGCTCAAACCGTCACAGAGCAGCCAAATCATCGCAAACATGCAAAGTCTGAGCGGTGAAGAAAAACACAAATCCTTTTTGGAGAAAGTCATTTGATTTTTTGTGACAACTGAAGAAACATCACAGCCTCCCATTTGCACCGCACGGATCTGATACTTGTCGGTTGTAATTTTTCCCCACTTGAAGTTTCCATCATTGAAGCTTTTGTAGATTCCCCCGTTTGAAGAAGTTCAGAGTCTGTCGCCCTTTTGTACCTTCCTGTTTTGACACGAGCCAAAGATCTAAACATCAGACGTCATTCGATGATGGTTGTTCTTTTCCGAAGGAATCGAATCAATCCGTCTCCCTGATGTGACTCAACGTGGAACGTTTTTCATCATTTAGTGAACCAAATCAGCTGCATAAAAAATAACAAATACGATCAAGGTTTTGCAGCAGTTTAAAGTTCCCTGAATTTCAGACGTTTAGTCAGGTCCAGTGGGGCAAAAATGGACCAAAGTCGTGTTAAACTGTGCTTAACATTCACACCTGAATAAGTGACTGTGGGGGGAAAAAGCATTAAAATGTACATCTGTGAAGTCATTGCAGCTAAAAGGTGATGCAACCGAGGCCAGGACAGATCAAGAAATTATCAGCCGGCTTTTTGAAAGAGTCGTCAAATGAAGAAAAGAGGCATTAAAGGTGTTTTTTTATCTGAAAACACGTCTTTCTTCACCATCCAATTAACAGAGGTGCAGAGAGCACCGCGGATACAAAAAAAAATCACGCTGGGCTATTTGATTCCAATTTAATTCAAGCCTAAGTGACAATAGTGGACCCGATAACCTGTGATGCAAAGGCATTTAAGTAGTTCGTCTCGAGAATACGATGAGAGCCAATCGTGCAGCATCCTATTAGTTTCTGCTCCAGCACACGTCAAAAAAAAGCTGAAAAAAAAACAGGAGAAAATGTGACGTTTCCTCAGCAGAAAGCGTAAACTGCTCCGTCGTTTCTTAAAGTTAAATATGATTCATTAGAAACAATGACGAGAACACAAAGACTGGACGCCAATTGCAGTAATACAAGTACTCGTAAGTAATTACCACCCTCTTTAATGTTTGAACTGGCAGTTCACAGAAGCATCCTATAGCGCCGATGCTAATTTTCTCATCAAGCTCGTGACTGAACCTATTAATGGCCGCGAGCTATGATGAATCTCTGGGCTCCGGCTTTCATTGTACTCACAATAACATGGACCTTTTAGCCCCACTCAGACCTGCTGTCGCTCTGGGTGGAGAAAAATACAACCTGCTTTTTTACTGGAACAATCTGGCGACAGGATGAGGAACTCAGGAGAGAAACCGGGTCCACCGCATGGTGGCATCTCTCACCTCTGCTGTGCGCCAGCAGCCAATCACGCTCCAGCTGACTCTTGCACTGTTAGCTCACAGCAACACGCTTTTAGTGATAAATGAGGCCTTCCTGTGAGGTGCTTGCCTTCTTTGGTTTCTAAAAAAGGTTCTCTACATCAGTCCAACAGCATTGTTGACTCTGAATGTCTCACTATACCCCACGTAGACGTGACAATGGATTCAACAGTGTTAGTGTTCTTGGCTTTCAGTTCACCAGAGGGCGCTGCTGTGAGGAAGGAAGTCCAGTTTTCTCTCCTAGCCAATCAACGAGCTGGGTTTACTTCTTCTTTGGTGCGATCAAAAAGCCCTGAACTGTTCGAACCTGCGAGAACATGTGGGTGATTGTGTGTCACGGCTGAAACGTTTGCCTCAGATTCACTACAAGGCCGTTTTGGCAGTGCGGAAGTAAAACACGAAAAGTGACAATAGCTGTTAGCAGTTTTATCAGGAGCAGCGTACAGCTGGGAGTCCGATACAACACCAGCTTCCTCCCAGGAAGTGAGTTGCGGCAAAGTGTTTCGCTCAAGGACACGAGCCGGAGCGTCGCGTTGGCCACCGAGGACCACTACAGCCACCTGCTCCGCTCGCGTTTCCCCACCCGAGTCAGGGACCACTTACAGTCAGCACACAACAGAATTAGTCAAACATCTGTCATTTTGTATCTTGAGGATCCGTTCGGTCCAACTCCTTTTAAATTTATGAGAAAAAAAACTCCCCGGGTGCGAATTCAGTGGGAAAAAAAAAAAAAACCACACGACCATGAATCACTTCTGGATCAATGAGGCGAAAAACCTAAAGATTAAGGTTGGAAGTTTTCCACACAGCCCATATTTCTCCATGCTGGACAGCTTATTATGTGAATTGTAGGATATGCATTAAAACGGAGCCCTACCCTTGTCTCGGCGCGTGCCTCCACTCCTTAAGACCCATCATTCCTTTCTGTCGCAGCCTGATAAATCAGAGCTCCTAATCAGTGTATAAATATTCATGAATCCGCCTCAGAGTGCATTTGAAGGTGTAACTCTTCACAATAGCTCGGCGCGCGGTCCCCAGCGTGCCACAAATCCTGCCGCCGAATGGCAAAGTTGAAAGGTGAGGGAGTAGAGAGCGCGGCTGAATCCACGCTTTCAGCATTAAAGGAAGTTTCGTTTCCCCGCGAGGGAGCACCCCTGAATTACTGTTTTTCTTTAAGTTTGCCCATGCATACTTTTCTTCTCGCGCTCATTTCGCGAGATTGAAATATGAGGTGTCAAAACATGAACAATTATGGCAAATCATAAATTTGTGACCAATTTGGGAAAGGGAATGAGGTTGTCACCGTCTGAGATGTATGCGTTTTCAATTTGGCGTTTCTTAATGCCTGCCAGCCTCTCTCACCGTACCGTTAAACTGCCATTTCTCCTTGTACTAATTGAACGCAAGCCCCCCCCCACACCCCCCTTTTCTCTGCCCACACCATCATGTATTGCTCATCTATCATTGTTTGTTGGGAGCCAGCGCGGTTGTCCTTTCCACTGACTTTGAGAGAGCACTTCATCTTATTTGTTTGTTCCCTGACATGGGCATGATGCACTCGACCAGGCTGGCCATTTAGAAGCTGGGTAGCGTTCAAGAACGGCCTCCCCCCCCCCTCCTTCTTTTTTTCGCTTGTATTGTGTTACTTTGTGCTCCGGCTTTCTCGGAGGCCTGTCACGCACGGATCGTTTGTCATCCGCAAACTAAAACTATTTAGCATTTGGCGTCCAATTTACTTAATAGATAAACGACACCAACAACACTCTGAGTGGCACCGACCTGCAATCCATAAATGAATGAAAACGGCCTCATTTTTCTTGAGCAATTCTTGTTTTAGGGATGCCGGGAAACGGCTTAATCTATCAGCAGATGTCAGGGAATGTATTGTTACTTAAAAGTGCATCACGCCAGTGATGGGAGGTAGGATTTAATGGTCATTTTTATCATGACTGATTTAAAAAAAGCAGCTTTTTATCTTCTTCTTAGGATCAGTAACCATAATAACAGTGTGACAAAGAACAATAGCGTGCCACTAATAGCAGCAGTAAAAGCGATGTTGAAAATCAGCACCAGCTTTATACATTCATAAAACGTGCCTTTCTGGAGTCGAGGTGTAAAAAGCAGGAGGAACGTATTCAGAGCTTGAAGGAAAATATGGAAACGTAATGTTAGCGAATGAAAATGAAAGAAAAGTAAGAGCATGAATCTAAAAGATGAAGACGTATATATATTTCCCCCCCGAGGGGCGGCGGGATCATACTTCTGAAATAATGACTTTTACAGCGACTCCACGGAGGTGTCAGAATCTCATGAATCAGGACAGAAGCAGGAATACGACAAGCGGCACTTTCATTGTGCCGACTTTTTTACATTAAAACTGCAAACTGTGACAGTCTGAAGCCAGCCGGGGTCCCCGCTTCGACACGACTGCAACCCCGAAACACTGCGTTGATACACCTAATCCGGCTTTTTAAGTGACATCTATCCATCCTTTATGCTGCATAATCCCAGAGATAAGTTTATCTGCTTTGCTTTTTCTCCCCCATTCTTTTGAGCTTCTGAAATACACGAGTGGACAAAATGTCAGTATCACAACAACAACGACAAGCACTTAAAGAGCGCAGACCTCCGGCTCGCTACCAGGGCAGCTTTTCTTGCTTTTACCTCAATAGACACCAGCCTCTGTGAAATTGCCTGTGCAGTCATAGTCGTCTATGTTCCCTTGTTTCGAGGACAGTAAGACACTTTTGACGAGAGAAAAGAGAAAGATGCAGTTCGTATTCAAACAAACACAAGGGAGTCCTTGCGAACACAACAGAAACAGAACCAATTCAAGTCAGGAACAGTGCCGTCGGAGCGCTGCAGCCAAACAGTGCCTCCCTCCCTCCCTCCCTGTCGCTCGCCTGATGGAAACCTGATTTGCAGGTTAGGAAGTTTCCGACTACAACTTTTTAAATGGGAGGTTGATGGGTTCAAACCAGCTTTCATGAATCGCTACAGTACAATAAAAGCTGCTCCCACACTCCGCACGTTAACGTGGTAACGTTGGGTGGTAATGATTTGCAAAAAGCCTCCAAATTGCCCCTGTTGGTTCCCTTCCGCTTTAAGTACAATAAAAGCCAGTAAAAAGAAAGTTTTTCAGTGAACTTTTTTTTTTCCTTCTCCCGCTCTGCACTTACTGTATTTCCACCTTCGAAAGAACGCAAAAATCTGACAAAGCAGGGCGATGACAGATTGTTATTCACTACAAATAGCAATTCAGCTGATTTTCCGGGCTATAAGTATGAGTGGCACCTGAGCATGACATTTAGAAATAGTCCCGCAGCTTCAAATCCACCCACACGAATTCTCTGCAGTGTGAAACGTCTATGCAGTAAGGTCACTGTTTCGATCAAGGTTGTAGCTTCGGGGTTAGAGTGGAGAGAGAGGAGAGAAAATTCGCTTCTCTCCGACTCGGCTCATGTTTATCTGATGATATTCATTGTTGCCAGTGTTGGACAACGGTGCTTTTATTCTGACAGCTTGTCCTCTCGCCTCCAGGAGACGCTGCGTGGAGGGGAGGGGCCAGCGCTAATCAAAACTGCAGGGGAGCTCTTTGCGGGATCCCGCGGTTTCTCTGAGGAACACAAGCCCGGGATAGAAGGCGAGGTGACCTCGGATGAAACCGGCTCAACCTCCGACCACTTAGAGCCGCTCGGGGCCACGGCGCTGCAGCCCGGCTGAGACGTTGCTGAGGAAGAAGGAATTAACGGCAAGGACAACACAGATAAAGTGTTCTAAAGTCAAGGAGAACACTGCTGCAGGATCTGGGTTGCATGTGGCGAAGTGCACCGGCGCGGCTTTGTGTTTTCTCAATAACAACCGAGAATCAAGTTAAACCAGGCCAGCTGAAAGAGGCCAGCGGCAAGTGAATCCAGCAACATTTATATCAACCGAATGGAGCCAAGAATGTATGACAATAACAACATGATTTTAGAGTATTTTTACTGCCTATATTTGATGTGGTGCAGTTTTTTTTCCCTGAGCCTTCGAGGGTTTTGTTCAGCTTTCTCCAAAAATCCAAAGTCATACTTCATAGGTAGCCGACAAGCTAAATTGCTTTGTGTTGGCTGGAGTCTCCATTAGGCCCTGTGACCTCCGTTTAATTGAGGATGAGGGAAGTCTGGGTGCAACAAACGGTTGGGATGCTGGGCCTGGGGGGTGGGGGGGTGGAGGGGGAGGAAGCTAATGACCCTGATTCACTGGCCAAAAGCACAAAATTGAGGAGGGAGCGCACAGAAACATGGCGCCTGTTGTTTGGCCGTTTGGTCGAGCGAAATCCAGACCACAAAAGCAGCAACAATGAACCAAATAAGCAGTTTCAAGATGGCCTCGAGCCTCAAACAGAGAGACAAAAACATGCTCAGTCTGAAGGAGTTTACATCCGCGTGAAACCACTGAACATGTAATATAAATGGAAAAAGCCTGCAATCAGCCCCGTTTGACGTCCCCAAAACAGAGAAGACGTGTTCTGCAATTCCATGCACATAATTGAGGCTGGTATCTACGGCGCTCCAGTCGAAGTATTATTTGGATTAAGGTGTTTACACAAGCCTCTTCACTCCACGAGATCCAGCAGCTCCGTTGCTATGAATACAGCAGAAGACAAAATATCCCTGTGTAGTGCACTCCCGCGGCTCGCCGTCCACAGATGGAGGAGCCTGCCAGTAAATCAGTGGGAAACCAAGAGGAAATAGAGGCATCGACCAGCTACCCCCCGCCTCCCGCAACGAGCATCAGGTTCGGCCTCATACTGGGGAGAATGTGACTTATCCGACAGTGGAGGTGCAGGACTGCTCCTCTGCTTAGCGAGTTGAAGGTGTTAAATTCCTGCTGCCTTTTTTTTCCCCCTGCTCCTATCGGCAATACATTTATGGGCCATGAATGTGTGCTATAATCTTTGTGTCTTCCTGCTCAGCAGTTAGTGATTTTTCCCCCTTTTCACTGTTTTCTCCCTTCTGTTGCTTTTTGTAGGTTTGTTCTGCTGCGAAGAATGAAGGTTTTATGGTTCAGCTTTGCTCCCCCCCACGTTATGTGCAAAGGCTTTGGCTCCACCCCTCCCACAACACCTCATTAATGACAGATGCAATCATTCATAGTAGATTTTCTTATGTTTCAGATGCAAAAATGCATTTTAAACAGAAAATATACACGAACTGTTGAGATTATTCTGTAATGCACATCTTTTGCTGTGATTCAGTCATATAAGGGCCACTTCTGGATGATAATATAAACGACCTATTGACAGTATGACAGTTCTCAGTTCCCAACTCGAATCAGTCTGAACAGCATCAAAGGATCCAGCGAGTGGTCTCAACGTACACTGCAAAAACAGGAAAACGAGAACCTGCCACATAGCTGCAAAAATAACACGTATATTTTGTTGCCATGAGGCGGCTTTGGAAAAATCTCGCAGAACATCACAAGTATAACATTTTTCAGTGCTTTTTCTGAAATGTAATTGGCGGCGTGTTCTAAAATTGTCCTCTGATTGATGTCTGGCAGTGTGCATTGTATAATTTCCTGCTGGAACACAACTGTGAAGCAACATTGCTCATGCAGTGGCTAGAAAAAGGGGTAATTTTAAAAATTATTAGGTGGAACACATATGACGAGATTGCAACGTATAGGTGAGAAATAGCATCCAGAAGGAGACTAAAGTTCAGCTTAGAATTTGGTCTACTGGATGTGCGATTCAATGAACCTTTCACACTAACGCGTGTAGGTTGTAAACACGACAAAATGTTGAAGCAGCGTGCAAAAGCGTACAATTGGCCGTGAGAAAAATGCAAATCTGTGATTCAAACGGCATCATGAAAACATATTGTGGCTTCAATCCGTGTTTACAATACACGACCGAACGCAAACAGTCCTTGTTGACAGTCAAAACATCTGAGACAGAACAGATTCAAAGGCTGGGAAAAAAAAAAAAAACGCGTCTCAAAATCCTTGTTTTTGTCGAGGTTTCATCAATTGTGCCAAGAATTACCCAGCAGCCTGTTGCGGGGCTTTAGTCACTTGCACCTACTCGACCTGACGTATTCCAGGGTTTTCCATCAGGTGACGGTTCCTACTCGCCGAGTCACGGCGCGAACGTGACGCCAACGCGCTGCAGGCACACCGGCTGGACAACAAGTGACGTCACCCGACGCCTGCTGGCGCCCGCCGCGTTGGCTTGAGTCGGAGTGACACAGACGGCGTCCGTGGCTTCATGCAGCTGCTCACGGAGGCAGCCTGTGATCTACAGTATATAATATCAATACGTTATGCTTCATAGCCCACCATTTGAGAATGGCATTTCTGAGGGCTGGTGCTGTACGATGTTGTTGTCACGCCATAATATGATGTGAAATGCTGCTTAATGTCTAATGTCAACATGCCAGTCCCGCAGGCCTCGGGGACGCTCCACTCCGGCTCGCACAGACTCCATGGAATCTGGTGACATTTCGGTGGATTGTTTATCCCTGAAATGCCGTTTTTTTTTCCCTCCTCCAGTTCAGGGAGGAAAAACAGAAGACGGGTCAGCAGAATGCGGTGGGCGGGGAGGGACTGATAAAGCCCGCTTCTTCACGGCGAGTTTGGTTGGCGTGAAAGGGGAGAAGACACACACGGAGAGCGGCGCGGCCGGGAATATCTCGGGCTCACTCGGCGAGCCACGGGGGGTCGTCTCGGCGACATATTAACATATGAATCAGCGTGATGCGACTGAGTCACCCTCCACTGAAATATGTGATGAACCGTATGAGGTCTGCTAACGAGGCAGAAAAACAGAAGCGAGACAAAAAATGAGAAAATCGCACTGTAAAGAGGGAAACTTTGGATCTGAGAGAAGCTAAAAAAAAGGTATGATAATGCTCAAATTCAAAACAACTATCATTAGGCTTCATAACATAGGTGTCTTTATTGCCATTTAGATAGAAAGCCTGTAGTTTGTATATTTGCCAACTCTAAACACAGTGTGGCAGCCTCATAATTGCTGTAATAAAGGTGATTAAGAGTGAAAGTATAGTGAAATGCATCAAAAATGTTCATATCTTACAGCAGAATAAAGTAGGACATTGTGCAAGTACAAGAGAAAAACACTATATATTGCACAGAGCAATTTCCTGAATTATTATCATTATTTATTGTGAAGCCAGCTAATGGTTCTTGGCTCTTGTACTCAGAGCTGCTTCAGGAGGTGTTGAGCGCCTGCTGGTCATTAGTGTGATTATCAGCAGGTGTGCAGATACCAATTAGTGACTACAATGTCAGAACACGGCAAGAAAAGGGATATTTTACCTTGTTTTTCTTCGCCACAACAAATAGAGATGCACTGCTGCTTCGAGCAGCTCACAAATCAGGAATTATGACACAATTATAATTTGTCCACACACACACACA
>JAUESF010000008.1:18716026-18726631 GCA_032274765.1 Malacoctenus tetranemus | reverse complement strand
CATTATTCAGCAAAGGTCTCGGCAGAGCTCAACAGGCTTTACATGCAGATGTACATTAGTCAGGCTACAATGGTCGGACATGCAAGCCATTTGGCCACAAAACCACCAAACAAGCCCCTCAGACAGTCGTGCCCGTTGCAACTGACCCGTAACATGTGGCCCAACTACAACTAAATTGTGGCTGAATTATTGATACAGTGGCGTCGGCCGCTTTGCAAGTGGGGGCATGAAAGGGAGCCAACTTGGGAACGGTCTGCTAATTTTATATGGGAGCCTCAGGGCACATTCCTCCCAGTGAAGACCAAACATATTGACATATGTGTGTAGGGGGAGAGACTGTATATAATATTGGCCTGGCGCTGAAGGAGAAAAATGGACAATGCGACTCTCCATATAGACTCAGCCTCTGTCTACATGTGCTCCGACGTTCATTTTTCCTGTAAATATGGCGATAAAACGCGCGTGTCTGAGCGCCGGGGTGATGCATGCATGGAGAACTTGGCAGGTCGCAGTAAAAATGTATGCAATATCCTTTAGTGTTTTGCTCTCCTCTCCTTCAGATCGCCCCCCCACCTCCAGCCTCCCTCCCTCCCTCCCCCCCTTTCACCCACCCACCGAAATCATTACAGCCCAACTGTCTGTTTCACATTCATTTGTCAGTGTAATATCAATACTGTACAGAGAAATGGCCAGATGAATTGTGATGTATGAGATCAAGTCGTTTAGACGGGGTAGGCCGGGGAGGCGCGGGCTGTTTGTAGCCCAGCCAAGGTTGTTGACCGTCAGCGAGCCGCCCGGCTAATTTCTCCAGAAGTGTCCAAAAGCCTTTGTGTCCTCGGCGCACTTTTATTTCCACCTCTCTTGGAATCGTGATGACCGTGCCTCGGGGCGACAGAGACACCTTGAGGAGTGCCCACCTTTAAATCCGCCGCGCCATGACTTCAACCATGACCCCTCGCTGGAGGGATCCCTCAGGCGAGATTTAAACGAGCTCCCCCAGGTCCGCCGCGGCTCCTCTATTCATCGTCCCGTTTTTAAAGACATGAATCGGCCCTCTCTGATGCTTAATTGTGAAATGTATTGAAATAGTAAAAAAAAAAAAAAGAAGAAGACGAGGACGAAATTGAGGGAGAGAAAAACTTACATATGTGGGTAAATCTGCCGTGACGTGTGTGTAAACGAGGCGAGGGGGGGGGCGGGGGAAGAGGAGCGTTTTGAAGGGATTGGGACAGAAAGCCAGAGGAATGCCCTGGGCTCCGTCTTTATCCTCCACTCACATGTAATTCCTGCCTAAAACACCACAAACCTTCACTGTATTTACATGTCATCACGGCCCCGACGTCACAGGCCTCTAATTCGATTTTTTTCCAATGCTTCTCTTTCTGTAAGTACTATCGCTTACATTTTTATAATCCTTTTCTCTCTCTCCCCCCCCCTCTCCCCCCTCCAACCACCCCCCCCTCTCTCCCTTTTGCTATTATGGAGGACGAATGGCGAGAAAAGCATACAATATACAGGCTATTGATCCACGCCCGTCACTGCAGAAAAAAAGTAGGTACAGGGGGGGTGGGGGAATGGAGGGGGACTGGACACGGCGATCGATAACCTACTCTATCAGCCGTTTCCATGGCAACCGGTCGAGCAAGGACAGAGGGCTGCCATGCATTTTGCACCTGTCTGTTTCATATACCTATTGTGATAATGAAAGTGTCAGGGAAACGAATGCAAAGGTGACGCTCGGCTCCAGCCCCGTGTCAACTTCCACAATTAAAGAAATTACATAAAGGTTAATAGCTCGCCGGGAATCAGGGGTGAGAAATGGGAGGGAGGGAGGGAGGGAGGGAGGGAGGGCAGGAGCACTGGTTGAGAGAGAGAGAGAGAGAGAGGTGGGGGGGCGGGGGGGATTTTGGTGACCTCCCCCTTTGCAATCTAGGCTGAAGGACGCTGTGGAAAGCAAAGCAACAAAAAAAACACCCCCCAAAAACAAGAGGGTTGCGTGGAATCAACTGGCGCGGACGTGTCCAGGAAAACATGCACGGATGACAGTTGAATTCAGCAGTTGTTGTTGTTGTTGGGTTTTTTTTTTTTGACACGGGAGCCGGGGCCTCTTTTGTGGTTGACCCCAATTTGGGGGTCGAGCAAGCATGATCAATGTGCTAGCTATTAGCTCACCGCGAGCAACCGAAGGTGCAATGATGGAGAAATATTGCGAGAGGGGGGGGAAAGAGAGAAAAAGAGAAAGAGAGAGAGAGAGAGAGAGAGAGAGAGAGAGAGAGAGGAGCGAAGAAGGCAGACAGGAGGGCGGGAGACACTGGTGTGGTCCGGGTTAGTCAAAGCGTTCTCCTCCTCAAAGACCCAACAGGCTGAGCCAGACAGACTGTCAGGAGAACTTGACACCCAGACGATCACAGACTCTCCGTCTGTCTGTCTGTCTGTCTGTCTGTCTGTCTGACTGTGGTGGGCATTGAACTTCCAACCCGCCTGCCTGCCCCCCCCCCCCGCTCCCACTTTGAACTGGAGGATCTCTGGCTCCGGAGCCGCGGCGCTGGGACGGGTGGGCCCTAAGTGAAGGGGATGGATATCATGATGTCGGGGCACCGTGTTGATCATGTGCCGTATTGATCCCCAATCGAAACTTCTGCTGAAATCGCAGGATCCAGAGCGAGAGTGGGAGGGAGGGAGAGGCAATCAGCCACGGCTGCTCGTCGTGCGGTCGGCGGCGCCCTCATATCGGGGCTGCTGCGGTCGCCGACGCTGCTGCGGGAGCGGAGCGGCGGAAGCGGCGCCGTCGGGGGTTTTTTTTCTTCGAGCGTTCGACGCCACGAAAGCGAATCGCGGGGCTCTGCTGCGCCGGCTCCTTTGTCGGTGTGTTTGTGTCGGAGCGGCGGCCACGAATGACAAATCGCAAGCCGCGGCGGATTTGCTGGAGCGGCGGCAGAAATGCGTGCGCGCCCCGGCGTGCGCTGCTGTGGACACAGCGGTTGTCCTCTAACACCAGAGGCATTCTGTGTTTTGTGAGCTGTGACAGTGAGCTATTGACAGGCACGTGGCTCCACAATGTTGTTCAGGGACCACTGGCCACTGCGCTGACCTCTGACACCCCATCCATACACTGGCCTTCATTGTTAGGGGAGGAGGAGGAGGAGGAGGAGGAGGAGGAAGAAATGGGAGCAGGAGGAGTAGGGAGTGAGGGGAGGGGAGGTGGAAGATGACCCCTGGGCTCCATGCGTTTGGATTCTCCCTCCCCCACATCCTCACCCCTCCCATCCCAACTCAACCCCCCCCACACACACACACACACACTCCACCTTATGCCGATCAATGACAGTTTCATGTGGCTTCTCTGGGCCTGCAGTGACGTGTGTCCTATTGATTTATCGACATTACTCCAGGCAAGCCAACCCAGAAGCCCCCACTCTCAGTAGGCAGCCGGGCTCCAGCCCAGCAGAGGTGTACCTCCCCCTGTGCCGGGTGGGCCCATGCCAAGTCATCCGACTGCACCGCTCCGTGGAGGCAGCGGCGCGGCAGCTGCAGACAAGCCGGCCGCGTTTGTGTGTGGATGTATGTGCGCGCGTGTGTCACTGAGAATGCTTTTAGGGATCATCCTCCTCCCCCTCCTTCCCCCCCCCCCTTCCCCCCCCTCCACTCCATGCGACATGTAATGGGGACAATGGGCCGGACACCCTGGCACTCACAATCGCGTTCGCTGTGGCCTCCGATTTCCAGAGGCGACGATTCCACTTTTATGGTTAAGAGGCTCCTTTCTTTGGCCCGTGTCAATGTCATGCCTGTGTGGCCGCGGCTCGTGCTCGTGGCTATGGCTCCTCATCTGCCCCTCTTCCTCCCTTTTTACTGGGTGTGGGGGTGGTCCCGGGCCAGGCCAGGCCACACTTTCAGGCCCTGCTCGCACCCCTGCAGGCTCTCCAGTGTCCAGTGAAAGGCCGGGAGATTCATGGTGGGGAGGGGAAGAGGGCAGCTGGACACTCCCCATGGCCTGGCTGCCCGATGATATGGGGCTGTAGAAGAGAGAGGGGTGGGGGGGTGGGGGTGGGGGGGCAATCCAACACCATTAGGATGGGACTTTGGCGATGGCAGCTGGCCCCTAAAAAGAAGGAGGAGGAGGAGGAGGAGGAGGAGGAGGGGGGGTCAGGGGGAGGCTCAGAGATCAGTGACCTGGCCACAGTGTCCAGCTGGGGGGTCATTTCGCAGCCCACCTCCGGCCACGTGCTGACGACCATCTGGGGGCTCCGGCAGACCCCGGGACGGAGGTGGACTCATCTCCTTTGAGTGGCCGGGACGGCGCGACAACAAAAGTCCAGGGAAATCTGTCGGCCTAATCTGGAGCGAGTCGGTCGGTCGGGAGGGAGGGAGGGAGCGCCGCAGCTGCCCGGCCGCTCGCTATCAGGACGCCACATCTACTGTTTAATGCATACAGTGCAGTGTGACACCCGATAAGTGTCCTAATCTTCTCCCATTAAATGCAAACGTATTCACTCAATTTTCTAGGTTAGAAAGCGAGAAAAACAGGAAGAAACCGTCCTCTGTGAAAATGTCCGACCAGACTTCAGAGATTAAGACAAAGAAAAGCCGCAAAAGCCTGAAGTGTTGAGGAGGAACTGAACATGAGATATCCATCGGACTGTACGACTGACGTGGGAGCTTGAAGATGTTTTTTTCGATAAAGTTTCTCCTCCAAAGTGCGGCCGATCACGGGGGGGGGGGGTACCGGGGGCTCCAGATGGACCACCAGATTCTCTTTTTTAGCTGAGCCGTTCGTTTTGACGACTCTGATCGGGGAACAGATTAGCACCGGTTTGTTGTCAGTTCCAACCTCACCCCCCTCAGCCCACCCCCTTCCCCTCCTCTCTCTTTCTTCCTCCTTCACCCCCCTCGCTCCACCCCCACCCCCCCTCCCCCCTTTCTTTCATCATCCCCTCATTCTCCCGCAGCCTTCTGTCTTAAACTGTTTAAGGTGATCGAATTTTTTTTTTTTCGCCCATCCTCCCAATATGGTCGGAGGGGATCAAAGGTTGCTGACCCCGGCCGATTGTAAAGGTTGTTGCGAGGGTCCTCCATAATAAATAGGGGTCCTGCTAAACGGATCTGACCTTCTAGATTTTTCTATGAGCTTTAAAGAATTGCTTTTTTTTTTTTCCTTTCTCTTATTTTGAAGGTTCCTCTAATCCCTTTAACATTTATCGTTGTTCCGCTAATGAAAGTGATCTTTGCGTTCGTCTCTGATAGATTTCTAATTAGATTCACATAGACCGGCGTGGAAATGATCCAAAAGATGAGCTAAGAGGAGGCCGGGAGTGGTGAAGTTATTGCTCTGAGACGCAGCAGAGTGCTCCGACGCGCTGAAAGAAATTCATAAACGTGGCGGCGGCGGCGACGGAGGAGGAGGAGGAGGAGGAGGAGGAGGAGGAGCGGGGCGGGCTGCAATCGTGCGCGGCGTAATCTTTGGTCAGCACTTCTTCACGGCCGATACCGTGATAGGAAAGAAATCCTCTCCTGAAATTTGATTAATTGCCGCCTCTCCGCCTCTCAATCCAAACATTGGTGGAAATGGAGGCCGGTTGACAGGACAGATACATCAGCCCCCGAGAGCCGCGAGCCCCCTGGCAAGCAGAGGCATTTCTTATCCTGTAACAGGATATCCACATACAGCGAGGTGTGGAAAAGTGAGAACTGCATCGTCTTCATTTGGCCATAACAAGGGAGAAGGGGGGGAGGGGGGGGAAGAGGAGTGGGGGGAGTCAGCCAGCCAGCCAGCCAGCCAGGCAGGCAGGCAGCTCTCTAGGTTGGGCTGAGGCGTATCGATTGATTTCCCAATAGCCTCTGGTCCACGAGCGGCGAACCCTGGCCCTGGTTGCTAGGTGACCACACCATCCAAGATGGAGAGCGGGGTGATGAAGGGTGACAGCAGCTCTAAGGGTCAGCGGGGCCACTGGTCATTCTGCAGCCCCTCTGGGACGCTCCGGACATGCAGATAATGCAATGAAACTGGACCTCCGCTCGCAGCCAGGCACAAGCATATAAAAAAAAACAGACAATATCCAGGCGGCGGCGCCTCGTCCACCATGTTTGTTGTGTTCGCGCCGCGGTCGGCGAGCCGCGCTGCGGCTGTGCGTCTGTTTATGACCGACGTTGCGGCCGAATAAAATTGGAAAGCAGTTGTTTGATCAGTTTTATGTGGACTCGCAGGTTTTGGCGTCGCAGATTCGTTAAAGAGACACCCTGGAAAATATTTACGGCACCCGAGAGGTTTGAAAAGGGCCGTTGACCGAATATGAAAATATTGATTTGACAAACAAAGAGCTATTCGAATAGTCATTGTGCAAAACGTATCGGCTAAATTCGAAAGACGGAGGATGTTGTGTTTTACGCAATCACCGTTAAAAAAAAAAAAAAAAAATACGCGGTCGAAGCAATTTACTGAAATGTACAATTTACTGGATCGCAAAAAAATAAAAAGAAGGTGTGAAAATTTATGGTCGTAGTTGTGGCAACATAAATATGTAGGAAGCGAGATCCTCAGGTCATCGCAGGAGGGAAGACGCCTCATTAATGCAGCAGGGATGTCAACTTAAACAGGCGGCGTGAAATAGAGCAGCGTTTTCTGGCCGATCACGGGCGTCCGAGTGGAATCGCTCGCCACTTTTTATTCAAGTTTGGCTCCTGACAAGACACGTCTTCATAGGAAAAGGGCCGGGAAAAAACAGAAAAATCGAGTTTCAGTGGTGCAGCGGCGCTCTGTTTTAAATAATCAATCAGAGAGGCCCTTCAATCTAAGAGCAGAATAAATCCTCGGCGAACGTGGGCTCGGCACCAACGGCAGGACGCTACAAAAGAAAAATACTGTAAACATGAACTGGCCATAATCTATATCACATATTCCACAATGATACATGATACCATCGCGCTTTTCTACATATCGATTGTTCCAGTGTGCGAGTGAAAAATGATACGGAGGGCAAAAGAGAAGAAGAAGAAGCAGCAGCAGCAGCAGCAGGAGGAGGAGGAGGAGGAGGAGGAGGAAGAGAAGAAGAAGGGAGGGGAGGGGCGCGGGAGGAGAGGGAGGGGGGGAGGAGGAGGAGGTGGTGGTGGTGAGGGGGGGAGGTGGTGGATATAAACTGGGAGACAAATGTAAAAGGATCTACATCACACTGTAAGCTCTGCCACTGACAGACACAGAGAGAGAAGTTACCAGAAGGCAAAAAAAGCAGCACAGGAGGGGGTGGGAGGTTCGTGTGTTTGGTGTGTGTGTGTGTGTTGGTGTGTGTGTGTGTGTGTCGGGGTGAGGGTCATGGGGAGAAACCCATTCAGTCGGCCCTGAAAGGCCACCTTGCGTTCTGGCGCTTGCCTGTGTTGTTCCTGTATGAAGGATTTCCCTTCATCCCGTGCCATGCCTCTCATGTCCTCCTCAGAAGGAGCTGCAGCGTTTTCATGTCTGTTGGAGTTCCATATCCTGAGGAGGGAGGACTTATGTGTCTCTGTGTGCGCGCCTGTGTATCTTCCTCCCTCCTATCTATTAATAATATTGGGGAGCGAGACAGAGGAGATAGAAGTGGATTTTTTTTCGCTTTGGTACAAGGCGAGATGCTTCTCTGTTTGCAGCCCTAAGCTGTGCGCGTATTCAGCTCTTAAATATTCCCCTCCCCTGTGATTTCAAACTATCTTATGCCCTCCAGGGCTGCATGGACCTCCCTGGCCAAATATCCCGATACCTTTAACAGCAACTGGCAACTGAAAATTTTAAATGGAAGGATTTAGGGCCTGGGTGGCTGGAGAAAGAGTGGAGGAGGAGGAGGAGGAGGAAGGAGGAGGGCAAAAAAAGAGGGGGTGAGAGGAAGGAGCCGGGGTGCGGACGGACCGCGGTGCCAGTGGTCATTTGCAGCCAGAGATGCTTATCTCTGACCCTCCAAACTGCCGAGTAGCCGAGCGTCGCGACCGGCCGGCCGAGCGTTTTTCCGACTCCGGCCGTCGTTGTCGATTCCGATCTCGAGTCGGAGAAGCAAAGTCTGACGGTTCGATCCGGTTTCGCACAGCCGACGACTTCCAAAATGAAGTCTTCCCTCTGGGTGTGTGATCGGGGGAGAGTTTCCCCTCGTCTGCGAGTTTCCTGCTCCGTCTCTATTTGGCTTTTTCCTTGACAGCGCGTCTGAGCGGAGGATCTTCCTCCTCTGTTTTCGGAGCCTCTTTCGGGAGAACCCCTCTTTGGTTTCTCTTCCTTCCAGCGTTTGTTTGGAACTGAACTAGTTTTTTCAGAATCATCACGAAAACCCAGCAGAGTCCTCCGCCCCCGGAGTGACCTCCCGTCTTCTCCCTTCGGAGGAGCAATATCTGCCCAACGTGAGTCACATGCGTGACTCCCGGCGCTCCAGTCGAACAGCTCACGCTTTTCCAAACCGCACCGACTCACCACTTAGGCCGCGACCCCCCCCCCTCGCCCGCTCCATGTGAGAGATGCTGATGAGTATAAGTCCGACCCCCCCCCCCTCCTCCCCACCCCCCTCGTTGGGCCGAGACGGAGCGAGCGGACGGTCGGACTGCGGCAGCGCGAGCGTTTCCCCAAACAGGAAACAAGCGGAGCCGGGACGGATCACCGGTTTCCCATAATTCACTGGGCTGCAGGGAGAGAAGACGTTGATGTGTGTCGATGAAGAACGGCTGGAAGGGATCCTGTTGGGCAAGAAGGAATTATTATTATTATCATCATGACACTGAAACACAGACGCTGACCTGATGCATCCAAACCTGAAGCACTCTCCTCCTATATTTCGCGTCCCGGCAGGAGGCCGCGGCCTCGCTGACGTTCTGCGACGATCGAGGACGACGTCACCAAACGTCTCCGCGAGTCAAACGTCAAAAAAACCCCCAGCGAATCGACACCCGAACGCCTCGTTTCCGAGGACGTGAGGCGTTTAGAGGCGCATTTGTTTACTGTGTTTCCATTGGGCTGTTTTCCAACGCGCCGTCTCAGTGAAGTGACATGGTTAAATTACCTCGCAGGGCCTTTGCACCCATGACAGTCCTCTGTGTATTTGTGTGCGCGTGTGTGTGTGTGTGTGTTTTGCAGCACAAGAGCGAGGGGGGGGGGGAGGTGGATGGAGATCGTATCAATCGCCAAGCCAGGCCATTGAATGTATTGATTAGTTACCTTTCTTATTAACATGCTGATTAAAGAGAGAAGGCAGAGTGAGAGAGAGAGGGAGAGAGGGAGAGGGAGCGAAGGAGAGGGGCTGCACACACACGCGCTCCCCGCCTCACCTCGGACGGACGGACCGAGAGGAAGCAGCAGCCGCCATCGCCGCCATCGCCGCCGCCGCCGCCGCCACGGCCGGGGGAGAGAGGAGAGGATGCAGAGTGGATTTAACAGCCGAGCCGGCGAGGAAGACCGGGGGAATAATTGGGAAGAGGAGGAGAGGAGGAAGCCAGGAGCGGATGCAAGAGAGAGAGAGAAGAGGAGGAGGAGGAGGAGGTGGTGAGGGTGGCGAAGGAGGGGTGGGCGAAGGTGGGGGTGAGGGGGGGGTGAGGTGAAGTGGGGGGGGGGGGCAACCTGACTGGAAAACCAAGGGAGGGAAAGAGAGAGAGGGAGAGAGAGAGAAACCCTGCTGCCTTTGATCCCCCACCGAGTTACACTGACTGGCTGCAGAGACTGACACACACTTCTCAGCCGTGAGACACACACATTTACAGCCAGACACACACTCATGAGCTATCACACACACACACACACACCCTCAGAGACTGACAGGCCCGGGCGAAAGCATGCATTAGCGTAGCAGAAAATAGCTGTGAGTGTTTGCGTGATCAATATGTAGATGCTTTCTAAACGGTATTTTTATCAGTGAGTGACCATGTTAAGCAGCGCGCGGCGAGGGATGTCTGAAGATGCACGCCAAGGTTTTCTCAGAAAGGCTTTTCTTTATTCCGAGAGGGACCAGAAGGTGTGGAGGGCAAGATGGAGGGAGGGTGGGAGGAAGAGAGGGAGGGAGGGAGGGAGGGAGAAGGAGGGAGGGAAAGTGAGGATGGAGACTTGTTTATCTGCGTGTTTGTGTCGGAGCGGTGGAGTGGGCGTGTCGGCGAGCTCGTCAGTGGTTTTCGTTGCGTTTGCGTGGACGAGAAGCGGCTCGAGTCGAGCGTCTCACAGGAAGTGTTGACGATGAACCGACACACACGCGCGATGTCTCGTCCTCGCCGCTCTCAGGCCTGCTGTGTTAAAGGCGGTGGGCGAAGGTCGCCCTGCGGTGGTGACGTTCAGGCCCGTGTGTGTGTGCGTGTGTGTGTGCGTGTGTGTGTGTGTGTGTGTGTGTGTGTGTGTGTGTGTGTGTTTACAGGCCTCATGTGGAGTGTGTGTCGGTCCTTTGAGAGTGTGTGTGTTGAGCTGTGGTGCTCTCAAACCGGTTAACGATGTTTAATTGTGCTGATTTATCTCAGAAATGATCGAAAAATCAAGGAAACGACTGAAAACGCTTCAATTATATTAATTTACATTTTATTTGTTTTTATTTACCTACTTGTTGACCTGTTTCCTTTTTAAATAAGCCTGTAAATATTTTTTAAGTTTAAGGATTTTTTCAAAATAATTTGCATATTTTCAAA
>JAUESF010000008.1:18692668-18702719 GCA_032274765.1 Malacoctenus tetranemus | reverse complement strand
TCCCCCCCCCCCCCCCCTCACCGGCCCCCCACCGCCCCCCCACTTGTAATCTCAGGCTGACAAGAGCCCGCATCCCCGAGTCAAAACATTTCCCTCACATAATGATCGGGCGGCGCGGGCTGTTTGCGGAGGAGGAGGAGATTTATTCACGTCCAGTTGAGTACTTAAGTTTCAGAAAACTCAGCTGGACGCCGGGCCAATCAGAGGCGGGGCGGGGTGGGGCGGGGCGGTCCCGAGCGCGCACGCCGCCCCCCCCCCCTTTACGCACGGCGATGGCGCCCGCGTGTAAGGTCACAGCTCCTCCTAATGAGAAGGAATTCGCCACTGTGAGCTGGAGATCATACAGTAAACATCAACAGCGAGCCCGGCGCCGTGTGAGATGTTTCTCAATGGGAAGCCTGCGAGCCAATCAATTGGATGTGTCAGCGCTGTTGTGAGAGCGAGCGGCAGCCTCCGTGCTTTCATGCATTGTATGTCGGTGGCGTGTGCGAGCTGCTTTTGTGCCTTTCACGCCCGCGTTAGGCTCTGAAATATGGGATTTCAAGGTTATTGCGGGCTGATAGCTCCATTTAATCAAGTCATTTTTGTCAATAACGCAGCTCCACACACCGTTTTCTGTTCTCTTAACACTAGCGGAGTGAATTGCCTGTGGAGCAGCAGCGTTTCAGGCCGCCTCTCGCCGGAAAGCAGGACGAAAATGTCACATTTCTCCCTCTTTTTTCTCTTTATTCTCTGGGAAACCGAGGCCGTAAATAATCTGTAACAGCCGCACTCGAGTCGCAAAGAGACGGGAAGAAATTTGACTTGTTTGGTCATTTTTTCGGGGGGGGAAATGAGACCGTGACCAAGTGGAGAGTAGAAGCTGATTGGACGGTTGTAAAGACGCCAAGAGGAAGCATTTTCTTACGACTTTTGATCCTTTTTAGGGTGAAAAAGTGAATCTGAACGTCAGATATCGCTTTGACATAAACAAAACCAACACAAGCATCATTAATTCCACCTTAAAAAGCAGCAAATGTGTGTCTGTGTGTGTGTGTGGGCTCAGTTGCGTCGTGTGCACATACACCAGTGCTTACACTCACAAACGCATTTGATACCATCAGCAAAACAGTCGCCCAACAGCCGCGCTGCTGCTGATTGAAACCTCTTAAAAGTGTGCATTTAGGTAATTGCACGTCCCCCTCCTCCCCCCCGTCCCCCCGCCCCCCCCCCCAAATATGTTTTAGCCCACTTAAGGCTTCTAAACACCCCGGGCTCTGCCGACTCCGCTTGTTTCACTCACCCCTGACGTAACCCGCCTTTAATAGAAAATAAATTAGTTCCCCCTAAAGTGATTATTACTCACTCACTGCCGCCACATGTAAATGACTTTTATGAGAAACTAATGATGTTGAAGTGTCTACTAAGGGAAAGAGAGGAGAGAGGATGCAGAAGGAGATGGAGAGAGAGAGAGAGAGAGAGGGATGGAGAGGGAGGGAGAGAGGGAGGGGAGGGGGTGGTGTTGTGGTGGTGGTGGTGGTGGTGGAGGGGAGTTGGCTCGGTACACAAAGGCAGAGGTTGGTGTTGTGTTTCCTGTAAATACAGAATTACAGCGTGTTCGGGGTGAAGGGTTCAGCGATGGATATGCAGAGAAACATGCGGCCTGCATTCAAAACGCTCGTCTGATTCTCAAAATGGATCTGAGCTCAGCCCACACACACATCAGGCTACTTGGCTTTTTTCTTCTTTCTTTCCTCACTTGAACAAACTGTCTTTTTTTTTTTCAATGCCGGCGTTTTTTGTTTTTTTTTTGTTGTTGTTTCTCTTTAGATTTCAGACTTTTTTTTTTCTTTTCTTCCACCAACAAATATTTATGCTATAATTGGACAGGCCCGCCGCAGCTACAGTGGTGTTTAACCCGGACCCCCAGTCTCTCTGCTCTGCAGTCGGCTCATGCAGAAAATCTCGTAATTAGAATAAAGGAGGGAACACGTTCTGCAGCCGGACTCGCATGGTTTGGATATGAGCAGCAAGGAAACGGAGACGATTCAGGTCCTGGGAAGAAAGAAAAACATCGACCTCCAAATTAAACACATCACGCACATCGACACGCTCGTCTTTTGACTGTTTACGTTCAAGGAAAACAAACAAACAAGTCTGAATGATTGTAGCAAAGCTGCAGCGAGGAGGAGAAGCCCACAGGAACGAATGTCCAGCAGGAGAGTGAAGACGGAGGACAGGAAGGAGAGAGGACAGACTGAAGGAGAGGAAGGAGAAACTGCAGGAAAGCACAGAGGAAGAAAGAGAAAGCAGTGCAGGAGAGAGAGACAGAGAGAGAGACAGAGAGAGAGAGAGAGACAGAGAGAGCAGGCTGCAGTAAAGAGCCACATAAAGTTACTGACCTGCAATAAATGTCTGTTGTCGTCTTTAAAGAACCACAATAATAGAAAAAATAAGACACAAACGACTGAAGGACAAAAACAGGAAGAAGATACGAGCCGCAGAAATAAAAGAGTGAAATATTTTTTAAAAATGTTGCCTTATTGTTCCAACAGCAGCTTCACTGAGCACATTTTCAGCTGTTTACATGTAAATATATTTCAAAAAGTATATTTTTCATAAATATCATTTCTCCTAGAAGATGTTGTGAGGTTAAAAACATCTTTTACCGGATCGTATCTGGCGTCTTGAGGTCTGATCTGTGTGCAGACGTTCGAGGTTTCCCCTCAGAGTGACGGTGAAACACGTCCGTGTGCGAGTTCGGCGCCGTTTCTCAGCTCACCAGCAATAAGACGCGAGAGCTCCAACATCTTGATTCCTCTACCGCACAGTGAAACAAGTTGCTGATTCGCCTCTTTTTTACTAATCAAAGTTGCTTAGCTAATCTGTTTTCTTTCAACAAATCCACTTTCGCTCCGCTTAATCCATTTGTCCTAGTTAGCCGGCCGGCCCGTTAGCTAACCTGTTTCCCTCCACCGTGGGTTTTTTTTCCCACTAAAATTCAAATTTCGCCCTCTTTTCAGCCTGCAAGCGTAAGGAGCAGGAGCAGAGCAAGCTGGAGCGCAACCAGGGCCCCAAACGCACCCGGCTGGTGTTCACGGACCTGCAGCGGCGCACCCTGCTGGCCATCTTCAGGGAGAACCACCGCCCCACCAAGGAGCTGCAGGTCACCATCTCGCAGCAGCTGGGCCTGGAGCTCTCCACCGTCAGCAACTTCTTCATGAACGCCCGCCGCCGCAACGTCAACAAGTGGGCCGACGAGGGCCGCCCGTCCTCCACCGGCTCCTCGGGCTCCAGCGTCTCCTCCTCCGCAGTGTCCTGCAGCACGGCGTGATGACCAGGAGGCGTGGCAACGGGTGTGGGGTGTGGGGGAGGGGAGGGGGAGGGGCACAAAGAGAAGGGAGGGAGGGGGGGGGCACATAAGACTGGTCTGGGCAGAGATCAGCCGTCATAAATGTCCTCCTCGCTATCAGAAGGAGTGACGGAGCCAGCGATTGTAGATGATTTTATGAAGATGAAGCATTTTTTTTTCTCCCAAAACCAAAGTCGATCGCTCCCTTGTCGTGGGAAGGGAGCGACGCCGAGAGTGATACGACCCGCGGGGCGCGAGGCCCCCGCCTGTACAGCCGAGGGCGCGGAGATTTAGCCCGGCTCGGAGGCGAGCCGGCGCCCTCACGTCAGACGCCATCTCATCGCATTATTTTTGATTACGTAGAGTAGAGACGACGAGGGTACTGCGAATCAGGAGGAAGCATACTTTGGTGTACCTTCAAGTCTGTTCCCCCCCCATCTCTCCAAAACGTGAAGAATCAAGAGGTGCAGTCTGCTCACGCCCGGAGAGCTCCATCGTGTAACTTCTTAATCAAAAGTGTTCGCCATCATCCAAAGACGTTTGAAAACAAAAAAAAAAGAGACCTCCCCTCCCCCCGCGTTTCCCCGACTCCTTTCTTTTTCCTCGAAAATCAAGGTGAAAGAGGAAGAGAAAGGCCGTTTGTTTTCTCTGTTTTTTTTTACTTCCCGTTATTTTTGGTCCCAGAAGAACCTCGTTCCCTCTTCGTTGGCACGGTTCCCCGGACTGTACGGAAGACCGGAAGCTGGGATTTATCAGGAAGGGTCCCGTGGTGTCCCCCCCGGCTGTCAATCATCCGTCCATCCACAGGAGCCGCTTTCTTTTTGTTTTGTTTTTTTTTTACCTACGTTTCGTCAAAGGGTGGGGGGTCCCCGCCTCGAATGAATCAAGAGTTTTCAGGTGGGGGAACCTCGCCCGCATCTCACCGTACGCCAGGACTGAATCGATAAACACAAAGTAGGACGCAGGAAAAAAGAAACACACACACACAAGACTCCTCGTCGGTGCACCCGTCTCGCTTCAAGACTCTCGGCGAGCTTCCCAACGAAGCTCCGCAGCCATTTCTGACTCCAAATCAAGCCAAAAAACAACAACAACCAAACACACAAAAAAAGAGAAATCCAAGGCCGACCTTCGAACCCGACGGCTCCACGGAGGAGCGGTCCAGCCGACACAATGTACAGTGACATTGTCGTGTTTTGTTTTTTCTCCTCCGCTCATCTCCAAAGTAAACTGTACGACACCTCTGCTCCATCACGAAGTCTTTTTTTACAGATGTCTAGAGAAATGGAGGAATGTGATTCTTTCCGCCCTTTTTGTACAGATTTCAAGCACATCGCTCTATTTATAGACACACGTTGGAAGTGTGGGGCAGTTTGTTTCAGCCCTGCTGACGTACAAGGTCATTTTTTTGGTCCACAAAGGAACGGCTTTAACATGCCTCCTTATAGCCAATAAGTGAATCGAACCAAGAACGTTTCAAATGCAATTACTGATCTGATCAACGTATTTATTACTGCATTTGTGTATTTATTGTTTTTTTTTCTTCTTTTGTTGTTGTTTTTTTTTCTTTTTACTTTCCTCTATTTATTTGGTTATTTATTTATGCTATCTATATACTGTAAGTATTTATTTAAACGATGCTCTGTATGTCTGTGTGAAACTGAAGACTTTTTTCTGATGGGCACTTTTAGCTGTAGAATCCCATCGTAATACCAAAGATTACCATTGCCTCCCTGAATGTACGGCCTGAATCCCCCCCCCCCACCCCAACCCTCAACCCAGAACCCAACCCCGACCCCGCCCTGTCCTGACCCCGCCCACCCAGTGATGTTATGTATCTATCTTAAAGGCCTGGCCTGATTTTTTGTTTTTCTTTAAAGTTGGTTTTGTTTGGTTTTTGTAGGATAATGGGGAATTCTTTACTCTTGCAAATGTCTCTGCTGTCAGCTCTTAACGCCAAGGCCAAAGCTTGTTTGAATGTTGTGATAATATTTATAATGATACTATGAATAATAATGAACAACGATGACTAAGGTGACGCGGCGTCCCGTAGGTTCACAGAGTTTGCTCGCGACGTCGTGTCCAGACCGACGGGAGTGCGTCAGGTGTCCGGGGGTCCCACTTTAAAGTGCTGTCCAAAGTCGGGCGCGGGTCCTTCGGGGTCACACACACACACCGCTGTGACCCCCCTCCCCCACCTCCAACCCCGCCTTTCCCCGCCCCCGACCCACAAACCTCCCCCCCCCCCGACTCCCACTCCATCTCCCTCACCCAGACCCCGCTCCCCCCCCAGTGCAGTGCAGACACTCCCGTCTTATGTCCGACTCAGTGTGGTCTCGTCGTCGTCCCACCCCCCTCACCCTGTCCCCCGCACGCCAAGCCCTTCTGCCAGTTGTCTCAGTTCCACGGAGAGTCTCGCTCCTGGTCGTCGGGGGGTCGCTCCTGGTCGTCGGGGGGGTTCCCGACACGTTTGGGGTTTATTTATTTTCATCTCCTCTTCTGAGATCCTGAAAGATTCGTTCTCCGGAGTTTACGGGTCTTCCTCATCTCCCGGGAAACTTCTTGCAAAGGTCTTCGGGCGTTCCTCGCCGGGTGTTTGGGACCCGCGGGGGGCGTCCCCCCCCCCGCCACCTCCTCGCCTTCTGGGGCTTCCTTCTGCTCTGCTGGTCTGTCATTTCTTTGCAAGGCCTCGAAAACCTTCGCGGGGGTCTTTGGGGCTCGTTTTCCCGGCTTTGTACAGTGTTTTTTTTTTGTGTTGTTGTGTGGACACTGAGGTTTGCACCTGGCCCGACAAGAGCGCCTTTCACAAGAGCTCCCGATTGTTTGAGTTGGTGGAGTTTCCCCGACAGTCCTCCGGGGGGGTCCCGTGAACCTTGCACAGCACAAGCTGATTTGATTTTTCCGGAGCGTTGTGCGGCGGTTGCCTAAATCAGGAGAAAATCACCAAAGATCTCATTCCCTGACCCCTGCGTAAACGCTGCCAAAGAGTGGCAAGGCCAGCTTGGCCGTTTTCCACCCTCTCTCTCTCTCTCTCTCTCTCTCCCTCGTGCTGTCTCATTTTCTCTCTCTTTCTCTGTCTTTAACGTTGGAAGGGGCGGATTGCCGGGGCCCCCTTCACAGCGTGCACTTGAAAGACGGGCGGTCATGAAAGAGGCCATCGACTTTTTCGCGGACTTCAAAGGGGAGGCTTTTTTCATCCCGTCTCCTCTCTGGGTATCTGGTCTGGGGTCCGCTCTCGGCCAGACCTGTGGGCTTTAGGGGCATTCAAAGGGGGCGGGGGGGAGATCAGAGAAGGGGCTGAATCATCCAGAATGAGGAACGGTGGTACTGCTGTGTGTGTTGGAGTGGTGGGAGGGGAAGGGGAGGAGGTGGTGGTGGTGGTGGTGGAGGTGAGGGGGGGGGGTTGTTTGAGGAACAGGAGGTGTTGGAGTAGTGGGGCATGGAGCTGAATTAAACTTTAATGAGCAACAATTGTAAGCATGCTGAGAGCGAGGGGAGGCGGCGGTGGGGATGTGCAGCCGAGTCTGCGCCGGGGTGAAAACGATGAAAAATAAAGGAGCTGGGCGCTCTCCTGCCGACCCCGGCGCGCCGCCGCCGTCCTCCTATCAAAGCGGAGGTGACACCTTTCGGGCTCCTCTTTGTCTCGCCGGCCGGGAGCCTAAAATGGAGACTTTTTGCGCGTGGAGCCACCTTCTGCTCCGTGTCAAGCGGGGGATGCTCTTCCCCTTTCTGTATGGTGTCGAGGAGGGAGGGAGGGAGGGAGGAAGGGGGAGGGAGGAAGGGGGGAGTGGATCCAGTTGGCTGCTGCTGCTGCTGCTGCTGCTGCTGCAGGTGATCCGCGTTGCCATTTTAGCCTGCGGCACCCCCTAGTGACTTTTCTAGAAAGTTGACCCTGAGACGAGCCTGGCGGCCGAGGCCACAGCGACTCTGAGGAGCGCGTAAATAATGAACTAGGAGAACTGAGAGCTGGCGTCTGCTTTCAGAGGAACAAAAATACAACCAAAAAAAATTTAAAAGACCAAAAAAAAATGTTTTTGATGTTTAAACCAAAAAAAAAATAACAAAAAAACAACCAAAAAAACAAAAAAACAACCAAAGATTGATGGGTAACTGCTGAATCATGTAACATAGGTAGTTTTAGCAGTTCCCTATCAGAACCACCGTAGCACTCAGAGGATTCAAAAAAAGCACCAGTGGGGTTCCGCGTGCTGATTATTTATGTTGCGTAAACAGTATTATGTTGAGCTGGAACTGAGAAACTGACATGAGGCAGTGTCTTCAGATGGAAGTCTTTTGACTCTGTAACCCCCCCCCCCACCCCCTGTCCGTCCCAGCCCCCCTCCTGTCCCCCCCTTGTCCCCTGTGTGTACATGAAGACTTTACCCATCTACCTCAACTGTGTGAGATGTTGTGTGGCAAAGATATTCCTTAACCAAAGAATCCATCCTGTCAGGGTGTCTGTCTTATCTATCTATCTATCAATCTATTTTGTCTGTCCATCCGTCTCTTCTTTCATGCCTTTTACTCCAAACCAAATGTGCTGGAATCAATCCATAACCGGAGCCCGCCGCGGCCCCCTCCCTTCCCCCCCCAAATCCCTACCCCCTACCCCCCCTCCACCACCACCACCACCACCACCACCCTACCCCCTTCCAGTCCAGCCAGAGCTGACGTCCAGTATGCTAGAGAGTCCCATTGATCCATGTTCTGTATATAACTAATAAAAATCGTTTCTCAAGACCAAAAAAAAGAAAGAAAGAAAAAAGAAGGAGGTGACAATCCAAGCAAGGAGGATCTTGCTGTAATCAACGTTGCCTGTTCCTTGTTTTTCCGACTACTAGAATTATGCGACTTGCTGTCATAGAGAAAGCCCAAAAATTAAGCGCTCATCCCAAAAATAATAGTAATAATAATAATAATAATAATAAAAAATAATAAAATAACGGTTGAGGAGACAGAAGCTATTTTTCCACATTTGTAAGCCACCCTTCAAACCCCAGTTTTTATTTTGCCAAAATGTTTAGTGTAGTCGAGATACTGTTCGATCCCACTGTTGTAAGTAGGAATTAATGAAATCCATACAAAAAGCTTTAAACGGGGACGAGCCGAGGGAACCGCGCGACCGAGTCTGAGCTCCCCCCTCCCGGCTCGGACTCCAACCCACCATGCTTTTATCGTGCCATTCTTGTCCATGTGTTAGACTTACTAATGAATGTGGCTAACCAACCAAAGGCTTTAAAAAGATACACAACACTTTAAACGTCAATCATGGTGGGACATTTTGTAACAACAACTAAAGAAAAATCCCTTTGAATACCTCATGTGAAAATTGTTTGTTGTGATGTTGCACTAAAAAAAAAATAAAAATGACTCATTTGTAACCCAACCCACGTTCTCCGTCCCGCTCATTCTGACCTTGTTGGAGCTTTTGAACCTTTGCAGGCTTGTAAAGGCCAACAGACACTCCTTTCATTTTCACACGTCACTTATTGTCTAATATTTGCAGACTTTGACATTCCACTTCATCCACTCACTCCCAAGAACATACATTATGCATTCGACACAACTAAGTTTAATTTCTACTTGATAAAACACAGTTTTTATTATACTAATGAGCAGAGATTTATTATTAAAGCATGTTATTGTATCTCTGTCACAATCTGGACATCAGCTTAAATTTGAAGCTCAGTGACATAAGTTTCCACATTAAAATTAATAAAGCTATTGCAATAGTTTGATAGTTAAAGAAATACTTTTATTGTAATAGATAATGCTAGCTACTTAAATCAGAAATTAGATTTAAAACCAACAAAAATTAACACTTTTGCCTCGTCCTGCTAACTAGCACTAGCTTAACTTATTTTTCAAAGAATAAAACCACTTTGTAGACATTTTTTTAATCATCAGTCAATCTGAAACTACTTTACTATGTCTGACTGCAAAGTTATATGTTACTTCATGTAAGTGCTATGACTCTCACATTCAGCTCAACCTTGTTAGCATTAGCATGACGAACGTAAGCAGACCTGCTTTATAATTACCTGCTAGTCTCCACCCGTTGGACGTCTTGAAGTTCCCACCGTTTCCTGTAGTTTCCTCTGACTGTAGTTTGCAGTTCTGACACTTCAAAGTGTACTTTACCTTATAAATAAATCAGCTAGCACTAGTTAGCATTTAAGGTGCCAATGTGAACAATGTGTCACTGCAAAACAAAGTTAAGGTCCTAAAAGATTCCTATTTTTTTTTTATTTTATTGCAGGAACATATTCAAAGGTTTTACTTGATTTGCACCACTTGTCTTCTTAAAAAAAATTTCTGGAGTAAAAATTATTTTCCAGTTTGCTTTGGATTGTTTTGTATTCTTAATAGTTTTTTCTTGTCAATTTTTTTGTTTATGTTTTAACAAATTTGGACAAATATTGCTTATTTACTTGCTCACTAGCATGTTTTCTTTTTTTTACACTTTTGCAGGCCAAGTCGTTTCACTCTTTATGATTCAAAGTGAGTTTATAAAGTTCTGACTAAGTTTAAATCTCATTTGCGACAAACTTCTTCAACACAAAAACAAAAGCCAAGCGAGTGAGGCCATAAAGACGCATCTCTCTAAAAACAACCGGTGTTAAGAAGCAGTAACAATACCACAACAACAAAATACACCAAAAAACACTTTACTTCCTCTTGTTTCACTGCGTTGCAGGCAGCTGGTGCACGCTTGTTCAC
>JAUESF010000008.1:18144053-18157265 GCA_032274765.1 Malacoctenus tetranemus | reverse complement strand
CAGCTTTAATCTGCAGGAGAACTTCCTCCAAACAGCCCCTTTTAAGCCCCGCCCGGGTCGTTTGATTGGCAGTAAAGTTTTAAAAATGTAGCGACGGATGCCAAGAGTGAGAATCAAAACAAAACTCTCACAGATTACCGTTTCAATATTTGATAGCGCGTGGGGGGCTTCCTACCACTTAGTATAATTAAATCAGTCGAGACCTCACTTATAAAGACTGAATTTGGACTCCATTTATGTCGTATTGGGTTTCATTCACTCAAACAACTGGGACGTCGCTCTCATCTTGACAGGCAGGGAGGGAGGGAGGGAGGGTGGGGATGGGGGGGCGAAGGGGGGGAGGGACTGTACCCACTGTTTGATGCATTTACACAACAGACGCACAGATAATGCAGTTAATGGCCAGACGTCTAGCCAGACACTGTCCTCTGTGTGTTGACGGGTAGACAGAAGGCTGTCGAGCTGCACACAGATCAACCCGTATTGACTCAATCTATTGACAAATGAATTTGGGGGCAAAGTCCTTCTGCGAGTTGTTGATTTAGGTGTCACAGTTCATTCCCGTTAGTGCCAACACTCACAACTCATATCTCTGTCTTGATCTGACAGCAAGCTGTGAGTTCAAATACCCTTTTATTAAAGTGTAATATATCCGAATTTCGCACGATTATCATAATGCGGCGCGTTTGCGACGCCGGGCTCATTACGAGCGCGCGGTAAGAGAGGAGCGCGCGGGTACGAAGCGCGCCATTAAAAATTCTGTGAATCCGATATGGAAATGAAATGAATGCAACACAAAGTTTGTTTTCGGCAATATTATAGTCAAGCGACTACATTAAAAAGCAATTAAAACTAACTATTGCATTACAAGGCAATGAATTAACTTCCAGCATGTGTTTTTTTTTTTTTTTTCCATAAGCACGGTGTAAATGAAACTCTTCATTAAGGATTAAGAAATAATAAAGAAAAATTAGTCGGCACTATGAGCCTTCAAAATGTTCATTATTAGCTGTATTTGTTTTAATGAGCTGTCGGAGAAAGAAGGGAAAAATCCCGCTTTGACGCCGCGGTAACTCGATCAGGTTTGCGAGTTCAGATTTGGGGGGTGAGTTAATGAAGTCTCCGCCAGAGATCAGCCAATTTCATCTCTCCAACTTCCCGACTCTTGCACAAAGATGCAGCAGGTGCTGGAGTGGTGGAAAAAAAAATAAACAACAAAAAAAAAAACAAAATTTGGGTAAATATTGATCCTGTAAATATGTGTGCGGTTGTGTTCACACCCGCCCTGCTTCTCCTCCCTCCTGCTCCCCGCTCCTCTCGGGGAGGAGGCAGAGCAGGAGGAGACGCGCTCCCTCCCCCTGCGGCGGGCTTCGCCGAGGTGCCGGCGTCGGTCCGCGGCGAAGCCCGGCGTCGTCTCCCACAAGGCCACTGTGGGAAGGGGTACAACTGTTGCGAGTGGGTGGCACATCTGTTCCCTGAGACGGGCGAGTCCCCCCCTCCTCCTCCACCCCCCACCCCCACCCTCCTCCCCCCCGTTCAACCCACCCACCCTCGGGGGTCAGCGCACGCCTTGGCTGGCGTTTCGCGCGCGTCGCTAATAACCGGAGACAAAGGGGCGCTGACGGGTGCCAGTCGGCTTCAGATCCCAGCCGCGACATTTCTAATGGAGGGAGCGCTCGGTGTCATGTTTACCTTATTCTCCATCTGCCGCCGCCATCCACAGCGAACAGGTTAACTATACTCCAGATATACAAGTCTGACATGGAATAAATTTGCAGTCAGAGGCGCAGGTCTGCCGATTGAAGCACCATATGCACCGTCTATAGCTATAGCTGCCAGGAAGGACGCACACAACCACAACAATTTATGGAGTTTACACACACACAAAAAAAGGAAAAGAAGCGGCATCGCTGCCGCGCTCTGCTCGACGAACTTCACTGCGAGGACGATCAAGATCACAACTGTACAGCTTTTATTTTTATTTTAATTTTTAAAGTCAAGACCTCCTCCTACAACAGGCGGGGATGCGAGCGCACCCCCCCCCCCTCCCCTCCCCTCCACCACTACCACACTACTGAAAGTTTAAATCCAACTGGAGCTTTCGGGGGAGATTGTGTGTTCATGTCTGCAATCCCCGTGCACGGTTGAAACGAGCTGGAGGTGAGCGCGCGTGTGTGTGTGCGCGTGTGTGTGTGTGTGTGTGTGTGTAAGACAGAGATGGAGGAGGAAAAAAAAAGGGGCTCAGGTGAGTCTGTGAGAACACGCTCTCGTCCACGGGGGCCGGTTCACCGGTGGCGGCGGCTCCGGTAGCAGAGGGCGAGCGGAGAGCGTGGAGGATGAAAGATGGAGCCTAATCCTCCACATGTGGCGTCTTTTTCTCCACCCCCCCCTCACCCCCCCTTTCTTTTTTTTTTAAGGAAAGCCAACTGGAGCCGTTCTTTGGACTCCAGGCCAGGGGCTCCAGGAAAGCGTTGCCTCCAGCCAAAGCACATAGTGTGAAATGAGAAGCTAAAGCTTGAATGTGCTTTTGTTTATCAGAAAACTGCACTCTAAGTGGGATTGGCAGTGGAGGGGCCCAAACTCCATAAGTCATATAGACTGGCTCAGGCCGAAGTGGGGATGGCACGGCGCGGTTTCAGGCATGAGCGGCCCAGAAAAAGGCAGCTCGTCGCTCAGCCACTTGGCAGCGCCCGGCGCCGCCTTCCTCTCGCCCCGCTCCGATTATCTCGCCTCCAGTACAAAGGCTGGTATCGGCGGGGTCAATCTAAAGTCGGGAAATATGTCCGCAAGTCGGGGGGGTGGGGTGGGGGGGACGTTCGCCGTCCACAGGTCTGGAAAAACAGCGAGGAAACGCCGCGCGTCCAGAGCTAAGCTGCGGGAATTGGGGACGCAGCTTTGCGGGTGAGAGGGAGGCCAGCAGGGTGCCAGAGACCGATCAGTTGGTGAGATGGATTGCAGGAGCAGATCCATGACCATGAGGCGGTTGGCTGCGAAGTGGCGCGAAGATAAGTTCAAAGTAGGCAGAAAGTTATGAAGGGGGCTCAGAGCTTTGGATGAGAGCGGCTGGAGGATGAGGAGGGGAGGAGCGGCGGGGACGAAGAGCGGCGGAGGGGAACTCTGACTCTTTTGGAGGGAGGAAACAAGAAGCAGTTTCTGCTTCATTAGTTTGAAACCTGGAGACGGAGACGAACGGGCAGAAAAGTACGAAGACTGTTCATGACGTGATCAACAACAATGTTACGGCTGGCGATGGGTCTCTTCTGGCCACCGAGACCCCCGTGCAAAATGCAATAATTAAAGTCTGAACCGACAACAACAACAACAACAACAACGTGTGTTCACAAAACAAATAACTGTCGTTTACTCGCTGAGGAAGAGAAAAAGTCAAAATCATTTGTTGCATTGAAAGATGCAGCAAAATGCAAAGAAACAAAACAAGCAGCAGATGGATCCGCAAATGTTTGCTTTGCAGCAGGAGTTGATGTAACTGACGCAAAATGTTGAAATATTAGTTGTTGTTTTTTTGTTACACTTCTACATTCTTTAAAAAAAATAAACAAATCAGATAAAATTTTGAGAATACACCTTTTAATTTTTTTTTGCACAAAAACAAGACAGAATTTGACAAAATAAAACACTGTAAACTTTAGAGGAATATAATAAAAGGTGGACGAGCGAGTTGTATTAGCACTGTAATTAGGACTCATTATATTAGTGAGATAAAAAGTTAATTTTTCCACCCATATAACTTCATATGTTGTAGATGCGACACTGCAGTGTTTCAATGATATTCAATATCAACATAAAGAGTTAAAATAAGTTCCAGATATAAAAAAGTAAAGTCATATTTTTACTATTTTCTTCAGTGAAGCTGCTGCTTATGGGGGCTCCAGGGGAGCAGCGAAGGGTTAAAGGGCCTCGCTGAGGGGGCCCACAGTGGTGGTGACGATGGGGGGGGACAATCTGTTAGGTTTTGATCCGACGTCACGATGCAGAGAAGTAGAGAAGCAGAAAATGGAATAAAAACACGAGTTTGAGCTGTTGTGCAGCTCAATCTGTTCCGTTTGGCAGCTTCCAGATCATCTCCCAGAAGTTCCATGTACTTTCTCTGTGATCTCTGATGTACCACAACATTCCAGTGAAGCCAAACACCAGAAGAAACAACCACTTCACCCATCGAGGAGCACTTCAACAAGTTTCTTCGTTCTGCCAAAAAAAATCCCAGAAAGCGTCTTCCTCTGATTGGAGCTTTGATCCGGTCCAGGTTGGATCAGTCTGCTGTCGTGGTTGGTCAGTGGTCCGGCCCGTCAGAAGGGAGCTCACAGGTCTGTGTCGGGTCCTTCAGACACCCCCCCCCCCCCGGTGTGTCGGTTTGCTCTCACAGTCCAAACACACTCCTACGGGGGGCGCGTTTGTTTCAGCTGATGTCGGCTGGGTTCGTCTCCGGCGTCGTGTGCGTCTTTACTTCCTCCGTGCTTCAGACGTCGTCCAAAAAAAACGGTCGAAACCGCCACGCTGTTGCACCGGGCGACATGTTGTTTTTAAATTATTACCGTGAACGCGCTGCCCCCTCTTCCCACACAGAAAGTCATGCTGCTGTGAGCGCTCGCTGGAGCACCAAATGTCTCATCCGCAGCTGAAAATAGTCCAAAAAAAAAGTGCACACAACTGTTTGAGTGGTGGCTTGTAAAAAAAAAAAAAAAATGAAGTACCCAGCTGTTTGAGGAAATTATTTACTCTTTCATTATTTAGCTTCGTCTTTTTTAATTATTCATGAGTTCAGTCTGATTTTAGACCCTCGACTGAAGAGAAAAGGTGCCTTTTTATGTCATTTCCTGGAGTTTATGGACAGCAACATTATAGATTTTCACTCCGTTTATCTGCCAACTGCAGCTGTCCACCACGAATCGTTACGCAAAGTCAAATAACCACAGTTTTTTAATGCTGCGTTCACAAAAGATGGATTAATCCGGGGGTTAAAATGTGCCGTTTGAGCTCAATCGAGTTGGTTCTTGTAATAGGTGAAGTAAGCGCCGACTTCCTGAGTCGGTCCAGGTGTTTCAGCGCGCGGCCGCGACAGATCTGCAGCTCGTTCCCATTGATACGCGATACACCGGAGGGCCGAGCTGCTCCGCCGCCGCCGCCGGTCCTGTTAAACAACTCGGCAGCACAAAGCCGGTACATCGCCGCGCTGCGTTTCACTCTGCTGCAGCGGAGCCTGTGCCACTTTCAGTCACTCGAGGACAGACACAAAGAGCAGGCGCTTTTCAAAGGGCCCATTGTGGAGCCCGGGCGAAATTATTCAATTAGCGAATTTAGCACCTGATCTGGTTAGCCAGTAGCCCCGAGGACGCTACAGCTGCATGAGGAAGAGAGAAGAGAGAGAGGAGAGAGGGAGAGAGACATTAAAGAGGTGGGGGGGGGGGGGAGGGGGTGGGGGGGCTGGACGGACCAGACGGTGTAATATTCATTACCTCCCACTCCCCCCTGTTTTATGACAGCAAAATTACCCAGTATTCATATCACACACTGTAAAATATTGCTTCTCATAACACACGTCGCTCTTTACAGTACAAGATATTAACACAAATTGGAGGCATGCGCGCAGTTTGTTAACCAGATTGTACATTTGTCGTGCTGAAGCAGCGGCGGGGCCGAGTCTCTCTCACCAGCGTCACATGACGGAGACTTTTCACCCTGCAGGATTTCGCATCTTCTTCCTCCGATGTTCTCACTCGAAAAGTGAACGTTAACCTTGTAATTACAGCTCCTACCGGAGGGGCTTCAAGAGGGGGGCCGTGGGGGCTGCTGGCCCCCGACCAGAAGTGGACAAGAGGGCCAAGCCCTGAACTTTAGCTGCAGTTATCCCTCGCAGGCATAAATAATAAAGTCATTACATTTAAAAAAAACACACTCCAGGAGCGCAAACCTCTGCCAAGACGCCTGCTCACCTTCCCTGCTTCACCTCTTGCACACAAGACTCTTTCAAACAGCCAAACAGCCTCATGAGAGGCACAGGAAAGTGTATTTTCTACCATTTTGAATACAGTTTCATTGTGCTTGTGGCACCCATCATCCATCCTCTAAATTCCATCCAAACCCAACAAAACCTTTTGCCATTATCTTGCAAACAGACAAACCGACACACCTTTAAAACGACCCCCTGGCAGAGGTCACGTGAGAAACTTTGAGCGAGTGCAACCAGCAGTCCTCCCTTGAGGGGGCGCCACAGGTTACGAAACTTCGTCTACATTGATGTTGTCGAAGTCCAAACTTACACACGTATTGTTTCACCCAAAACAGATGAATCTCTTCTAAACAGGAAGACTTTAAATGTCACAGACTGAACCCCTGAAACCTGACGTCGCGTTCCAGTTTTTCAACGCGTGTCCCGTGCGGTCGGACGGCCTACCTGCACCTCCTCCGGGGTCGCGGACGTGACGCGGTGGATCCGGAGCCAATCCGAGGAGCCGCGGCCTCGCTCGCCATCTGGATGCTGGGAGCTCCTTTTCCAGCCTTCGCGGAGGGATCGCTAAGTGAACGAAAACAACAGAAATTTGAGCCTGATGGAAGCAGATGGCTCACAAGGTCAGAGATGCTTCACGCGCAGCCTTTTGAAGGAGCTGCGGGTACGTATAGAAACGCGGCGTTTCGTCTGCGCCGGCATCAGAACTCTGCGATCGCTTCGTCAACACGAATCCAATAAGCCGCATTACCAAAGTGGAGAAAAATGTTTCTTTTATTCCTTTTTCCTGATATGTATGGAAGATTTCTTGATCACTATAATTAGGAGAACTCTAATGAGGCAATTATAGACAACTGATGAAAGCAGTTGATGAGTTGTGCACGAGAAAAAAAAGGAGCGAATATCTGAAAGAAGCAGCAATAAATGTAAGTTTGAATTGACCCAAGTAATTAAAGGCCATGTAAATACTCACTTCCCAAACTGTCACATTAAATATTAATCACGCAGGTGCTGGCCAAACATTTCCCACAAGTTGTGGGCAAACTTCAGAACAACACAGAGCACAACAGTGTATTAAAATACAAATTCAATTTTACAGCGAGCAGAATGGTGCACCCGGCAGACACGTGTTCGCCGCACACGTCCCCGTGCACGCGCCTGTGCGTGTGTATATGTGTATGTGTGTGTGTGTCTCAGAGAGAGAGAGACACAAAGCTGTAATCCACTCTGAAACGCTGCGACTGACACGAGAGCTCGGGTAAAACTGTTTAGGCTCGGATACCTAATTTACACTTGCAGCAGTGCAGCAAATACTTTGACTGCTCGGGGCAGATACACTGAGCTGGTGGCTCGTTGTGGAAGATCTGCCTGAAGACCAGCTGTGCTGTGACACACACACATCCTCACACACACACACAGAAACAATGAAATGGAAGAAACACCAACTAAATCACAAGTTTGGGCAATAATCAGGATCAACGCGTTTTCCTCCAGCTGCTTTGAACACCAGGAAAATCTCATTTTAGTGTCGTTTCTAGCTCCACTGTGTTGACCTGCTGCACCTTTGTTGCATGTTTCAGCACCTCAACGCATGTGTTCATCCCTCAAAGCGTCCACCTGTTTATTTGCCATCGCAGTTGAATTTAAACGCAAAAGTTCTGCGTCAAAAATCGGATCACTGTGATGCAGAGATGAGCGCGAACGCACCGACTAACATGGAAACTGTCTAATCTGTGTTTGAAAATGATGCAAAATACACTGTAAACATTGCTCGTAGAATCAAAACTAACAGATTAAAAATATAATAATAATATTGAGAAAATACAGATTACAACACTGCACACTCAACACTTGTGAAAAATGATGCAACATAAAATACAAAAATTCACAGTGCTTAAAAAAAGTTTAAAAAAAAAAAAAAGAAATTGATGAATGGTATTTAAAAATGCAGATATTATTAAAAAATATTTTTTCAGTTAATCTAAAATTTTGAAAAATATTTCAAATGAATAGATGTAAAAAAAATAAAATACTTATAGTACTATGTCCTGAAAATACCTGTTAATCATCAGAAAAATAAAATACTCTTACAACCTAAAAATATACAAATATGGATTTTTTTTAAAATGAAAATAAGTATTAAAAAGGGCATCAGATTTCAGTTTGAAAGAGGTCAAATTAATCTTCTTTTTTAGTGTATTTCAGACAGTTTTTCTGTGGTGGTCTCGTGCAGCCTCTCTGTGATCAGTCAGTCAATCGGTGGTCCCACAGGAGTCACTGCAGAGCTCCAGCTGGAACCAGCAGCACATCTTCCTCATCTGCCGTCTCTCTCTCTCTCTTTTTTTTTCCTTGTTTGATGACCGTGATGATGCCAGAGTCACCTGACGAAGGTGACGTCACCGGCATCGCTCTCCGGACGCACGGCCGGTGGAGAGCGGCGTCTGTGTGGGCTCGCCGCTGCCAGCTCCACGCAGCAGGAGTGTGGCCGAGGAGAAAGGAGGCGGCCCGGGGGCAGACTCTGTGTCAGCTGATAGTGCAGAGGGTGGGCAGGGCCGGGGGGAGGGTGGCATGCCTGGGCGCGAGAGGCTCGCCAAGACCCACACTCTTTTGGCATTTTGGCAAGGGCAAGCGGCGAAATAAAATGATCCAATTTAAGCTGGTTTAGGAGTGCCGGAGAATATTCAAATATTTATTTTTGCAGGGCATTCGGGGAGGCTGTGCTTGCTCCGCAGATCAGCAGGAGAACCAAGTTCCTCGTCTATAAGCCCCGGCGACGGCGGCGCCATCTTGATAGCCAGTTGGCCTCCAGTGGTGGAAAATGGATCTGACGGTGGAGTTTGGGATCCTGCTGCTCCGCCGCTCCTAAATCCTCTTTCTCCTACTTTCTCCCCCTCCGTTCATAATGACTCTACCTTCTCGCTTCGTGTGCCGTTTTCAGGCCCTTTATTCCACTTAATTCTACATCACTATTTCCCCAACACAACTTAAAATCTAATGAGACAAAATGCACGGCCGGGCTGAATCTAACAGGAATACTTTGGATTATTTTAGCTTTTATAGGTGTCGTTCGTCCATATTCACTCTCATAATAAAGCCTTTGCTGAACGGCCTCTCATAAAGCAGCAAAACATAATGTCCGGCACTCGTCTATATTTTCTGTTTGAGACCGACATTGACGGCAGCAGCATCTTTCAAATGATTGCTTTTTAATGCCATTATTGTTATTATGGCTATTATTACTGCTAATGAGGGAAATACAGCCCTGGTTTTCCTCAGCATGAATTTCACCATGGAAATAAATGAGTAAAAAAGCCCTTTATTGAATTACACTAAAAGCAATCTCAAATAAATGGGCCTTGAATCTGCCTCCATGAGACGATGCGAGCTATGGTGTAATTTCATTGTGCCGGGGAATGAGAACAGCGGGGCCAAAGACACAGACAGACCCCTCGTATGGCGGCTTCGGTACCCTCCTGGAAACAGACGTGCGTGTGCGTGTGTGTTGAAGCTTTTTTTTTTTTTTTATCCTGTTTGTGTGTCCTTCACGACATTAAGTTTTTTTCACTACATCATAACCCACGAGCAAGAAATATCGCGATAAAATCACATTATTACTACAAACGTACAGAACAGAAACGCAACCTTTTGGGCTTTTTAAAAAACTTTATATACTGTATTTTGAGGGCATGATATAAAAAACGTATTTTGACAAGGTGAAAAACATTAAAACTGCGGTCTTACCTCAGAAGAATAGTCCGTTTTTCAGGACGTGTCACCCGTTTTCCAATCGTTGCCTGGCGACAGAAGAACGTTGATTGAGCACGAGCTCGTCAACGAGACCGCGGTCGCTTGTTAGCTAGAGGACGCTAGCTTATTAGCCAGAGAGCGCGAGCTTATTAGCAGGCCGCTAGTTTATTAGCAAGATGGCGCTAGTTTATGAGCTCGAGGGCACCAGTGTATTCGCTAGGTGGCGCGAGCTCGTTTCTCAGCGAACGCCAACTTGCTACCTCGCGAGCGCGAGCCGTATTAGCTAAACAGCGCGAGCTTAGGACAATGAATTGCTAGTGTAAACGTTAGCTTAGGTAAAACTGAGTTTTCGCTCCTTTCACGGGAGCTCAGCGTTACCGTCAGTTAATTACCTGCTCACCGGCAGGTTCACTGGAAGAAGCCCCCCGAGTTCACGGCGTCTCCTTCCTGCTGCAGCTGTCAGACGTGACTGACGTGCGTGCCGGAGGTCCGGCCGACGCGGAGGCGCCGTTAATTTTTATCGACACGCGACGTGAGATCTTCTGCCCGTGTTTTTTTTTTCAACGCGCCGTCGTTTTCCCCCCCAGAGGATCTGTGTTTAAGCCGTGATGTTTTTAATTAGAATCAATCATTTAGCTCAACACCGCTCACAGGTCACACGGATCAAATCTGACACATGCTGAACTGAAGCTGCCATCACAGCAGCGTTCAAGGCTTTTTTACATGAATGAGATGAAGCACAGCACATTAGAAAGGCCAATTTTAGGGCATTACGCTGGAGACACAATAGTTAAAATGGTATTTTTTTTTAGATTAAAGTACAATTAGCCTACCAGTCAAGCAGTCGCCAGTTGTTATTGGAAGTTTGACAAATAAAATGTCAATTAAAAACAAAGAAATGTAGCGTGATGGTTAAAATAAAATAGCCAGTGATGTTTTTGTATTTTATTTTTAGGTTGATTATTCTGATTATTTTTTCAAAACCACTGAAGCACGTCTGGACCTGCATCCTTCGATGGAGTGGTTAAACGAAACGATAAATTATTAGACTGGTGAGTTCAGACTTAGTGATGTTCTCACGCGCATGCCTCTCTCTCTCTCCTCAGCAGCTGCAGCCTTGTTAGTTTATTGGTGAAATGTATGCAGAGTTCAGGATTAGATTCAGAGTTTGTTGAACCTGCTACCTGGAAAAAGCTGGCAGATGACAGAGCAAAAAACAACAAAATAGAGTTTTTGAGGATTTTATTGCTCGTGTCTCAGGGGGACATCAGACGTCAGTTTTTTTAAATGATCCATTGTATATTTTCAGATTTTATCCATCTTTTCCAGAAAATATGGTTTTCATCGTCTCCGTGTAAATAGAGCCACAGTTGTGTGTTTTAATGTGGTGAAGCAGGAATAGTCACATTGTAACTTTGACCTCTGTGTAGGGGTCAAACTGCTTCACCGCTCTGTCACATCAGTACCCTCCAATGACCACTGGGGGCTCCATATCTGTCCCACCTCCCAGCTGCAGGAGAGAGAGAGAAAGAGAGAGAGAGGGAGGGAGGGAGGGGGGAGTGACTGGGCATCATGTCGCTCCATTCAGACCAGTTATCAACAATCAGCAGTCACTCTATGTAGCATGCGAGCAGCTGAGGTCTCTGGGGAGATTTATTGTGAGAGAGTCAATAGACTTTGTGGTGACTTCAGAGGTCGCGACCTCTCTCGCAGAAGGCCGCCATTGTCTGCCCCGGACCGAGTCAGTGAAGCAAGCGGCTCGAAAATAACGTGATTGTCAGCGAGCGTTGTGTTTTTAAAGCCTCCGTCGGAGAGAAGAATAACCGAGTGCGACGCCGGCGCACAGTCGTATCTGAATAAACGCCGCACGCGTTATCTTTTCGGGGGGAATTCCCATTGACATAAGTCTCTCTCTGAGCCCGTTAACACAACTTTCACCATGACAATGAAGAGCCTAAAACTGGTCCTCACCTTCACCCAAAGCTAATTATATGACGTGTGAAAAATACAGTTTAGCTCTCAGATACATGGATGTGTTGTGTGTGTACTAATTTAAGGCCCTCACGAAAGAAGCGCAAAAGTACTTCAACATTAGAGGTTTGTCCAAAATGTCCTCATGTTTCAGACAAACGTGCACAACAATCTGATCACTTTGTTCAGTGAAAATCAGATTTTTTTTTTACAGAGAATAAACTTTCACAGCAGAACTTTTACGATTGTAGGACACAGAAACTTGAATCTCTGCTTCGGTTCAGATCAAAGTGGTTTGTTTTCTACACAACGGTTGGTGCAACTGGTCGCCAATTTCACACAAAATCGTGCTGCACACTGACTTTAAATAATTTTGTGTTACTTTCTTCTTTAAATCAAAACATTTTGCAGCTTTTTTGCAGACGAAGTCTGTTGGTAAATGTGAAATAACGACGATTAAATCAGATTTACATCCTCGCATCAACGTATTGGTTCCACAGAAGTTTGGAAATGTATAACTTCTATAAATAAAAGAATCAGTTTTAGTGTAGTGGAATTTATCGCAGGCGTGCGAACACACACACAGACACACGCACACACACGCAAGTATACAGTGGAAGCACGAACAGGCGCTGAGGACTGAAGGAGTCATGCTCCGCCGGGGAGATTTAGTGGGAACCCAATCAGCAGACGAGTCAGTTACAGCGGGGAAGTCACATCCTCTCGTCGTCTGAAGCCGCGGCGATTAATTGAAATTATCTGGTGGAAACAAGAGAAACAGGCAGAGGTCAGCGCGCCGGCTTAAAAATAGTAGAGCGCCACTCGAGCGCTCGCTCGCCAGAGGGAGGCGAGCCGGCGCTCGCCGGCGGTTAGGCACGTAGGGAAAATCAGCGCGTTTACTCTCCGCTGACTTTAAAACCCCGGAGTGCACATCAATCTACTTATTAATCGACCACGGAGCCGAAACACAAACACCAGCGAAATTAATATTTACACTGGCGCCGGCATGTCTTATTTAGCGACGCGTTTTAATCGTCAACATGAAAGTTAACAGTGTAATTCTGCCCCGGCGCCCGTTTCTTCCTCTGTGTTTCCTTCTGTGTCGGTGCGTGTGTGCGTGTGTGTGTGCGTGTGCGTCTTTGTCTGTGTTCAAGCCCCACGCTCTTCTTTGTTTCGCGTCAATTTTTTTTGTCGAATCGTCTGTAAAAGTTGGTAAAAACACGCGTGTTGTGACGTGAGTTTTCGATGCATTTTTTATTTTAGCGTTGTGAAACAATACGACACAAAGCTTGTCGACCTGCTGCTGGTGGTCAACAACTAGAAGCTGTGCTGGTTTGTGAGCACAAAAACGATGCAGGTCTGTTTTGCTTTATGCTGCTCGTGGATGAATGACGAGCAGAAGCGAGGGACTTGTGAGGGACTTGTGAAGGACTTTTAGGGACTTCTGAGGGACTTTTAGGGACTTTTAGGGACTTCTGAGAGATTTGTGAGGGACTTGTGAGGGACTTTTAGGGACTTGTGACGGACTT
>JAUESF010000008.1:18081711-18092434 GCA_032274765.1 Malacoctenus tetranemus | reverse complement strand
GTCAGAAAAGTGCTTCAGAGTGTTGTTCAGCATGGGGGTGAGTAGAGAATGAAGGTACATCATTGTTTGGGTGGACTATTCCTTTAAAGTCTCGGATCAGGAAAAGTAACTCGATGTAAAAGGTCGAAGGAGACGAAGAGTAATGAGAGTCATTCGGTGAGTTTGTTCAAATAAAACTTGTTTGTCTCATTTGACACTTGTGTTTCTTTTGAAAAACGCGTCGACACGTTCGCCTCAAAGAGCCGCTGCTCTTCATCGCTCCTCCTCCTCCTCCCGTCTCCTCGCTGCACACCTCCGTCTGCCCTCTGAACTCGTCTCCTTTGTGAGCGTTTTTTCTGCGGCTCTTCCGGACGTTTTTCTCCCCCCTCCTCCCCCCTTACCCCCCCTCACCGCCGCGTGTTTCCTCGGATAAGAGCCGCCTTCGCCGCCGCTTCACCGCCGCCATCGCTTCACCGCCGCTAACGTCTTGTCTTGTTGCGGCGGGCAATCAGCGCGTCCTCTGTTTACTTTTCAATAGCGCTCAATTCCGTCATTACGAGGCGGCGATGACTCCATTATCAGAGGCGCGTGATTGGGCCTTTTCATCAGCGCCCGGCCACACACTGAGCGAGCCGCCGCCGCCACCGCCGCCGCCACCGCGGCGCGGCTCATCATCAATAGGTGTGATTTGGTAATAAAACAGGTGACGGCGAAAACGCTCGTTTCCCTCTTTTTTTTTTCTTGTTGTGGGCTCGATGTGTATTTACCTCGCGAGGCGTTTACGTCCTTTTAGAGCCGCAGAGACGGCGCGTGGCGATTAGCGCCGCCGCGCGCTAATCAGGCGCCGCCGAACCGAATCAGGTGTTTTTATTAGAGGGAGAAAAAAAACCAACGCCAAACGCTCCGACCCAGGCTCCTCCCGTCTCCCCGTCACTACGACAACCAGCCCCCCCCCCCAACATCCACCACCCCCCACCCCCCGCCGCGCTCTAACCCGGCGTCCCCGGCCCACCTCGCCGTTTTTTCATTAGCGCGAGCTGGCGGGGAAACGAACAAACCTAATAATTAATCCTCCAAAGGCCGAGTCTCCGACGGCTCGTCGGGCTAATGCCTCGCATCAGATCACAAAAGTGTCGGTGCACAACTGCACAGCAACACGACAACCTCACCCTCAACACACACACACACACACGCGTTCGCTTTTAACCCTTCATTCGACCGCGTGTGTGAAATCCTGCGTCGGACGACGATCTGTGACCATGTGTTTTTGGCAGTCTGCGCTGAGGCGTTCGCTGTACACTCAAAGAGTGGGACGTTTGATCGAGGGAGAGAGCGTGAAGACGCTTTGACGACTTCCTCCATGTGATGTCCTTCGTGACACCGTTTCCTCCGGAGTATCTCGGGCGTCTGAAAAGCCGGATTGTCCGGAGGTCCCGTAACGATGCGGTATTGGGGGCGGTGGGTGGGGGGCTCGTTAGTCGCAGCCCGTAACTTCGTCACAAGCGGCGCCGGCGAGCGACAGGAAGCGTCCGTTTTACAGACACTTACACGGCCTGTTAGCGTCTGGACGGGTTCATTAACAAGGAGGTCGGGAGACGCTCGGAGGTCCGACTGCACGTCCCCCCCCTAACGACACTGAGGGTCTGAAGACACGGAGCAGCTTGTTCGTGGAAAACGTTCAGACGCCGATTAATCGAATTAACTGAAGGACGGTTAAAAAACAACTCGTCCAGGCGCACGCGGAGCTTCAAGTTTCGCCGGCAGCTGAAACTCAACGACCGGCTCCAGCTCGACTCGATCGGCTCCGACGCTCAGGTCAGTGCTTCACGTCTCCGCGGACGCTCGAAAACGGCCTCTGCTTTTATTTTGAAGGGTCGGAGCGGAAGGGGGCGGACAGGCGTTTGGCTTCACTGCGACGCGGGCGTTCTCGGCGGTCCTCACCTGGGTCCTGTTGAAGGCCACGCGGGCGAAGACGGCCTGCGAGATGCCGGCGCGCTTGAGCTCGTCCCGCACCCACTGGTAGATCTCGGAGGACACCTCGGTGTTGGACGCCACCTGCGGCTCCAGCGGCTTGCCGTGGGAGTTGCGGTTGACGGGCGGGTGGTTGAGGTACTGCTGCGACAGCGACTGCTGCGCCAGCAGCCGGTTCACCGCGTACTGCTGGTTGAGGATCTGCGCCATGACCAGCTGCTGGTTGACCAGCTGCGGGCTGATGGGCGTGGACACCAGGCCCGGGTGGTGCAGGCCCGGCAGCTGCGGCTGCCGCCCGCCCGTCTGCCCGCTGTGCTGCGGCGGCGCGTGGGGCATGGGCGGCACCGGCGAGGACGGCGTCTGCTCGGCCGTGCTGCCCGGGATGGGCTGCTGCTGCTGGGAGAAGCCCAGGTGGTTGTGGTTGTGGTTGTGGTTGGAGCCGGGCGGGGAGAGGTCGGCCAGGCTGTCCATCTCCGCTGGAGGAGGGAGGAGAGGGGGGAGGAGGGAGGGAGGGGGGAGAGAGGCAGAGAAACAGACGGAGATCAGAGTCGTAAAAGCTCGGAGTTCATGGCGAGCGTCGCTTGGACGCCGCCGTCGCCACGCTCCCTCATCAGCTGACGCAGAGCAGAGCCGCTCTGCCTCACGTCAGCCGCTCGCCTGCAGCTGCACATTAGCGAACATTCCTGGTTACTGTCGGGACGCATTGCTCCGGCCGCCGCATATCTGGGAAACCGAAGCAGACCACTGGCTGGCTTTTTTTATTCTGTTCTTCCTCCTCCTCCTCCTCCTCCTCCTCCTCCTCGCCCTCTCTGGCTGGACGCGACGCGGCCGATCGGACGGCTTCCAACGAGATGGAAACGCCCGATAACAGAGCCCCGTTGTTTGCTTGACCTGCGTCTGCCGCGAGCCTCCCAAATTAGGTACAGAACGTCTGCGGCCTCGTCATGTGAAGATGCGTGTGTGTGAGTGTGAGTGTGTGAGTGTGTGTGTGTGTGTGTGTGGGTACGGGGGGAGTAAATATGCGTCTGTGCAGCACCAACGAATCACACTCTCCTCCTGAAACTCCGTGCGGACGACGGCCTCGGCTTCGACTCCGTCGCTTCGAGTCCCGTTTAACTTTTCGACCAAAGTGCCGTAATTTCCGCGGCGTGTCGCGGCTCCTCGCGGCGTCCCCCCCCCACACACCCTCCCGCCCCCCCCCCTTCGCTCTGGGAATCTTTAAGTCCATAATGGCTGCCGGGGAAACGTTTTAAGGCGGCTTTAAAAACGAAGCGCTCTGGAAGACGAAAACAATGATTTAACGTTCGGGGAGAGAGAGAAAAGAAACGCCGCCCACAACAAAGCGAATCACCGTTTAGGAGGTCGTCGACGGGCCCTGCGTGTATGGCGAAGGGGCGGGGGGGGGGGGTGAGAGGGGGAGGAGGGGGGGCGGCGTTTAAGAATTCATACGGATGGAAACATTAACACCTCCGGAGTGTGCCGGGGGGGGCGCCGCGTCCCACCGCGAGCAGCGAGGGGATCGCACGAGTCCGTGAAAAGCGTCGATCGCTGGTAAATGGGAGGGAGGAGGAGGAGGTGGAGGAGGAGGAGGTGGAGGAGGAGGAGGTGGAGGAGGTGGGGGGGGTCTTCAACAAGCTGAATATTTCAGCAGATGAAAGATTAAGTGCATGGACGTCTTCCAGAGATCCCCACAATCACGCCGCTCCGGAGCTGTCAGCCCGCAACAAAACGCCGGCCGGGACGGGTCTATTGGTGGGGAACAAACGGCGTGGCCGCCATGGAGGGGGCGTGGGGGGGGGGGGTAGAGGGGTGGGTGGGTGGAGAGGGGAGGGAGGGGAGGGGAGGGGGGGGGGGCACAGCAACCAAAACAAAAACAAAAACAAAAAAAAATGGTGGTAATAATCACGTCTCTTCCCATAATCCCCGGCATTCCCTGGCTCTGATGGTATGGCGTGCCTATTCTCTCACATGTGAATGAGTGTGTGTGTGTGTGTGCATATGCTTGCTCACACAAGACTGCTGGGGGGCATACACACACACACTACACACACACACACACACACACAGAGGCATTTCCATGCAAATTGAAAAGCGCCGGGGTGACAGAGGAGCATGGCGGGCCCTGGGAGAAAAAGGCTGCTGCCACAGAAGCCGGAGTCCTCGTGTGGAATCCTGCCACAAAAGAGCCCCCCGGATTAAAGGCACAATGGGGATGGGATGTGGGCTGCAGGGAGGGGGGGAGGGGGGAGGAGGGGGAGGGAGGGGGGAGCGAGAGAGGGGCCGTGTTTGCGACTCGCCAGGGAGTGACCCAGCTCCGGCCTCCCGGCTCGCCGGCCCCACTCGGCGCCGGAGCGAGCAGGTACTCGTGCCGGCGCCGACTCCAGGCGCCGAGGCGCGCCCGCTGCCAAAGCGGCCGAGGCGTCTCACACGAGCGCCTACTCGACTCTACTCGACTCGACTCGACTCTACTCGACTCGACTCGACTCGACTCGTTTTTAGAGGGGGTTTTTTTCCCTTCCCGTTGGACCGGAGGAGACCAGGGGATTGAACCGACGACCTGCTGCTCCCAGTAAAACCAGTTCGCGGGCGTCGACACTTCTGGAAGTTTTCCAGCAGCGCCGACTCGACTCCACTTGGTTTACAGGGTTCTAACTGATGGTTCCTACTGAGGAGTTCCACCAGGAACACGACGAGGGATGGAACCAACATCGACCAGTGGAGCACAGTAAAGGACTTGCTGTCATTTACATTCGTGCTTCTGAATTACATCTGGTTCTTTGGGGTTCCCATCAGTACCGGGTACTTTTAGGGTTGCAAGCGAACCGAGTCTGACCTGATGTCATCAGAATGCCGGCCTCTGATTGGTCAGAAGGTCAAAGCCCTTCAAACAGCACCAGGAAGAGTTTTTAACTATTATTACATTGGTGATAATTTATTTTATTTCTTGCAGGATTGTTTGTTTTATTTCTCTTTGTTTTGTTGTTTAAAAAAAATTAATAAATTACAATAATCATAAAAGTGCTAAAAATTGACTTTCAAACGACTTTCTCGGTTCAGGACTCAGAATAATAATAATAATAATGCTTCTTTATTTAAGGAGGTGAGGAGGGAGTGAAGTGTGATTTCTTAAAGGCAGTTTGTGTTTCAGCGTCTGTTCGTGTCGTCGTGAAGCTGCCGTGTCGTGTCCACTAACAACAGACACACAACAGAGACACAACAGACACACAACAGACTTCCTGTCGGGGGCGGGTCCTTCCTACAGCTCAGGCTGGGGTTCGACAGCGAGGGTTAAAACCGACAGGTGGAGGTGATGGGAGGCGTCCAAGGAGCCAAGGAACGCCAGTGCAGCGTCCTCCAGGAGAGACAAGGTGTGTGTGTGTGTGTGTGTGTGTGTGTGTGTGTGTGTGTGTGTGTGTGTGCCCACGTTGCAAACATACCTAGTGCATTGGCACGCGGGCTCTCGCGGAGGACACACGTCCCCAGGTAGCCCTCCAGCTGGGAGGGTTGGCGCATGCCTGCACAGTCGGATGATGGCAGGGCACGCACACGCACACGCACACACACACACACACACACACACACACACACACACACACACACACACACACAGGGGGGGTTAGGGCTTGTCTACTGTGACATTTCAGAGGCGTTTCTGCAGCTGCAGCCGCCGCGACACTTTTGAGGAACATGAAAGAAGAAGAAGCAGATCGACAAAACAATCGAGACAGAAAGTGTGTAGGAGTGTAGGAGAGTGTGTGTGTGTGTGCGTGTGTGTGTGTGTGTGTGTGCGCGCGAGGCAAGTAAAGAGCTGTAAGTTTAACAGCAAAAAGGAGGAAGGACACACAAAACAAACACACACACACACACACAGAGGAGATAAGATGGGATCACAACACGCCGTCTGCATGAAGGCTGAGAAAACATTTCCATATCTCGTCTGTCATCGCGGCGAGCACAAAAGATGGCGTCCGACTCGTCGCCGCGGCTACCGCGGCCAATATCTCCACGCTAGCGCCGCGCCGCTTCATCGCGACACGTAGGAACACGTCAGGATCCGACCTGCGGCCGGGCGCCGCGGCCCCCCGTCACGTAACGCCACTTCCTGTCGGGGCAACGGGGGCGTTTTTATCCCCCCTTCTGATTCTATAGACAAGAAGTGTCGCGAACACGGACGGGACTCGAACCCTCTCACGCAGGAGTCACTCGCGCTGAGGGAGTTAGCTGGAGACCGGGAGTCAGTCCGCAGTTTATTTGATTTGATTTATTTTGAAGGAAACGACGAACAGACGAGCCGCCGCCCAGTTTTCAGCCGTCGCCTCCAGAAAGATTTTAGACGCCAGGCGACACAAACACCACTTAGGATCTAATCTGACTTAAAACCACCGAGATTTGACTGTTTCTGGCTTCTGAGTGTAAAGAAACGTCTCATCAACGTACTGTATCACAGAAATTACAGAGTAGAAGTCACTAGTAAGCCTTTTTGATGCATATTTTCAAAATAAAAGGCAGCGACTGCTGGATGTAACGTCAAAATTTGACTGATAAAGTTTAATTTGCAATAAAAAAGCTGAAATTTTGCACCGTTTTAACAGGAACTTGAGAACGCAGCACTTCAACCTTTAGTTTTATTCCTCTTTTATCTTTAACTCTTAAAATCTGACTCAAGCAGCATCAATCTGGCAAAATAGCATTGTGTAAAGTTCACTCACGTAAACACTGAGAGCTTTGGGCCTTTTGAGTTTTTAGTTTTAAAAAAAGTTTCGAGTAAACGTCGAAATTTGTGTCCGTCTACCTGAAACCACAGTAAACACGTGTATGCCAGGCCTGTGGGTGGCGCTGCAACGCTGGCATTAACACAGAGAAGAAGACATAAAGCTGCCAACTCAGTCAAGTGTATTTTTACACCGAATCGATTTTTAAAACGACCTCTTCTCGCGTCGTCCCGAACTTGTCGGCGGGCGCGTCTCGCGTTGCCGACGAAGGGTTAATTTGCGTCAGGAGTTAGCGCAGGAGTTAATGCAATCTGGGGTGAATCAAAGATAACGCCGCGCGCCGCTGTAAAGCGGCGGCGCGGGGTAATTTGGAATTATTAGATAACAAGATAAAAATGTATTTCTGCTTCATGCAACAGCGGCAAGACAAAGAGACGCTCGGTGAGGGAACATATTGTAATGGAGTGTGTGTGTGTGTGAGTGTGTGTGAATGTGTGTGTGCAGCGAGACAAAAAGTGTGCGCGCCATACTTTGCGCCCCTCCGTTTTGCTTACCCATCATATCTTTTGTCTTCTTGAAATGTTTATACCAGCGCCCAAATTCCTGACACTTTGCCGCCGACACATTTGCATAGTAAGTGCTGTTCACAATGGAGGAAATCATACTCTGAAAGAGAGAGATTGATTGAGAGAGAGAGAGAGAGGGAGGGAGGGGGGGAGGGGGGGAGGAGGGGAGGGAGGGAGAGGGGAGGGAGAGGGGGGAGAGAGAGACTTTAGATTCCCATTGTGGGAAACACGGACATCATATTAAAGCTTGTGAAACATGCAGCAACACTGTCACTTGTCAAAACAAATGAAACATACGAAGCCGGTCGGCAAAAAAACAACAACAACACAACAACAACACAAACGTGTAAAGTATCAAACATGCAGGAGGAGATCTGTTGGTTTTGATCCTGGGAGAGGTGAGAGAGATGACACCAGACAGAGCTGGAGCTGTTCTGCCCTGTGTTTTCGTTATCAAATGCCGCTGAGTTTGAGCGCGAGGAGCTCGGCGCCGCCGCATCTGCCGGCGCCGAGCAGCAGGACGGACGTCCGCCATCGAAAACACACAACAAACGCCGGTCTAACGTCGGCACCTGGGGGAGCGTCGCCGCGGAGACGCACGCCACGCTTTCATTTCCCACTGCTTCCTCTGTACAGTCTGTTGGGGACAACGTCTCGCCCCCCCACCCGCCGCCCCGACATGCTCCGCCCCCCCCGACGACTCCTCGCCCTCGCCGCGTTTACTTCAACCGAGAAACCAAAGCTGCTTCTTCTTCTTCCTCCAGTTTCATTAAACTGAATGTTTTAACACCCCGGCGGCCTGCGGGTGAGTCGCTGAGCGTCGGCGCGGGAGGAGAGATTGTTTCTGATTGTTATAAATATTCAGAGGAACCGAACCATCTGTTTTCAAACCATAGGTACGCCACCTTTATCATGCTCCATAATGTATGCGCCGCGCCGGGGGGGGAACCTGCTGGCAGGCGGGAGCAGGAACCGACCGACTGCTGCAGGAGGAACCGGGTTCTCCTGATCCAGCAGTGGAGGAGGACGGGGGGAGGAGGGGAGGTGGGGTCAATCTGATCCTGGACTGCTGAAGTCCTGATTGAAGCACATGACCGAAGCCGGAGGTCCGACTCGGAGAACGAGGGGTTAACTGGCGATGGTACCGGTTCCCAAAGTACTCGGTAGAAAGTAACTCATTACACGGAACCGTCAACTCTCAAGTTTTCCACTGATCTACTCGGGAAAAGTAACTTTAGATTACTTTTAACTGTTTCTACTTTCTGCTGTTTGAAGAGTGGGAGAAAATCACTCTGATTTGAATGCTGGCGGGAGGAAGATGCTCTATAATCTGGATGCTAGTGGGAGGAAGATGCTCTAATATCTGGAAGCTAGTGGGAGGAAGATGCTCTAATATCTGGATGCTAGTGGGAGGAAGATGCTCTATAATCTGGATGCTAGTGGGAGGAAGATGCTCTAATATCTGGATGCTAGTGGGAGGAAGATGCTCTATAATCTGGATGCTAGTGGGAGGAAGATGCTCTATAATCTGGATGCTAGTGGGAGGAAGATGCTCTATGATCTGGATGTTCGTGCTTCTTGAATGATTTTTGACAAGAAAAAAGCAGCAAAGAAACGACAGACGGGCGCAGATGTCTCTTTGAAAGATTAGCTGAGGCTAATGCTAATGCTAATGCTACCTATAGCTGGACACCGACGATGCTGCCATCAGGACTGAGTCAGCTCAGTAGAACGGCCTTCACTGCGTCTTTACTGTGACCAACAGCTCGAAACGTCACCGACGCGGCTCAGTGAGAGACAGCGGCTCTGCAGCTCTCCGACCACAACCAAGAACAAGCCGAATCAGCCTCGTGAAGCTGAAACAGCGTCTGACTCCACAGCGGTGATCAGGGCCGAGGTGGAGCTCGACACTAAACACTGAACTTTGACGGCGCGACCACGCCGGAGCTCCTCGCCGCCGTCGAACCATTCATCACGGCAGACGACTCCAAACCGTACCTGCTGGCGAGCGTACAGTTGGGACACGCCCATCCATCCGCAGCTGCTCGCTTGTTTCCGCGGCAGCCGAGGCCGAGTCACGTCGGCGGCGGCGTGCAGCTGGGTGCGAGCTGGTGCCAGCCATGCGGCGGTGCATCATCCCCCCCCCCCGCCCCCCCCCGCCCCCCCAATCGAAAAAAAGACAAACCAGGAGGGCGAGGAGGTCCGACGTTTGGACGGGCGCAGCGTAAACAAAGCAGCCTTTTATGGACGCGTTGAAAAGCGCTCATTGAGCCAGAAAGCCCAGACGGAGTTCAGGTCGAGGTTAGGAAGTCAGAATTACCCCGTTTTAATGGGTCGTACGTCGCTCCGCATAAAGCCCCCCCTTCTTCGGGGGCTTATGCAACATCGGGAGCCGCGAGTTCAACTTTGTTTGCACCGAAAATGACAATTCGTCTTTATGTCGGCGCGGCCGCGGCGAATCAGCATGACGCACTCCTCTTTTTTTTGTATCTACTGCTACCAAAACAGAAGGAGGGGACGCCTGAGACGGCTGAAGGCAGGAGCCCGTCGGCCGGTTTAACCTGGTCGTGACGGGTTAGAGGGCACAACTGGTGACCTGGAGGTTGCTGGTTCGAATCCCCGAACAAGCGAAAAGATTAGAGAACGACCGAAAATCTGACTGAATCCTCCGGCTGTTCCCTCAACACGTGTTTAACTCCGAGTTAACGACTGAAGGGAGGAGTTAGATGCAGCACAGTGACTCAAAAAAGTAGCTCGAGGAAGCCTGACTCAGCCTTAATCTGCATGACTCGGCACAACGACAGCAACACACACACTGCAACATTGGAGGACACTTTGTCTGCAGCCGTGTCGGCCGATCAGAAGCCTCCTGTCCAGCTTGGCTCGGCTCATGGAGTCGAGAGGAAAAGCGTCCGGATGCCGCAACTCGAACGTCCAGACAGACTCGAGGTCACTTGAACGCAGCGGCACCCTGTGAGGTCCAGGACCTCCATCACGCCGGGGTCAGAGCGCCTCTCTGAAGCTCCGCCCCCCTCTCACGGTCACCCAGACCAAAGAGGACGTCCTCCGAGCGGGCAGCAGAGCGCTCCTCTCCTCCCTCCTCCTGCCTGCCATCTTTTATTTACAGTATATCTGGGCTAAGGCGGCTCCAGGCAACAAACAGGAGGCCTGCAGAAGACGGTGTGCCTCCCCCCTCCTCCCTCCATCATCCCTCCCTCCCTCTCTCTCTCTCTCCCCCCATCTTTCCCCTCTATCTCTCGCTCGCTCTCTTTTTCTCCGCCATCTTTGACACAGATGTTCTAATAAACGCTCCTCATTAATCAGCCCTCTCCCTCAATACATCACTCCACCTCTCACAGGGGGCCCGGCGAGCGCGCGCCCATGTGTGTGTGTGTGTGTGTGTGTGAAGGAAACAATGCACACACACATGCTCACACACACACACACACACACACACACCTAGCGCAACTCTCCTTCTCCCCACCGCTCCGTCAC
>JAUESF010000008.1:18050159-18060276 GCA_032274765.1 Malacoctenus tetranemus | reverse complement strand
CGGGCCGCCCCCCCCCCCCCCCCCCCCCCCCCCCCTTCCTTGGCCGTCAGTTCGGTAAAAAAAAAAAAGGCGGGAGCGCCGGTGAAAGCGGCGCCATTGTCGGCAAACGCTCTTTTTCTCTCTGGCAGCGCCGTGGCGGCGGCGGCGGCGGCGGCGGCGCGGTCGTTTCCACCGTGATTGTCGGGCGCCATCAGAGAGCATCGATAACCCCTGCCAGGCCTTGGCAGCGCCAACAGGTGGCGGCGCTGCCAGCGCGCTTGGCAGCGCGGCGGCTGTGAAAACCCTCTGACATCCAGAAGGGCACAGATCTGCTCTGAATGCACCGCTGAACCAACACTGCTGATTATCAATTAACATGCAGCGTTTTGTGGCGCACACAGGAGCCGCGCGAGCGACGCACAAAGACCCCCACCGCCCCCCCACCCTCTTTTTTTAAAAAGCCGCGCTAGCCGCGCGCTAATCGGCCCGCTCGACGCAGAATTCGCCGTGTTCGAGGCGCCGCCCGACAAGCCCGCCGAGAGAGAGAGAGAGAGAGAGAGAGAGAGAGACAGAGAGAGAGACAGAGAGAGAGACAGAGAGAGAGAGAGACAGAGAGAGAGAGACAGAGACAGAGAGAGAGAGAGAGACAGAGGCGTGACGCGGCGCTCGGATTTGGATGAATGTATGAAGGAAGCATGTAAAGGAGAGAGATCTCACACACACACACACACACACACACACACAACCACACAGACACACACACACGATACAAACACACACAAGCACAGAGACACACAAAAACACAGACACACAGAAACACAGACACAGAAACACAGACACATCCATACACAGACACACACAGAAACACACACACACAAAAACACAGGCACACAAGCAGAAACACACAAACACACACAGAAACACACTCACACACACGCACAAACAGACACACACACGACACAGAAATGCACAGAAACACAGATACAAACTCACACACAGACACACACACATGCTAACACACACAAACACACAGACAGACAGACACACACGCGCACACACACACACACACCAACACAGTCACACACACACACACACACACACACGACACAGAAGTGCACAGAAACACAGATAGAAACTCACACACAGACACACACACATGCAAACACAAACAAACACACAAGACAGACAGACAGACAGGAACGCATGCACACACACACACACACACACACACACACACACACACACACACGCACACACACACATACGTGTCCTGGCCAGTGTTTCCATCACATGTGGCCTGCTGCCTCCAAACGTCACCGAAATAAAGAGGAATTGTGTTGATTTTCTAATAATTGACGCACAAAACGGGCGTTAAGATAAAGAGAGGAGCCGGTGAGTGACGGCGGCGACGCTCCGGCGTTGGCTCGCCGCTCAGACGCGTCTTTATTTAGCGCCGCCGCCGCCGCCGCCGCCATCACTGAGCCGGCACGTAGGTGTTGTGATGTCTTCATGCTCGCCACTGGTGACGCCTCTAATAGACATTAATGCGATTATTTGCCTGCTAATACAAATCAGTCACCCGCGCACACACAAAACGCCGGCGCCGCCGAGCTTTAACCGGCGCCGTCACCCGTCTTCCCTCCTCCCACGGCAACAACAATAAACAACAACAACAACAACAAACGGAGACGCCGACATAAAGCAGCATTACTGCGCTTTAATCACACATCCAGGCTTTTGTGTCACGTCTTCAGGAGAGGTGACGGCGAGCGCGGCGAGCGCGACGTGGACGCCAGCACGGCAGCACGCCGCTCAACCAGGAAACGGAAGAAAATAGATAAATAAACGTTAATTTATTTCAAATTAAAAGTCTGAAATCTGACGTCTCGACGTGTTTTCGTTGCGTTCGCGTGAAACTCAGAAATCTCTTCGTGGCGTGGTTTTTTTTTTCCTGACGCACAACTGTTGCTCGCCAAACGCGGCGGCGGCAGAGTTCAGGGTCGCCGCGGGTTGATCGGCGTCTCCGGGAGGCCGTGGAAAACTCGCCGCCGCCGCCGGAGCGGCGAGATAGAGGAAATAGTCCCTGATGAAGGAATCCAGCGCCAGGAATCAGCTTCATGTTTTCCATTAGAGACGGGCGGCTTTTTTTGTTTGTTTCAATTACGAGCAGAAACGCAGGTGATTCCTGCGACTCCTCGGTGTGGGAGAGAGAAAAGGGGGGGGAGGAGGAGGGGGGAGGAGGAGGAGGGGGGAGTAATGAAGGGAGACTCGCCTCCTAAGTGCTTAATTGTTTTCTAATCACATGAAGCCGACAGAAATAGACGCCGGCGGTCTCCGCCTCCGAAAGGCCCGGAGCCGCCGCGCCGCGCCGCTCCGCGCAAAACCACCGCCGTCACACGGCCGCCGCACGCCGCGACTCCCACGCACGCCATACGTGCACCGAAGAAGAGGAGGAGGAGGAGGAGGAGGAGGAGGAGGAGGAAGAGGGAGAGGAGGCCTCGTCGTCACCCCGCGGCCACCGCGTGACCCGAGCACCGAGCGCTAACGTGTCCCGCGTGCGCCCGCGCCAGAAATAAACAATTATCGGTGGAGAGACAAGAGCGTTTGTGTGAGGAGGTGAGGAAGGTCAGAGGAGGAGGAGGAGGAGGAGGAGGAGGAGGTGAGGAAGGAGGAAGGTCAGAGGAAGAGGAGAAGGAGGAAGAAGGAGGAGGGTGTCGGACTCCGGGCCTCGCGGCGAAGAAACGAGGGCAGGTGGCGAGGAGAGACAGTGATGGAACGCGTGTGTGTGTGTGTGTGTGTGTGTGTGTGTGTGTGTGTGCTCCTAATATCGGAGGCTTAAAAGTGTCGAGGCGCAGACTCGAGGAGGCGCTTTTCACTTTATCTACATATTTTTTCTTTGCATTTTTTAATCCCTTGTCAAAAGGAGGCATCATCCAGCCGCAGACGCACAAAACACACTCGATAAGGCGAGCGCGCACACGTGTGTGTGTGTGTGTGTAAGCGTGTGTGTGTGTGTGTGTGTGTGTGTGTGACGGAGGCAGAGAATGCCGTGTGTGCTGAGATTGTTTCATTGGGGGTACGTGGGCGGGTATTAACACCCTGATCTGAGCGGGACGCGCTTCCCTCTAAATCACTCGCTCTCTCTCTCCGTTTCCACGCCGACAAAAGGCTGCAGGGAAAAAAAAAACCTACACAGATCGGATGAAGACAAGTGTCGGGAGGAGGAACACAATGAGGGAGGGGGGGGGGCTTCTCCTCCTCATCCTCGCCTCTTCCTCCCAACACGAGCCGACCTGCGACGGCGTGAAACTTCCGGGCCTCGAACCGGTTTGTGTCGGGGACGCCTGTCGCTCTGCGGCGCCGCGGCAACGCCGACAGGACGGTTCCCCTCACACACACACACACACACACACACACACACACACACGCGTCGACTGTGAGGACCCCCGAAAACAACGCGACGCTCTCCCCTCGCCGAGCCAAAGAAACGAGGAGCAACACGATGCAAAACGTACGGCAGAAGAAGCAGCAGCCCAACGTGCCGGGACAACGTAACACCTCCCCTCCGCGCCTCCTCCTCCTCCTCCTCCTCCTCTTTAAGAACTTTCCCGATAATGACAAAATGAGCTCTTGAATCACACACTAAGCACGCAGCCAGGGTGGTAGAGATAAGAGGGGGGGGGGCTTTTCTTACATATTTGCCCCTGGAATGCAGCCGTCATTATTAACTCACCTTTCTGCAAACCAGTCGCGACATGTCATCAAAAAAAAAAAAGGAGCAGGAGGAGGAGGGAGGGAGGAGGAGGAGGAGGAGGAGGAGGGGGGGGTCATTGTTATCTTTCTCCTCTATTAGCAATCATAACAGAGCGATTTGGTACAGAGGAGGCGAGGAGGGAGGAGGCGAGGAGGGAGGAGGGAGGAGGGAGGAATCCCCAAAGAGCCGCACATTAAAGAGCGAGACAGGCCTCTTATTTACTGGCGACAGTCTAATAAATACATCTGCTGGCAGCTAAACAGGTATTTACTCTGCGCCCTGCCACAGGTATAATTTCACTGTTTGCTGAGCTGTTATTTTGCCACAGCGGGTAATTATCGAGGTGGTAAAAAGAAAAAAAAAAAGGGAGCGACGATTAATGGTTTTAGCCCGAGATATCAGTCTGAGCGCGGCTCCTGCGACCAGACACCGCCACAATAAAAGCGGAGTTTTGAAAGACTTTTATTTTGGGGACCGAGGCGAAGCGCGGCGACGCGGCGACGTCACCCGAGAGATCAGGAAACACGCGAAAACACGAGTTTCACGACTTAGAAACACTGAGAGAGAAAAATCGAGGCGCAGCTGTGATTTTCTCTTTACTCTTCGTCCTCACGACGAGACTCGGTTATTCCTCCTCTTCCTCCTCTGAAGCTTCTTCTTCTTCTTCTACAATAATTCAATTTCAGAAGCGGCGGCGACGCTTTTTTTTTTTTTTTTACCCCCGGACCCCGACGACGAAAACAACAACAGTGACAAAGTGGCGAGCCGCCTAATTGGCCTCGAGGGGGGGGGGGTCGAACCGTGGCGCTCAGCTGATCGCCTCCGACGTGGCCCCGCCTCCACCTGAGGAGGGGGGGGTGGGACGGCGAGGGGACGGCGAGGGGACGTCGCCAGCGAGCAAAAAACAAAGTGGAAGTTCAGGGCGAGGAGGAGGAGGAGGAGGAGGAGGAGGAGGAGGAGGCGGCGTGGCCGCCCGGGAACTTCCTGCCCGCACGCCACGAGCGCCGGTTTCGATGAGTCGTAGCAGGAGCGCCGCTTTGGCGTGGAGGAGGTGGGGGGGGGGCGCGTCTCCCCCCCACCTCCTCCTCCTCGACTCCACCGGCTTTAATTGTAAATCTCAGTCGTGTTGTTGTGAGACGCTCGTGAGGACGGCGGCAGATGTTGGCTGCTGGATCAGCGACCCGCCGCCGCCGCCGCTCGCCGCCGCCGCTCGCCGCCGTCTCCACGCTGCGATTCCGATCATTCCTGCCAAACCGGTCGGACGTGGGAACGATTTGTCCGAGCCGGCTCGCCGTACGCCGGAGCGCGTCTGTCACAACCCGCAGAGACAACCAGGAACTTTAGCCTTCCTCCTCCTCCTCCTCCTCCTCTCGCTTCGTTTTTTTCTCCCTTTGTTGTTTCGTGACGCACGGCGGCGGCGGCGAAGGAAGACGGCGCTGCTGCTGCTGCTGCTGCTGCTGCTGCTGCTGCTGCTGCTGCTGCTGCTGCGGCTCGTATCTGACACTGACCAGATAAGCTGCTGCTGCTGCTTCACCTCCAGAGAGGAGGAGGAGGAGGCGCAGCAGGAGGCGCAGCAGCAGCAGCACGTGTGACCTCCTCGGACGGGACGTTTTGGGGCCTCGGACGAGCGTGGCAGCTCCTCCTCCTCCTCCTCCTCCGTCGTCGGGGTTTGGGTGGAGACGAGTCGCAGCTGAAGCGTCCTGATTTCAGCTCGTCGCAGTTTTTTTTACTTCGACTTCGTCGAAGTTTAACTCGAACCGTGTTCGGTCGACGCATCCTCTGGTTTTCAGACGCCGACTTGTGTCTCTTAAAAACACTTAATTACACCGACACACACACACACACACACGGTGTGATGAACCTGCAGAGTGTTTCACTCGCCGCGTCTTATTCTCTGTACTTTCTTTGTAGTACTCTGTGTAATACTGCAGACGCTGATTCGTGACGATGAGGTCGTTTCCTCCTCACAGAGACCGATCGAGCAGCGCGACGCGTTCAGGAGCGCGACGCGTTCAGGAGCGTCCTGAAGCTCCGGGGAGGCGAAGAGTCGGTTTAGTTTCTGACGTTTTAGACACTTTGTGAAATTGAATAAAAAGTAAACGACGCGTAAACACTTGGTCCCGTCCACGTGACGTTTCTAGTGAACAGTGATATTTGCGAAGCGTTCAGAAAAACCTGCGTGAGGCGTTTTTGCTGCTGAAGCGTCTCGGCTGGTTCGAAGGCACAAAGTTCACGACGTGGTTGGATTTAAATGCTCCACTGTTATCAGACCCCCCCCCCTCCTCCTACAGGAGTCCCTGAGGAGGAGGAGGAGGAGGAGGAGGTCTGCTGAGGAAGGGTCAAGAGGGGGCAGCAGCCAACATCCAGCTCACTCAACGATGCGAGAGTCGAGGGACGCAGGAAGTTTCGGAGCGTCGCGTCCGGCCTCGCCGAGGCTGATTAAAACGCCGCGTTTTACTGTGAAGGAGTGGGACTGCACTGCCCTTTTATTGTGAAATCCCAATTTTATTTGGGATTTCCTACGACGCGTGGGATTAATCTCACCGTCGCCTGAACAAAACGTCTCCCAGTCACGGAGCGTCGTCGCCACCGACCGCGAACCTCTCGTCCTTTTAAATTGACACCGTTTGCTGCGTCTGAGGGGGTCCGGGAGGGGGGAGGGGGTCCGGACCCCCCCGGCCCAGGAGAACGTCCAGGCCGGTACCCGGGGTGGAGCTGCGCCTGCTGGGTGGAACGTCAGCCGTTCTCCCCCAAAAGAGTGAAACCTTTAAAATGAAACGACCTCCTGGCACAGAAGAGGAAAAACAGCCCAGAGAGCATCAGAGCCCACGCACGCCGCACATGGCAACACGGAGCCTCATCACGCTGCTCTATTTTCTACCTCACACACACACACTCACACACACACACACTCAGAAAAACTCCAACCTGCACGACTCCACCGTCACATCCAGCCGAGCAGAAACACATCAATCCATTAACAGTTTGTTTTCTTCTGACTTTCATCGTTTTTTACGATTTCATTATATTTTTTTTTACCTTGTTCAGCTCAGAAACGGAGCGCGTGTGTGTGTGTGCGCGCGCGTATGTGTGTGTGTGTGTGTGTGTGTATGCGTGTGTGTTTTTTTGCCGCTTCGTGCCACCGCCGTAAAAAGTGTTGAAGCAAGTTGACACGTAATTAAATAGTGAGTATATGGAGAGAATAAATGAAGTGGCTCTAACGGCCTCTAATAAAAAGTAGTAAAAGTAGACGGGCGCACGCACAGACCCTGCGCCGCTGACACGCGCGTCAGGCTCGGTGATAACCGCGCTGATTTGTCGCCTCGGAGAGAGTTTATTAAATTAAAAAAAAGCGTCTTTTCAGATTAAAAGTCTGGTTTATTGCTTTGTTTTTTAAATTTTATTGTGAATAATCTGAAGTCAACTTTTTAACTGGGAATTTAAAAAAAAAAGGAGGCGCTCGGGGTCGGTGGCGGCGGCGGCGGCGGCGCAGCGCGTCACTCCCGCTCCCCGCTGCGCGCTGAAGCAACTTGTCCAGCTGAGGCGAGAGGAGCCGGAGCGGAGACAACCGGGAGACCGGCGCGTTAACGGAAGTCTGGGACGTTAACAGGGAAGGAGAGAGCAAACACGGCGCGTCGGTGTTCGGCACCAAGCAGCGCGCGTCACCGTTGACGGGACTCTCCGCTCCACGCGGACACTTCAGCGGCTCGGTGGGAAATAAACGACTTGTTTCGGGTTTTCGCGAGACGCGCGGTGAAGGCGTGAAGCCGTGAAGCGGCAGCGCGCGCGCGCGCGCGCGTGGACCGGGGGTGGCGGCGGGAGCGTACCTGTAAAAGTCAGCAGTGGCCCGACCTCTTGTTTTCCATCCAAAAGTTGAGCGAACCTCTTCTCAGCGCGCCGCACACCAGAGATCCCAAAAAGAAAAGAGGCGAAGCGGCTTCAGTGGGAGGAAGGACTGGTTCTCTCACAGAGTCAAAAGTCCTGATGAGGAGGAGGAGGAGGAAGAGGAGGAGGAGGAGGAGGCAGAGGTCGTCTTGAGGAAGCCCGCACCGGTGGTCGGAGGCTGGAGCGCAGGAGTGGCGGCGCGGGGCGCACACGGCGGCGGCGGCGGCGTCGGCGTCGGCGGCGGATGGAGCGCGGAGAGGGGGAAGACACGCGAGCGAACCGAGCGCTGCGGGCAGCGGGGGTGAAGTGGAGGGAGCGGAGAGAGTGGCGGCATGTGAGGAGGTGCCGCTTTGAGGAGGGGGGTGGCAGGTAAACGGAGCGCCCCTCCCCGTTTTCTGATGCTCAAATCGATGATTTGCCAGCTGTGGCGCAGCTTGTCTCATTGCCCCACTTTGGTTTTTACAGCCGCTCCTCTCCGACGCGCCGCTCTCCGGGGACGGAGGGAGAGAGAGAGAGGGAGGGAGAGAGAGAGAGAGAGAGAGAGAGAGAGAGAGAGAGGAGGCACTGACTGCCAGGAGAGCTCTCACACTCATTCATTTTCATATTTACACGCCACATGTTTGCATGTCAAGACGAAGAGGAGGAAGAAGAGGGAGGAAAAACTCCGGTAAATAGTCGAGCTGCGTTTTTTTTTCCCCCTCTTTTTTTTTCGCTCCAAATCTGTTGTTTTATCAGCGGAGGGCAGCCTGCCAGCTCTCCTCCCCGCACACCTGAGCGGAATATGAAACCATACACCCCCCCCCCTTCTCCTCCCCTCCTCACTCCCCCCCACCTCCCCCCCATCCCTGTATGCTCCGCTATACATCAGATAGCCACATAAAAGAGCTGTTTATTAAAAGCAGATGGGGCTGATTTGTGAGAAACGTAAAGCAGGGAGGAGGAAAGTTTTCAGCAATAATTAAGTTTGAACAATGCCGCTCGGAGACGCGTTAATGCTGCAGTCTGTTCTTTTAGCGGCGTGTTTGCCGACAGCGTTAATTCTTCCTCTCTTTTTTTTTTTTACCCCCCCCCCCCTCCTCCTCCCACCCCCCCTCCCTTCATATTAATTTCGCCAATTTAAACAAAGCTTTTAGCGGGAAAAAAATAATAATTATTCTGAATATTAAACTTTTTTGGGGGGGGGTGTAATAACAACCACACTCCTCACTCTTTTATTTTAAAACACCGCAAGCTGTTGCGTGTCCTCCTCCTCTTCCTCCTCCTCTTTCTCCTCCTCCCGCAACTTTACGCACGGATTTCAGAGCGGGCCGACGGAATAAAAAAAGATATTTAAAATAAACCCTCGCGTGATATTTACTAGAATAAAAGGTGACGCGCTGAATGTTTTAATTTTTTAAAATATTTTCCTCAACATTGTTTCATTCCCGAGGCCTGACAGTGAAATAAAGGGACGCCGGAGACCTTTTCATTCCCTCAGAGGAGCTGCTCATCCTTCCTGCGCATTTCCGCTATTTTAATTGATTCCTCCGTGCAGTTTTTATTGACCGGTGTTTAAAAAAAAATATACATGTACAGAAAATATAAATAAAACGGGGCTTTTTTTCGGTCTAAATTTAACCCGGGAAAAATCTCAAGTATCCGGGTGTGTTAAATTGAGCTGAAGAGACTTAATAAAGAAGATTTAACACGCGGAGGCAGCGCAGAAAGAAGCGTCTCATTCAGGGCGCGTTTCTCCGCGCACCTCAGCGCGTCTCACACGGAAACGCTCCCAACAAAAGGGATCGCGGGAGGAAATGATGAAACGGCTTCACGCCTGGACGCAGTTATTGTCTCACCGGCGTCATACATGTACACGAGTTGCTCCTGCACATGTGGCTACATTTGTGAGCCTATTACAGGTGTGTAGTGCGTGTGTGTGTGTGGTTTATGCTGAGTGTGTATGACAGGTTGTGGTTTGCACGGGGATTTTTATTTCTATGTGTTTGACCATTTTTGCATCTTGCATGTTTAAATTCATTTGTCGTGTATGTATGTATGTGTGTGTGTGTGTGTGTGTGTGTGTGTGTTTTTGTGTGTTTGTGTGTGCTGACGCTCAACAAGGATTTTTATTTATACGTTTCTACACGCTCGTATTGATGACTTGTTTGTGTGTCTGTGTGTGTTTGTTTAGTGTGTGTCTGCGCATATGTGAGAGTGTGTGGCTTGCATAAGGAATTTTATGTCAGACTGAGTTTGAGCGTTTGTATGCATGCTTTGAGTCTGTGTGCGTGTATGTGCGTGTGTGTGTATATATATATATATATATATGTGTGTGTGTGTGTGTGTGTGTGTGTGTGTGTGTCACCTTTTGCTGTCTGCACGAGGACTTACGTGTCTGTAGCGTGTCTGTGATTGACCGTTCTGTGCAACTTACAGGTTTCACGCTCACCGTGTGTGTGTGTGTGTGTGTGTGTGTGTGTGTGTGTGTGTGTGTGTGTGTGTGTGTGTGTGTGTGTGTGT